>CM040241.1:292029406-292563770 GCA_022545495.1 Chrysanthemum lavandulifolium
TAATTTAGTAAATTGTGCTGCTATGTATAGTTACGGTCATAGATTTTACAGCCGAAAACTTGTTCGAGTGTTAACGGAATCATTTGATAATACAACAGATTTTCTCAATACGTACGGTTTGATTTTATTTGTATAGTTATTATTGACTATGATTTAAGTTCAAACTTTTCAACTTCAGCTCACTGATCTTCTTCCAGATTATGTTTGACGTTAAGTTTTGGTTCTCTGGTTTGGGTCATTTTTTAAGTCAATAGCTATAGTTATCTAAGTCACTAATGTTTAGACAAATGGCTGGTATATAAAATTCAATGTATGATATATCATGGAACTTTCGTTAACATATATACATTACCCTCTTTGTCTCTTTAGGAGCATACTTTGAATTATCTTAATCAAAGTTCAAAAGAAGACACCCAACTAATTGGAGATTAATTTAAAAACCTGTACATAAAACTTGGTTAAAGTTTACGACACTTTGCAGACTTACGATCTTAATTTAAATTCTATTTTTACTTTGGACTAATATATATTGATTAATTTGTTTTCATTTTTATTTACTTCTAGAGTCAGACAAGCTCGTGCATTGACTTTCAGATCTAAACATCGTCTATTGTTGACACAATGTGTATTCGTTACAGTTAGCGATGACTTCGAACCTTTTCCTTATCATCTTTTTAATGACGAACATTTACTCGCACACTCTTAGGCTAGTTTTTATAGTCATCACTATCAAAACCTCCACATCAGTGCTACATCAACATTCAATACATCACCAAACCCATCACCTTTACCTTTTATGATCATCACTAAACCAAAATATAAAAATACCACATTTTAAAGCCGCACACACATAAGGGCAGGGGCGGATCTACTTGGAACACAGGGTATGCACGTGTGTTGAAGTACAAGGAGTTAATCTGCTATCTGATTATAACTTGAGGGACTAACTTTACTTATTTAAATTTTCAGTTTTAGTCCTAAGGATGTTGATTGAAAGATTGTGTTGCTTATAGTGTTTTATAGAGAGACATGAGGTCAAAGAAATAAAGGAAAAGAGGAAGGGCTTTTGTGCAAATTCTCAAGAACCTGAAGTTGCAATATGTCAAGTCTTTGATTGAAGTATATAAGTTGAAAATCTCAGCTTATCCTCATTATTGTTATCTTATTTTCTTTCTTAAAGCAATAATACTCTCATACCCTCTCTTTCAAAAAACCCTAACTATGTACTTGATTGTCTTGATCAATACTCTTGTTTTCCTGCTGTTATTCCTTATTCTTGATTGAGATCAAGTATTGTGTATTGATTGAGTTGTACATGTTTGAGAATATTTTGTATATTCTTTTGATTTAAATCAATAAAAGAAGATTTAGATTGTGATTTTTTACAATGTGCAACTCTGTGTAAATTATTGCTAGTGTAAAAAGATCCGAGATTTTTCAAAAGTAACCATAAAATATACTGCATATTTATGAGTGTGCATCCTCTAAAAGCCAAAAATAATGTTAGTGCATACCTTAATCTAAGTTGGCATTGTTGAAAAGAAAAGAAATAAAGGAAAGAAAATTGTTTTTGTCTTTATTTCAGCGGTATCCTCCAAGAAGAAGAAGTGAGTAATAGGGCATTTGATGTATGTCAAAAAGGTCGATTTTATGTTTATTTACTAGACTAGTTATGTTTTACTTTATTTGAGAGACAACTTAGGTCTATCTATTTCCCTTCTTGGAAATGTGGTAGTTTATTTACGATTTATTAATCAAGATTTGTAGTAACAACTTTTACTTAGAGTTAATTACATGAATGGACACTGTGGTTTGGCGGTTTTTCACTTTCAGTCACTGAAGTTTTTGTTTGACTGGTTCATTCACTGTGGTTTGCATATGTTACGGATCCAGTCCATATTCGAATTGAAATGACAAAAAAGCCCTTGTCGTCTTCTTTTCCAAATCTTTTGACAATTAAGTAACGGCCGTTAGTCCTTTATAATAACGGTCATTAGTCCTTCATACGTTTTCATCCGTATTTACAAGTTTTTGTCCGTATTTACATGTTTTCGTCCGTATTCACACGTTTTCGTCCGTATTTACACGTTTTCGTCCGTATTTACACATTTTCGTCGGTTTTTACCCGTTTTCGTCGGTTTTACACGCTTTATTCCGTATTTACACGCTGGCCGCTTATACACGCCATCCGATTTACACGTCGTCCGTATTTACATGTTTTCGTCTGCTTTTACACGCTTTCGTCGGTATTACACGCCATCATCAGATTTACATGTTTTCGTCTGCTTTACACGCTTTCATCCGTATTTACCGTTTCGTATGTTTTACATGTTTCGTCCGCTTTATATATGTTTTCATCCGTATTTACACGTTTTAAATCTTTTACACATTTTCGCCCACTTTTATATGTTTTCGTCCGCTTTTACGTTTTCATCCATATTTACGTTTTCATCCGTATTTACACGCCGTCCGCTTTACACTTTTTCATCCATTTTACACGCCATCCGTATTTACAAGTTTTCGTCCATTTTACATGTTTTCGTCCATTTTACACGCCATCCATATTTAGACGTTTTCATCCGCTTTTGCACGGTTTTGTCCGTATTTACATGTTTTTGTTCGTTTTACATGTTTTCATCCGCTTTTACATTATTTCGTCTGCTTTTGCACGATTTTGTATGTAATTACACGCTTTTGCCCCTTTGCATGATTTTGTCCGTATTACACGCTTTTGTTTGTTTTAACATTTTCATGCGTTTTGCATGTTTTGTTCGCTTTACATATTTTCGCCCTGCTTTTACACAATTTTATCCATTTATACACGTAAATACAGATGAAAACATGTAAAATCGACGAAAACAAATAAAGATTGGTCAAAACATGTAAAACGGATGAAAAGGTATAAGAATGGACGAAAACATGTAAAACGGATAAAACGTGAATACGGATGAAAATATGTAAAATGGAAGAAAACGTAAATATGGATGAAAACGTAAAACAGACAAAAACGTGTAAAAACAAACGTAAACGTATGAATACGGACAAAATCGCAAAAACGCGTCGACGGCGTGTAAACATGGACAAAATCGCAAAATGGACGAAAAGTGTAAAACGGACGAAAACATAAAAAAAAAAAAAAAAAAACGAAACGGACAAAATCATGCAAAACAAATTAAAACGTGTAACATGAATGAAAACGTAAAACGAATCGAAAATGTGTAAATACAGACGAAAACATGTAAATATTGACGAAAACTTGTAAAAACGGACGAAAACATGTAAATATGGATGAAAACGTGTAAGAACAAACAAAAACGTGTAAAAACAGACCTATTTGTTAATTTTAAGTCTATGTCATCCAACTATGAACATGTGCATTTGGATTGACTTCTCTGGTCATACCTAAGGGCCTTTCCAACCCATGGTAATTATTTCGCTGGGTCGACCTCGGTTATTTTTGCACGCTCATACTTGGTCGACTTATTTCGAGTTGGCTTGGTAAGACCTTGAACCCGAGGCATAAGATGAGAACTAAACATTCTTTTGACATTATTACTTGATACTAATGCCTTAAAAAGTCTCATAAAGTCTAAGAGTTGCATTATCCAATTAACGTTCGTCGCTTACCTCTTGTCCTATTTTTTACGCACTGGTCAGAACTATGGTAATTAAGTGGGAGTGCAAGATGGATCTTAGTCTTATTAGTAATTAATTGGGTAGTTAATTCTTTTAAGAATGTAATTATCAAAAATACTAATTATTTGAACTTTTTAATTGTAGATGACTACTTGATCCGGAAGCAGTTCGGTACCACAGGTTTCTTTGAGAAACAAAACTCACCGGACCTAACTTCATTGATTGGTATCGCTACCAGATTATACTATTAGTCAAGATAAGGAAACTTATTTGGAGCATCCTATACTTGCAAAGACTGTTGGTACTCCGGCCACCCTATCCTTGTTGAGCCCTTGCACCACAATCGCTGGGTCAAAGGCTCAAATGATATAGCCGCCTTCATGCTCATGACTATGGAGTTAGAGATCCAATGAAATCTAACTCACCTAGGTGCTTATGACATGCTTCAGGAGTTGAAGTATATGTTCTCCCAACAAGCAGAACAAGAGCTTCTACAAACTGCACGTGAATTTCACGCTTGCAAGCAAGAAGAGGGTCAATCGGTTAGCTCACATGTTCTAAAGATGAAGAGCTACATTGACAACTTAGAATGTATTTGTTAGGAATTAGAAATTCCATAGTGAAGTGTCGGTCACCCCATATATAATCTAGCATAATTTAGCTCGTAGAAATTACGTTAGTTACTAGTTATTTAGTTAGCTATTTAGTTTAGAGCAACACCGTGGAGGAAGGACGGTCTTTACCCATCAGACACCGATCCACAGTGCCGATAGGAGGTCGTTATGTTTGTAATTATAAATACCTCTACCTCCCAAGGTAGAGGGTTGGACCTTTCATTCATCTTAATCTAACCTTCTATGTTTTCTTTCACTTTCTCTCTAGAAAGGATCCCACTTTCTCTCTAAACTCTATACTATTCGATCCATTGTTGAGCTTATTTGTGTGTTTATGAACCAATATGTTACAATTGGTATCAAGAGCCATGGTTAGATCATCTCTTACATATCTTTGGATTTCTAGTGGTTTTAGCGGTTTTGAGTTTGAGAAAGTTTAGTGGTTTTTGCATCATTTGGTTGATTTCTAGTGTTAAAGTTTGGATTTTGATTGTACTTTTGTGTTTAAGATCATCATAAGTGTTTAGGTTTTGATTTGGAAGGCTTGAATCATCGTGGTTGAGTTGTTTTTGGATTGGAAAGTGGTGCTTTTGAATATGTTCTTCGTAGAGACTTGTGGTTATGTCCAGATTCAATGTATCTAGCTAGAGACTTGGCGTAGAGACTTGGCGCCTATTTTGGTAGAGACTTGGCGTGAGACTTAGGCGAGAGACTTGGCGAGACTTGGCGTGGAGACTTGGCGTGGAGACTTGACGTAGAGACTTGGCGTAGAGACTTGGCGTGAGACTTGGCGTGAGAGACTTGGCGTAGACTTGGCGTAGAGACTTGGCGTAGAGACTTGGCGTGAGACTTGGCGTGAGACTTGTCTTTACAATTTCTAGCAACTTGTCTCTGTTGTTACTAGCGAGTTGCTCTTTAGCGACTTGGCCACTTAGCGAGTTGCTCTTTAGCGACTTGGTTCATAGCGACTTGTGTTTAGCGACTTGGTTCATAGCGACTTGTGTGTAGCGACTTGCTTCATAGCGACTTGTGTGTAGCGACTTGGTTCATAACGAGTTGTCTCTAGCGACTTGAGCATCTAGCGACTTGTAACTAGCGAGTTGTCTTCATAGAGGATTGTTAGAAGCGGTTTGACCATTTCATTAGTGCGTTTTGTTGACTTTTCCCGACAAAACTTCAAACGGCTATAACTTATGATCCGTAATTCCGCTTTCACATTCTACCCATCAAAACGACCGTGAGAACGAGGAGAATGGCACGCGAATGAACTAAAGGCCTAAATCCGCTCTGAATGAAGTCATCTTAACACATTCCATTGGTCATTGCTTAACGGTTTGGTCTTGATTTTAGTAAAATCCCGAAAGATTCTATTTCTGGTTTAAATCATAGACTTGTAAAATCCTGCATTCTACCACATCATGTCTTACTCTATCGACCCAAAGAATTTCGTAAGTACTTAAATTGTATGATGTCAGGAGAACAATGATAATGTTTGCTACATCGAATATTCATCGATGATGGAATCAATCAATGATGATTTGAGTTCTTCATGCTCGAGTCCAATGAGAAAGATTTGCACCTATTCGTGCTACTAATGCCATGCAAAAGGAAAGTAGCATTGAACCTTATCAACAACTTCACTCTCACCTCATGTTACTTCTACCTACATCAATGGAACGAACATGTATTTCCTCTTTCGTCAGACTTATCCACACTAACAGAACTCTGTTGTTAAACCTAGAGAAATTGGAGCGACAACTTGACAAAGAGAAGGTTCATAAGGATAGTTCCAGTACTGCACTTCAAGTGATCTACAAACACTTTCACCATTCATTAGAAGGAATTCACATCCGATTATGATCAAGACATGACCGAAATCTCCTTCAAGAGACACATCGAATGGAAATTAGCGTGTTCACGGAGACACTTATCCATCCGATGGATAATGTGGAGAAGTATATTGAGGAAGTTACTCGAAAGATGCAAAAGTAGATGGGAGTCCAGTGCATGTTGAGAGATATTTGTGATAAGTCGGGTAATGTATCGAAAAGGTCGGGTGTTCTTGAATGCGAATATCAAAACAACAAAGAATGATGTAACCAAATGCTCAAGAACTCCGTCACACAAGAAGTGGATGTTGTGATCGAAGGCGAATAAATCTCGGTCACAATCAATAAATTGTTGTGTTGAGACCGGTATGGCACCATATGTTGGATCATTGACACCGAATACAGAGGCTCGTGATACAAATAAGCTTGAAACAACCAATGTTCGGTGACTCTTGTTACACATGATGTGGATGCGTATATCGCACTGTAAATTGAACAGAGTCATGTAATGAGGTACCTTTATCGCTCAACACAATGCATCCGCTAAAGTACTTAAACAAACTAATCATTATCTTGAACATGACTTTGATAAATCTTCCGTAACTAAAGGTGAGTCCGAGATTAAGTGTTTCAAAACAAAAGATATGGTTGATAAAAGGCTTTTGATGAACTTTCAAAAAATTCTCAATTCTTGAAAACATTGCATTTCACTTGAAATTGCGATACTGAGTAAAGAAGAAAGTTTTCAACTTAACAAACCATGTAAAATCCGTAACTTCCCGAATTCGTGAACTTTTGAAATTAACACTTTGAAAGCTCGACTTCAAGACAAAGACTCAACCATTTACGCCTTAAGAAACATATTTGCCTTGAATGTGAAAAGTAATTTAGTCATGAATACACAAGACATTAATGCTACTTGTAACAAGAAATAATGAATTGTCAATTTATGTGGCTAAATTACTAAAGAAAAATGAGTCTTTGAAAGCATCACATAGAACTAAGTGAATCATCAAAGAAGCTAGAACTAAGTCAATAGAACAAACAAACTCTTTGATAGCAAAAATTGATGATCTCAAAGCTCAACTTCAGGATAAGAGTTTCACTATTGTTGCTTTAAAAATGAGCTCGGAAAAACAACAGGAATAGTGTGAACACTAAGTTTGCAAAACCATCAATCTTGGGAAACCGCTATTAGACAACTCGAATGCGTTTAGATCCGAACGACCAAAATTTTCAAAACACGGTTTGCCTCCCAAGTTGATGCGATACAAGTTTTGACAAAACCAATACTTCACCTCACTTGCCTAGGAAAATTGATATGAATGACTTGTAAGAACTCTTATCTAGAAATGGCTAGAAAGAAGGCACGAGAATCGCAAAGACGGAATTTTAGGTGCAAGACCTAGGGTGATGAATTTTTGAGATTTCAAGGCACCGCTAGTAGTTCTAAACCATTACCTAGGAACACTAATCTAAATACTAGGATTGGCTTACTTCTAAGAGTAGTTGTGTTTCGATTAAAGCTATTCCCATAGCAGATCACGCTAAGAAATCTAGACCTATTTCGAATCCAAACAAGTCGCTTGCTCAAAGTGTCCGAAATGTATCTTTAATGCTAATCATGATAAATGCTTCACAAAATCCACAAGAAAGTAAATGCTCATGCAATGGTAAAACCATTAAGTCTAGGATTTACACTAAGTCATCCACAGTGCATATGAAGCAAATGAAACCAAAAGCCTCGCCTAGATGGTTACCAACTGCTAAATCTTTGGAAACAAGGAATAAGGATAAGTATCCCACTATGCATAAGAAGCTTTCAACAATCCTAGACCTTGCCATAAGTGGATACCATATGGTAAAACTTTTAAGGATGCTTGGACTTAGGTGGATACCTACAGAAAGATGTTAACCATTGGCAATCTCAATGTTGACCGTGAAACCCCAAAGGGTTTGGATATCGATGTCACTAACCAAAATATATGCAATCAAGTTTGTAATATTAGTGCGGGTAGTCCTTACTCGATTGCAGATACTTGATCCTTCAATACATGGACCGGCTTAAAGTATGGATAATGTAGGATTGATATCTCATAACTCACGGGTTCAAGTTACTCAACATTGATATTCAATCGGCTATGACGCCCGCTCACATCGCTCAGCCTCGTATTTCATCATTATGGCTTCTGCAGATAACACTTGAGCCCCATTCCTCAAAGAAAAGAAAGGTGTACACTTCATTGCCTTTATCTTCTTAAGAAGAAATCTTCATGTTTATGACCATTCTCATCGACATTCTTCATCAACATGCTTCATGCTTTTTCCATGCGCTCACCATCAAGTGAACCGGACTCACCGATAATTACTCTTATTCCTCTTGCTCAATATAATGAAGATGGCGACATCATGTGCTAGTTTTATGGGGAGAAGTGTAAATAGAATACATTTGGATGATAATCACTTGGTTAATCAAGAATGGCATCTCTGTATGCAATTCTTGAGGGAGAAGAAGTGTGAATTTTTGCATGGTTGATCGATATTTGAGAATATATGGTCAAACGGCTCCTAACCCATGTAAGAACCGAGATTCTTCTTATCGGATCATCTTCACATGTAGTTTCTTCTAAGAGCCGTTGGGTTGACATCTTCACACGGGCCGATATGATTAAATGACAAAGTGCTTCTAGTTGTCGGGCGATTTCTTTGATGAACATCTTTTGTTCTTGTTTGATTGGGAAAGACTTTAATTTAGGGATTTGCTATTTACAAGTTAACGGAATGCCTTTGGTGTGAAGAAGATGTTAACTGCTATTTCCCCATTCGGATAATCTTGAAGAAGGTCGAGTCTACGCCTAATCTACATTTGAAAGCTACATGATTAGAAGACTAAAGACAATTGCATTTGATGATCTAAAGACTTCTTCTTAATCCGGCCGAGAAGAACACTTGAAAATCTTTGTCGGTTTAGGGAGAGCACTAATTGGGGAGATTGAAAAGCCAAAATTTAATCCCCAATTAGACTTGCTCGATTCTTTAGCAATGATTCATTGATTGATTTTGATGACACCTCCAACGCCTAATGCTTCAATTACTAAGGATAAATGGGATTCATTGTTTGGGATTCATTGTGTTTCAAAGATATGTTTGATGAGTACTTCCAACCTCTAACAAATGTTGATCATCCACTCAAGCTCATGCTCCGGTTTCTACCGACTCAACTAGTTCACCATCTAAGAAGTACTTCTCGAACCTCAAGAAACCTTATCTCCGCCATTTCAAAAGGCGTTGATAATGACTATCATGATATTGTAGTTGCACCATCAATAATGATCCGCTTTTGGTATTCCCTTGCCAAATCTTCACGGATTATTGTTCATGAATAATGATCCGCTCTTTGGTATTCCTTTGCCAAATCTTCACGGATTATTGTTCCTCTCATTGTGCACGCTATAAATCAACCACATAAACATTAAGGAAAAATGACTTCTCATCCGCTAAAAGAAATTTTTAGTAAATCTTCCGATCGACTTCTACATGTATACCTTGAGGAAGAATGCATTGATGTTGAGGAATCATTTGCTTGGTTCATTCATTGGGTCAATTTTCATCCGATTGAATGTTTATTCAAGTGTTGGACATTTGACACAAGTTGATTACTCAAGTTACTCTTTATCACTTATTTGAGGTTGAAGTTGACATTCACAAAGGTGTATTCTTATTTGATAACTTGCTCGGGCTTAAGAATTTGAGTTGAAGTCTTGGGTTATCTAGTTACCGCAATGAAAGTGGATGGTTGAAGACCGTTAACTATCACTATTAGAGTTACTTTGTTTTACCTGTGTCACACGCATATGTCGGTGTGGATAATCGCAAGAGGTGTTAATGTCTCATACTTTGCTTGAGTAGTGAGTACTTAGAAATTTGCTTGAAGCATAAATTCTACACCGCTCTTCCATTATTAAGTGCAAGCTTAAGATACAAATGTGGAACTTGACTTCATTTTCAAGTTTGGTATATCGTATTCTTCATCGTTGGTCACTTCAAATTGTCTACATATGGGTTGATAAAGATAGTTAGAGAGAGTTTCCGCTGCGCTTGATTCTCACAGATTCATTTGGGCTATTTGAGTTCTTCTCACAAGATTTCGAGTTTTTGGTATATTATGTTTTGTTGAACTGAGGTATCAAAACCAAAGTGGGGAAGGAGACATATATCTACAAGCACAACGAGTACACATGATGAACTTAACACTTCTACCGATTGAAGTTATCCCGGAAAGACAATGGTCATAACCGTAGAGAAACTCGGTGTTTAACTCGTAGCCTTTGGTGTATTATTCCAACTAATTGGAGGAAATGGTCTCGAGACTTTTGGTATGTGTTACGTCGGCGTTCAGCTAGAAGAAATGTGAAAAGAATATTTGGTTCGTGAGATGATATTGCATATCGACATCTTCTTTATGATTTTTGATATAGTGCTTCCGGTTAGTGCTTCATGTACACAATGTAATGATGATTCGATGAGATCGCAACGATCAAAGGAGATATATGTGTATATCGTGGTCGGACAACATATTCACATGATCGAGCTTAATCGGTTATTCTAGAGTTGACATCTGCAGAGGAGATCGGTGATTCAACCAATTAGTGTGATGTTGTTGTTTCTACTCCGTTGGGTACTTGTGTCCATTATGGGTCGATTGGTTATATGGAAGTTAAGCGGAATGTATTTGGTAATATGAAGATGTTGATGTATTGTTCCCCCGCATAAGACAACCGGTCAATCTCAAGAGTAATGTGTACATCGGGACGCATAATGAGTTCATGTGATCGGTCTTCATCGCTTATTCGGATTTGATAACCGCTAAGTCGATCAATGTCTTAACTTGTTACCTCGGTGTTCTCATGTTCTTCATGGTGCCGAGCTTCATTCAATGAGACCTGCTTTCTTCTCATTCTTCTTCTTGGGAAAATGGTCTTTATTCAAGATTGACAAGATGAGGGAAGTCGCAAAGTCTCTCTTCTCAAAGGCTCAAGTTCTATCTTCTATTCGAGCCTCAAAGCTTTGGTGGTGGAAGTTTAAGAGATGACGATTTCTATCTTTACAACGTCTCGCTCGATATCCTTATCTCTGCATACTGTATCATCATCTTCTTAAACTATATCATCTATTCTATTTGTAAATATTTATCAAAATCAAAATACAAAATATAAAACCAACAAAAAAAAAAAAGAAAAATATAAAATCATCAAAATCCATAAAAATCGAAAATTTAAAATACCAAAAATATGTTTTTCTCAAGACATGTCTTCTCGTATCGATAACATCTACGGTCTTAGAAATGTCATTCAATAATGGCACGGACCATAGATGAAGTTCGAGCAGAGGTGTAAATATTTTTAACATGTCTCAAACTATGGCTTACGCTATTTCTGATCAGAACCCGCTCAACAAATGGCTTTCGCCATTTGATCGTAACCGTGCTAAAACCATGGTTTGCTATTATTTCGATAGCAACCCGCTATTCAAGAAAGGAAAGTGTCAGCGCTAAACCCACTTTGAAAATGTTTCGTGCACTTATCCTAACAATCATATGAGGAAAGTATGTCGAAGGATCTTGCTCCTACACAAATGTTTTTCCGCCTAATATTCTTCTTAAAAATATTTGTTGTTTTCAAAATGGTGGAAAATGAGTTGCTTGAAAATCAATCGCTTCGAGTTTTAGTAAAAATTTGGAAACTCAATCAATGACTTCAAAGACTTTTAAAATCTTTTATAAAATGAGTTATTGGTTGTGGGGAAGAATGTTTCAAATCTATATCTTCCGACGAGCTTTCTTAATTATCCTAATATGCTTAATTAAAATGATGTTAACCTATGTTGAAGGAATAGGTGCCTAGGATATGATAGCTAGGATTAGATGATTAGAGTTTGATGTACACATTATTCCCACACATCTATATGATCCGATTGATATGTTGCATTGACTTTATTAGTCGATTGTTGTTATGGGTGTTGTCGACCACCATATATCTCAGTATGTGTGTTCACTAACGATGCGGTATATTGGTATATAAGAATGTTCCCGATCCGGATCCCACAATTGAAGATGATTGGATGCCAAAAGGAAAGGGTAACTATATCTTGGGTTGACAAATGAAGAAACGGAGCTTAATTGGACTTCTAGGAGAGTTGGCATAAATGCAACGTAAGAGGTCTCACCGCATCGCCAGATGGTTTTCTTCTAAGTGATTGAAGAAACGGAGCTTAATTTGACCTCGCTTGGCATTCAAAATGCAATGTAAGAAGAAGTCTCACCGCATCTGCAGACGGTTTTTCTTCCATGCCCTACAAAGAACAACAACGGAAGCTTCTCAACCACTAACTTATCTTTGTGCAGATAATCGTGATTATACCATTTTTCTAAAACTTTGAAAATAGTGTTTTTGAAAATGGAAAATATTGTTTTGAAAATATATTGACTAAATTTTGAAAATCACGGACTTCATTTTATCAAAACTTAAGTCACTCAATTATCGACTTCGTCATCGATTGAGGGGAGAGTGATTTTATTTAAAATATTTTCAAACAATATATCTTCAAAAGAGTCCGTTGTGCGAAATTATGTGGTGATCTAAAGATTTAATGTTATGTCATGGTATGATTTTTCTTTTGAATCAAGGTCTTTCAAATGAAATTTTTTCTGTTCTTGTTTGATTGTGAAATTGTTTTGTTTTACTCAAAAGATCTCTTAAAACAATCATACCCGACACTAACAATCTTTAATGTCAAAAACTGCTCCTTATCCGTCATTTTCAAAAATTAAATCTTGCCACGCCTTTCCTCAAACTTTCTAAATGATTTAAATCGATGGGATCACAAATCTCAAATGGTTTGATCGGGAGAGATCGTGATTTAAATCTCAAACTGCTTTTAATGGAATCGCTTTAGTCCTTTATAGGCACTCCCGCCTCCATGTGCCAAACGATTTCAAATACACAATGCACATGTTGAGGAGGAGGATTTATCCAAAACCGATGAGTATTTAAACAAGGCCACATTTTCTCTCATGTTTTCTAAACCTAATTAAATCACTTGGGATCCAAAATCTCAAAGGGTTTGATATTTTTGATCGGGGAGAATTTGTGATTTAATAATGAAATTTGATAAAAGGTGATCGCTTTGATTCAATTGTGCATCTGCTCTCTCATATGTGCTAAACGCTTCGAATCTCAAGCATATATTGAGGGGAGCATTTTAAAGAAAATAAACTATCGAGGTACAAAAGCCTTTATGTTTTAACATAATGTACCTTGATTGAGTTTTCAAATGGTTTCTTAAATGGCTTTTGTAATCGTAGATGTGCTTCAAAAGAACTCTTGCCTCTATGTGATAAAAATGATTTCAAATATCCTATGCACATATTGAGGGGGAGAATTTACCAAAGAAAATCAAATGGCTTTTTCCATGGAAATTGTGATCAAGAAATTATTTCAAAGAAATTATTTCAAAGAAATCTTGCCTCCATGTGCTAAACAATTTCAAAATCATATGCACATGTTGAGGGGAGCATTTCTAAAATGATCAAAACTATTAAGGTACAAAATGCTTTGATCTCGTATCACAAGTACCTTGATTGTTTTTCCAAATGACTTTATAATTGGTTACAAGAAGGAATGAACAATACCAAAAGACCGACCAATTTATTTTATGCATGGTGTTATAAGGATGGTTAGGTTAGGTATTCTGCTCCCACGATCCGCCGAATCCGGAGGGATCTACCAGGACAATCCACTAGATAGTGTAGAGTCCTTAGGTATATTGAAAAAAAGGAGAAAATGAGAATATTGGAAGAGTGCCGATCGAGACAGAGCTAGTAATCGAATAAACCCAACAAGGTTCTAGTAATGAAGTCTCGTAAGCAATCAAGGGGTTGAAGAATGAAAAGAAATAAAATGAGAAAAGGGTGAAAAGAAATGGCCTCCAATAATTCAACCTTAGGGCAAGAACCGGTTCAATACATATGCTACCGTTGTTACCAAGGTAACACGGTATTGAAGACAAGACGTCATGGACCCAAAGGACGATCAGCACCTAACTTCCCAAGCCACTCAAGTTCCTCTTAAAGGGCTTGTTTCATTCTCACGAGGAACCGACATTATCTATCGACTTTCTCTTAGAGATTGTTGATATTAAAGAAGGAGACCTTCTCCTAGTCTCCGACACAGAACCAAATGCGCACTATTGAGTCTAGAGCCAAGAGATCATCCACAATATCTCATTAGGAAACAAAATTAATGAAAACGTGTCGCTTCACACAATGTGGAAAGTAAGAATATATTGAGAGTCCCACGATTATCCTTGTGGTTTTCCAACATCCGAGTGGTATGTAAAAGTATTCACGATGAAGATGGAAATCCTTCTAGAGCCAACATCAAACAAGCTCTTGGTGGGTGACATGTGAGATCTTCTTGTAAGATCAAGCTTGTGACAACCGGATAGAAACGATGGGGAGATTCAAACTGAATCAACCTTGGTCCAGAATGGAATTGACGAATACTTTGGAAAAACCGCTCGATGTGCAAACCTTCTTTCTATAGCACGTCGAATGTGTACTTATGCTTTCAAATTCAAAAGTATCTCCGATTGAAAATACTTTTAGAAAACCGCTCGATGTGCGAATCTCTTCTTTTCACTAGCACGTCGAATGTGTACTCATTCTCTAATACAAAAGTATTTTGTTTGAAAATTGATCTTTCTCATAAAACCTTCGTTGTATTGCAAAACTCTTTCTTCAAGCAATAAGCGATTGCTTTTCAAATCATTTTCATCAATCGGTGAATCTCAATTCACCGGTTCACTCACTCCGTGTTGTCTTCTTTGAGACGCCCGGTTTGAGAACACCTAGAACACCGCGAAACCCCGTCAAGGAGATTCTTAGAATCCCACCGATCACAGTAAGATTGTAATCGATCAACGGGAACCGTGGGCGTGTACCTCAATTCAACGAAGTGATCAAAGACACTTTCGTGTGTTTTATTGCTAATTGTTGTTTGTAGGTACATTTGACGGTTGCGGTGATCGTAATTGAGACGCCATGATTGGTGCATACTTGATTGAAGAAATCATGATTGGTGCATATCTACATAACCCGGTTCGATATTTTTATACTATGCTTCGCTACGCTATTGCAAATATCATGAACCAAAGAAAGCTTCCGCTACTCGATGGAAAGATGTCATGATCCCGAAAGTGTGAGCATGTCGGTCCGAAAGTCACAACAACACATGATGGCAACACAATAAAGGGTGATCCGTAGATTTATCGTGGTGATGATCTCAATGAAAGCTCAAAGATCATCAAAGATGTGGATCGCTTAAAGGCCTCCACCGAAAGTACTAAGGACTCGGACTTTGAATTATCATCGCTAAAGCACAAATGATGCGGAAGTTGAAGAATTTAAGTCTGAGCTCAAGACCGAAGATTAAATAGAATGCTAGGATTCAAATGTAAAACATGGGGTGACCTCCTTGGGGAGATTGTTAGAATTAGAAATTCCATAGTGAAGTGTCGGTCACCCCATATATAATCTAGCATAATTTAGCTCGTAGACATTACGTTAGTTACTAGTTATTTAGTTAGCTATTTAGTTTAGAGCAACACCGTGGAGGAAGGACGGTCTTTACCCACCGTATACCGATCCATGTGCCGATAGGAGGTCGTTATGTTTGTAACTATAAATACCCTCTACCTCCCAAGGTAGAGGGTTGGACCTTCATTCATCTTAATCTAACCTTCTATGTTTTCTTTCACTTTCTCTCTAGAAAGGATCCCACTTTCTCTCTAAACTCTATACTATTCGATCCATTGTTGAGCTTATTTGTGTGTTTATGAAATCCAATATGTTACAAGATTGGTCACCCGCCACTCTAAACTATAAAGTTAGTTTGATGGTCTTTCTAAAGAGTACATTACGCTTGTGCGTAACTTTAATATGCACAACATGAGGAAGACCTGAATGAACTACATACTATGCTTAAGCAACATGAGCAGACATTGCCCAAGAAAGATGATGCACCGCACTACATTATGTACATGGGGTGGAGGTAAAGTCCAGAAAAACCACAAAAGAATAAATCGCTTAAGGTCATAAGGGAATCATGGAAATGGAAACAACGAATTTGGTTATGCTAATGAGTATAAGCCATACAATGCTTCTTCTTCTAAATCCAAGATTCCTCCACCACCCAAGAAGGATAATCCAATAAGGATGCTACCGTCACCAAGGTGGTGAGACAAGACATTGAGAAGGAATTGTCTCTAGTATCTCGCCGAGTTAATGAAAAAGAAGAAACAATCTCTTGCAGATAGTTCTTCGTATTTTCACTATAGAACTCTACAAGACTTTCCTAAATATCCTTAGTATATGACACCTGGTTGTGGTACTCACATTTGTAATAATACTCATGGTCTAAGGGGCGAGGAAGTCGAAGCCGGGAGCTTTAAGTCCAGACTTGGGCAATGGTCAACGGGCGGTTGAAGCTATTGAATTTATCATTTACCTCTCCCTAGCGGATTAGTTATTGTTTTAAATGATTGTCATTATGCTCCTCTATTAATAGGGGATTATTTCGCTTTCTCTTTGTATGATGATGGTTTTATTAACGTGAATTGAATAATTATATTTCATTTTCTAAGAATAACGTTGTTTATTTTATCGCTATTCGTTGTAATGATATTTATGAAATTGATATGTCTTGTTCGAATACAAATGAATGTTCCATGTTTGTCAGAAGCAATAAAAGAGCAAGCCTAACTTGACTCGCTCTCTTATGGCATGGTCGCCTTGGACACATTAGTAAGAAACGCATGGAGAAATTGCAACACGATGGACTTCTTAACTCATCTAACATTAAGTCTCTTGAAAAGTGTGTTACTTGTATGTCCGGTAAGATGGCAAGAAAACCTTATTCATATCACGTGGAAAGGGCTAAAGATCTACTTGGACTTATACACTCGATGTATGTGGACCATTTAGAATCACATTAAGACAAGGAGCAAATTACTTCGTGACTTTCACTAAAGACTATAGTCGGTATGGTTATGTTTGCTTGTCGAAACATAAACATGAAGTGTTTGAAACATTTAAGTTGTTTCAAAAGGAAGTAGAAAATCAATTCGAAGACCATAAAATCAACTGGCTTCGATCGTGGAGGTGAATATATGAGTCAAGATTTTTGGATCATCCGGGCGAGCATGGGATTATTGCCCATCGAACTCCTCCTTGTACTCCACAACACAATGGTGTATCCGAAAGGATAAATCGAACCCTACTTGACATGGTACGCTCTATGATGAAACAAACTACTCTACCAAAGTCCTTTGGGATTATGCCTCGAGTCTGCTGCACGCATTCTCAATATGGTTCCAACTAAGAAGGTTGAAAAGACACCATACGGTATGGCATGGCAAGCCCCAAGATGTCTTACTTAAAAGTATGGGCTGTGAGGTTTTTGTTAAGCATGATACACTTACCAAACCTCGAAAACTTGAACCTAGAATTGTTAAGTGCATCTTTGTAGGATACCCTAAGGAAACTATAGGATATTCTTTCTATCTTCCATCCGAAAACAAAGTTATTGTTGCTTGAAATGTCGAGTTTTTGAGAATGATCTTAAGGATCTTGAAGCAAGTGGGAGTTTAGATGATCTTGAATTAATTCAAGAAGAAGATACAAATCCTTCTTTAAACACTAGCATTCATCACGATGCGGAGGATCAAGATATCAAGAACCTCAAAGTGATATTGATCCCATTCGAAAGTCCACTAGGACACGCCATGCTCCCGACCGTATGTCTTTATACATTGACGCCGAGGAACATGAGTTAGGGATCTTGGTGAACCCAATAACTATAACATTGTCGGATCCCGAATCCAAGAAATGGCTTAATGAAATTAATGTGGAAATGCAATCCATTAAAGACAATGATGTATGGGTCTTAGTTGAGCTTCCTCCTAACTGTAGGGACGCTTGGTAGCAAGTGGCTCTTCAAGAAAAAGACCGACATGGATAGTAAGGTATACACCTTTAAAGTTCGCCTCGTAGCGCAGGGCTTCACTCAAAAGCGCATACATTAGAGCCATAAGGATTCTCATAGCTATAGCGGCGCACTATGACTTTGAGATATGGCAAAGGACATCAAAACTACCTTCCTCAATGGACATCTTTACGAAGAGGTCTATATGGAGCAACCGAGGGTTTTGTTGATCCTAAATATCCTAACTGTATGCAAGCTCAAGCTGCCCTTTATGGACTTAAGCAAGCATCGAGGCAATGGAATAAATGTTTTAATGATGAGATCAAGAAATTTAGATTTTCTCGTAATCAAGATGAGCCATGTGTATATCGAAAAGCTAGTGAGAGTTATGTCACTTTCCTAATTGCATATGTTGTTGACATATTACTTATGGAAAACAATATTCCAATGTTACAAGATGTAAAATCCTATCTTGGAAGATGTTTCGCCATGAAAGATTTAGGAGAAGTCGATATATTCTGGAATCAAGATCTATCGAGACAGATCTAAACGATTAATTGGTTTATGTCAAAGTGCTTACATTGAGAAAATCTTGAAGATATTTTGTACGGAGAACTCAAGCATGGCGCTATCCCAATGCAAGAAGAGCCAAAATTGAGTAAGTCACAAGGTGTCAAACACATGCTCGTAAAGAGCGTATGCAAAGAGTTCCTTACGCTCGCTATAGGTTCTATTATGTATGCCGTGAGATGTACTCATACCGATGTTGTGTACGCACAAAATGTAACAAGTCGATTTCAATGTAATCCGTGAACTTCACCGGACCGCTGTGAAAATATTCTTAAGTATTTACGCAATACTAAGGAGATGTTTTGATTTATGGAGGAAAGAAAGAACAAGAGCTCGTGGTTTCTTGCTACAATGATGCCGATATCCGATGATGTCGACGACTTAAAATCTCATATTGGATATGTATTTGTTCTTAATGGAGGTGTTGTTGATTGAAAAGCATAAAGCAAAGTATCTTTGCTACTTCATCTACGTGTCGAGTATATTGTCGCTTGTGATGCATCAAAAGAGGTCAGATGGATTCAGAATTCATTTCGGGTTGAACATTGTTCCCACAATTGAAGAACCCATAAATATGTATTGTGACAATCTCGAGCCATTACTATAGCTAATGAAAGCGTAATCACTAAAGGTGCTAGACATTATCACGCTAAAGTTAATTATCTTCGAGACCATTGAAATGGGCGTAGACGATATTAAAGTTCACACGATGACAATCTAGTCGATCCATATACGAAAGCTTTGAAGTACCCTAAGCATTCTAAATTGACTAGAGATATAGATTTTGTATCTCGCTAGTAGTCTCATGTAAACGTGTGTTACTTAATATTTTGATAATTTGGAATTGTAAGATGCTTATTATTTTGTGATTAATAAAGATATGAGATATTTGTTATTATATTCATATAAATCATATTCCATATTTGCATGTTTAATCTATGAAATGATTTATCATTCTAAATATGTCCATTTTAGGTTTAAAATATGGGAATATTGTTATTATACCAAAAATGTGAGTGTTGGTAATAATTTAATGAGAATTTGGATTGTTCCCGCCAAACTCATATGTATTCACTAGAGATGCATATTGATTCTCCAACTTTCAAACATTTGCTTTTGGATCCTTGTCATAGGTAAAATATTGAAAATTGTTTGTTATCTTCGTCCTTATACTCGAGATGCAAGTAAGTTCTTATATGTGGATATCGCTTTTGTAAGTATACGCAAAACGCTATCCGAATAAGGTAGTTATAAAGGCTATATTTCGGAGTTATGTGAAGCAACATCCACAACACTTGTAGTCAATAAAGGATTTGTTACTCCAATTGATATGTGAGAATGATACCTTGGCGCCTCCGCATTTAATTAGATAATCGTCAAGACCAAAGGGTAATGCAAGATGATTCTTGATTACATTTGGTATATCCGAATTAAAATCTACAACGAGATTCTAAATGGTTAAACTATATGGAATGATTTAAGATCCATTATCCATGGTTTAACGGTATCTATAACAAAGGATGATTAAAGCAAGACAGTTGAATGACCATGCTAATCGAGAAACTTTTATGAAACTATTCGATAGGTCACTAGTTTTACAACACAAGCATCAAGAGAAGAGATAAAGAAGAGAGATCGGTTGAACCCTTATCCAAACACACAAAATATAGAGAAAAGGTTAAAGGAAAGAGTGAAATAGAAAAGAGAACAACCAACCTTCAAATGAAGGTTTACATGAGGTATTTATAGGAGGAAAGCTAGGCAACACTCCTAGTTTCCATCCTTTCTTTAATGGACTAAGGCCTAGGCTTATGGGCCTTCTACATAAGCCTAAGGCTAATTGCAAACATAAAGGCCATAATAAAGCTAACTATTACATATTAATTACTAACACTTGATTATGGTTTAGAGTGATTCCAACAATCTCCCTCAAGTGTTGGTGATGAACGTGAAGGCGTTGATGTAATAGTAGCATTGACGCCTTATGACATTCTTCTTTCTTGTGAGAAGATTTACCTTGATTCGAACAATCTCCCAAAGGTAGAGAAATTGTTTTCTTTAAACGGTTATGCTTTGACGCCATCTTTAATCTTTGTTCTTTGATCATTGTTTTGTGTTTAAAGTGATAGTATGTCGTAGTCTCGCATCAAGTTCCGCTTCGTGTCGCCTTCGCCCCCAGTGTTCCACGCCATTCTTCAACATGCTCACATGCTTTTTGACGTTGGAATTCAAGATCGATGAAGTTCTTTAAGTCTTTAAACTTTGTAGATTCTTTTATTTGATGAAGAATCATTTTGATCATTGTGTTGCTTTAGAATAGAACTTCCATTAGTGATGATGTTGGCGAGCATGAGAAGATTCGCATGATCATTCCATTCCGAGCTTCCATAAGAAGAAAACATTAAAACGGTTAGTAATAAGCGGATTCCAGCACTTGCAAGTTTGAACTTCGAGAGTGTTAACAAAGATAGTGTGAAACACGACTCTAATTTTCACAAAGGCCGCTCTCGAACCGAGTCCCACAGTGAGATAACGCGATGTACCGGCACATCTACAGCTTCGATGAGTCACGAGGTACACCAAGCATCACCTCACGATCAGACCGTTGAGACACACCCGTAATCCACGGGAGTTACCGGCGACCGCCGTCGTGGTCGCTTGATGTCGACCACGGCGTGAGTTTCCATTCAATCACCGAGGATCACAATTGCGAACCTCTCATAAATGTTCTCGATGATTGCTAAGATCCGTGAAGGACTCAATATGAACCATCGATGATCTTATTTGGTGATCAACAAGTGATGAAATGTCAAGTGTTTTTAGAGATCTTTTGATGAATCTCGTGGCTCTAGACTCAATTGTGCATTTTGGTTTTCCCGAGCGGAGACTAGGAGAGGGTCTCTTCTTCAATATCGCAATCTCTAAGAGAAAGCCGATAGATTATGTAGGGTTCCCAGTGAGAATGAAACAAGCATCTGCTGAGAGAAACTGAGTGGCTAAGAAGGTTTAGTGCATGCGCCATCGGGTCCATGACGACTTTTAATCTTCAATACCGGTGTCATCAAGTGACAACCAAGAGTATATGAATTGAACCCGTGTCCGCCCTAAGTTGAATAACTGGAGGGCTATTTGTTTTCACCCTTTACTTTGCATTTCTTTTGATTCTTCAACTCCTTCTTTCTCCGATTCTCATTTTCCCTTTTTATAATCATACCTAAGGACTTCTAAATTCTAACTGCTTGTGGTGTCCTTAGGTAGATCCCTCCGGATCTGGCGGATCATAGGACTGTTATTCCTAACCTTAGTCACCTTATAACTTCATGACTAACCTATGTTGCCATAAAACCATTTAGTACCACCGAAAATAAAATCTCTCATAGTGTTTATTAATGAAAGCATTTTAGTACCACCGTAGAGATAGAATTTTGCGAAATACTCCTCCACATGTGCTTAAGAGTTTTAACGGTAATTTGCACAATGAGGAAAGAGCGCACATTTTGAATTGATCCACTAGAGATAGACAATCCCCGCGACACACGGTTACGCTTGCATAGTTAAAGAGTTACATTGTCGCCTTTTAGGTGACAACTAGCTCTAATAACTACCTTGAAGGTGTAGACAAACCTCGAAAGGTTGTCAAACCCGCTGAGTTCATGTCTCTCAAGAGTTTCTCGAATGGTACATTCTACTCGGACAAGTCCTTTCGAGACACGCTTACATCACTAGCGAACTAGCTTGAAATTATTACCCGTCCCCGACAAGTCTTTTCGAGTTACTAACGGTTAAGTATCGTCAATTCGTTGGTTAAGTCCAAGCACACGATTCATTTGCATTTTACACAACATATTTCTTATGACACATTTTCTCCCCTCAAAATGGCATAGGAAAATGTTATTTTTGAAACATTGAGAATAAATATGACCATTTCGAGTGTTGCGGAAGAGTGACACAAAGAACATATTGGTGAACAAAGTTTCAAATACTCCCCTCAACAAGTGATATAAACGGTTGAGGTTTTGAAAATCATAAGGGAAGTACTTGTTCTTTTGAGCAAAACCTTGAATAATGAAAGGTTTGATAGGTTTTACTCAAAAGTAAGAAGCTTTCGCTCCTTTTATAAGGATTGTGGCATTGAAGCGTACCATAGGTCCTTTCTTGACAAGAACGGGTTGTACAACGACATGCGTGCACAAGCCATAGACATAATTAATCACACATCCAAATTTATAATGAGAGAAACATTTCAATGGGTACCGTGGAGTCCAAAGGATGTTTCCGTGAGTGCGAATGTATGCTGATAGCCGTAATATTCATCCTGGTCCACCACCAACAAAGCTCTCCAATCGTCGAACCGATCCCGCCGAAACAACCTTTCATCAATCATTCGATGATCCTCTTCACATCCCTTCTTTCCCGAGAATTCCACCGCTTCGAGACCCAATGCCTTCATATATAGCCTTCAACCGATAAGCCAACCGTCACGAACCATCTTCAAAGTGTGATCTCCAACTTGTGAAGTTCATTACACGCCATTAAGCAATTTCTTTGAAGTTCACCGCGTAAACGACGCCAAAGGTTTGTCGATGAGTGTATGTTGTGAGAGCCGGTTGATGTCGGAAGATCTAGCCGAGGTGGAGTGAAGTTGACATGGGTCCGATAAGATTCAATCGCCACTAAAGATCTTCAACACGTTCTTTGATGACTATGCGTCCGATGAAGATGAGCAATGACTTGATGAATTCACGCTATACTTCGCTTGAAAATTGTCTCATGCGACCTTGTACTTTAGCAAGGTACATTTCTTCAATGTCGCTGATAGAAAAATTCTCAAAGTCGCCTTCGAGAAAGCATAGTCCCTTTCATCTTGTCGCTTGACCACGATATTCTTAAGGAAGGTGTAGTCCCACTTAGATGACGTAACAACATGTTCGATGGCAACGATATCCTTAGTAATCAACACCGCATGTTGAGACTTGAACCTCGACACCTTATGTAGTAGATTCTTCGCGCTCCGCCAATGATGAATCCCCACATTGCATCTCGGTCGATGCTTTCACTTTGTCGGAAAACAAGTGATTGGCACGCCTCGATGGCTATGCGCTTTGAGTATATGGTCTGCAGGAAATGGAAGTGTCAAAGATGTAGCGTATTTCCTTGATCCATCGCCACCGTAGAAGAAATTCCAAATCTTTGTTGAAGAAATATTTGAATGGAATCCTAGGTTCACCGGTTGGCAATTGTTGGTAGAGGTTTTGACCATCATGTAATATGGAGGGTTGTCCCGCTTAGTGAAGTCGATGTTTGCTTCGGTTGAGCCAATCCATGTTGTTAGACATGGCTCGAGCAATGTTCTTGAGGTGATATTCGACCGATGGCACTTTCGGAGTCAGTTTTTCAATGCTTTAAATGCTTCATTCTTGATTTGCTTCAACTCGATTTCGCCATCTTCTTCACATGGAACTTTTCTGCGAATTTTTGCATGCTCCAATGTATTACCGCTCACCAAACCCGACCTTCTTCGTGGTAGGGAGTGTTGTTAACAAGAGTAGCAAACCATTCAAATTCCTCCTGCTTTTATCGCCATCTAGCCATGATACGACGCCACCGAGGCGCCTTCTTCTTTTCTTTTCAAGGCCTAGATGATGATTCGGTTTCGAACTTGTTCGGGAGAGGTGGGTTGTTGTGGGGCTCAAGGACCTTTCATCGTCACCACCCGTATACTCAAAGTGATCACCGCTCGAGTCATGGTGGTAACTCGGAATCGCCCCGAGGTTTATCTCGTAGAAGAACGAGGAGGGACCTTTGTTGAGCAGAGGTCGTTGGGAGGTGGTGGCATAGAAGATGATTCACCGACTTCTTCTATCGCTTAGCTTTATCATTCTTATCCGATCCTTATCTTCATCGCCTCTAGGACGTTTAGGCCTTTCTGCTTCGAATCTACATGATTCTTGAAGTTGGTAGTCCAACAATGCTTGAAACAGCTTTCCTTCATCAGAAGTAAATGTTCCAGATCGTTTAGACATTTGTGTGACAAGCTTGGCCACCAAATCATTATCCGAGAAAACTACAGGATCAGATGGATTGATTGTGACGGTTAAGGGTGTTGATCTTATAGTTTGCTTGGCAATTTGCATAAGATTCGGATATAGTTGTCTGGTAAACATCTCCTTTGTGACTTTAGGAACGATATCCAGAAGGTACTTGTGAGTGTAGCCTTCGATCATTCTGTCCATTCTCCCTTGTAGGTCATCCTGCTTGAGCTTTTGTATGTATTCCCTTTCTTCTTGCATCTTTTCCGTCTCATTGTGAAGGTAAGTTATCTGATCAGCAATGAAGTTCAGCTTTCGATATAGCATATCTTTCTTTCTCGAATTTGATGACTTTTGGTTATTCGGTTTTAGCTTGAGACATCCAAGATGGAGTTTGCTTCTTTACTAATTTGATGATGATTTGGTTGATTTGATGGTGGTGGTGATGAATAAGAAGAAGAACTGATGATGATGAGATGTGAGGAGACTCGGTCCTTTGGTGGTTTAGAAGTTTCCTTCGTGATCATGTAGGGCCCGCCCGTAGCAAATCGTCATAATCAAGATCTTTATCTTTCTCGACTTTTCGCTCGGTTCCTCAAAATCATATACAATAGTATCCTCCGCCGGCTTTTCACAGTTGCAAGAGTGGCACCAGCCCCTTATCGGGTTGATTAACCGCATCGAGTTGGTGAAGAGTGGACAACGCCACTTGATCCTCCGGGCCACCCATTTGATCTTGTTCAAATTCTTTAGCCTTTTGAAGGTGTTCGACGATTTTATACTTCTTCCGTATGATTTATCCAGTTGCTCTTCATCACATTCGAGCTTGAGCTTGCATCATAAGGCACAAGTACAGAGTCTTCCTTTGTCATGTTTATCACCGGAGGACTTGGAGGTTTTGGCATCAAGGATTGTCATCCTTGCGCTTCGAGTAGGTAATCTCTTCATCTCGTGTCAAGACCTTCGAGCTTTCGTCCAAAAGCTTTCTTTGTGGTTCGGGCTTAGGATTGGGATGGGAGTAGCTTCCAAGAGGAACAATCCTCTTCTTGAAGGGTTCCTCTTGGGAACTTCCTTTGACTCTCTGCATTTGCAACACTTGTCATACGCTTCTTCCGGGTTCTCCGTGTGTCCCGTAAGACTTCTCATCCAGATGTCCAACTTTACCTTCTCGTACTGCAACTTGATACCTTTTGTACGTTTCAAGCTTTTTGATTTCTTTAGATAGAAGGTGATCAGGCAGCACCACACCCTATTTCTTTGTAGACGATTCTTTGATTCGGACGAGATAGTATAGGTTCACCAACAAGTCGTGATTATCCGGGTCATTGAGCCGCTTGGGAATATCATGATTGAGCCCAAGTGCTCTCGATCAAAAGCTTTGTGTATCCGACATAGGGAATCTTTGAGCCAAGCTTCGTGAAATAGCATCATGTCCTCCCATATCGTTGCTTCGATTTCAATGTCCTTTTATTGATCGTGAGACCGTAAGATTTGCGGCCCATGAGATTTGATGCTCATAACCACCGCCACGCACTGCAGATGACTTGGTGATGATGATGTAGAGGTTCTCCGCGGTTGAGGAATGTTCTTAAGCTCCACGAGAATGCTTAGTAATAATCCTCAAGCTTCATCATAGCCAATGTCAATAAGAAATTTCGTAACTGCTCTTCAAGAGGTGAAGCAAAGAAGTCGGTTGGAGCGATGTCTCGATGATGAGAACAGCCCGTAAGTCCGCAGGAGTGATGGTGACTTGTTTATGATTAAGTGTCACCGCTATAGCACTTTGACCCGGTGATCCTCCGCATTGGATCCCGTAATTGCCGAATGTAGATTTCGATCTGTAGCGAGTGCGAGAGCATGTTCGTATGGATGATTCCTTAGAATATCCACAAAGAATGAGACAAGAAGATTCGAGCATGTGAGGGTGTCAAAATCAACCCTAAGGTTATTCTTTCCAATCTTTCTTGATAGCCATTTGGGAAGATATCGAATAGTGAGAACCTCTGTGCATCCACATTCATTTGAGCAACCATGTCGTGATCTCGAAATAACATTAGCCAAAAGAACCAACATATCGAAAGACATAATGTTAGTCAATGTAAGGTCTTATTGTCTATTTATTGAATGTACAAGGACAATGATTGTTACGAGTCCTAAGTCACTTGTTTGTCCAATAGTCCAATGACGCCGTGAAATGTTTTGTGAGTTAGTTAACTTTAAGTTTTAAAGTTTATGTTATCACTTATTATTCACAACATATCAAACGATTAAGTTTATTAGTGACATTATTGGATTCGTGACGTTATGATTAGTTTATTTACAAGTTTGTACACGAACAATTCATAATGAAGGTCAATCAAGGCTTAGGCGTAGATTTGGCAAAGTTAAGCGTAAATAAGAATGACATACGCGTGAGACGAAAGCTTATGCGTAGGATCCTAACTTACGCGTAAGAAATGTTACGGTAGGAAAAAGGGGACCTAATGCGTAGAGCTTACGCGTGGCGATATATACCTTACGCGTAAGGCTTACTCGTAAGAGTAGACCTTATGCGTGGAGGTCATCTGCCACGCATATCCTTCTGCAGATACGCGTAGTCCCATTGTAGAACCTTACGCGTAGTTATGCGAGGATTTTCTTACGCATAACCGACTCACGCGTAGGGTAATCCTTATGCGTAGAGTAACAAGGACCTTGATTCGAGTTTTACGAGTAACATGCCCGAAATAAAACATCATAACATCAACTTTGACACTTAACATTCATTCAATAATGATTTAAACATAATCACTCATTTAAACTCGTTAGGCGAGAAAACCTTACGAGTAACCTAAAACCCTAGTTTCAAAATTACGCTAAGGAATCTAGCCATGGAAATTGCACCAAAGTAATTCGCAAGGTCTTAGATGTTGAGAGAATGAAATACCTAAGTTTAAACACTTAATACGCAGAGAATCAAAAATAACCAATACTAAGAACATTAAACCCTAATTTCTAATTCGCAATCAATTAGTGTTTATGGGTTGTTATAGAGCTAAGATATCATCAATTCATCATGATTCTAACATCCAACAACAATCTTTTGACCAAATACAATCACATTTAAAAATACCCAAACCAACGATGAACCCTAAATTTGAAAACCATCAATTCGTGTATCCGGTATGTTTAAGTGATGAAATGTGTTTATTGATGTAAAAGAAACAATTTGACACAATATTTTTAACCCCAACACTATTCTTGATTGAGTGTTCATACGCTTATGCGTAGAACACTAAATCAAACCAAAATTTGACCGTTGGATTTGTATAAGAATCAAAACCTATGTTTGTAAACACGTTAAGATCATAAAACCACTTACAAATTGATGATCCAATACACGGATTTCTTGAATGATTTTTATGCGTGGGATGAAGTAAGTTATGAGTAATAAATGTGATGGATAAGTTAGGTGGAAGAGTTTTTATTAAAATGACTTTAACATTTTGACAGTTTTGGTCCCTCCACCTCTTACTTATTCATACAAAGCCATTTAACTTCCATTTTGGTTACCAAACAAAGATTTTAAGAAAGAAACTTGACGACACTTCCCCTCGACTTAAGAAAATAATGAAAGGTTATAAATTTTATTCCGAGGAGTGTCATTGAACCAGAAATTTTACCACCATTGATAAAAGAAACAACCGGATAAGAAAACATGCAAGTACACGATGTTTTGAAACAAGTATATTTGTTTTCTCCCCCTCAACACTTGATCGGAAAAAATACTGAACTTTGAAAGAATAAAGTGTTGACGAAAGAAATGTACTTGCCATGTTGAAAGAAAACTAGATGGAAGAATATTTTTGTTGTTTTATAAGATTTTATATTTTTGTATTTTGTTTTTGAAAAATTTATTTATGAAAGATATTTTGGTGTTTGACAGGTTTTTAAGACTGCTTTAGGAGGTCATCCAATTCCTCTTGAGTCAAACACCTCATACCAATCCGATGGACTAACTCATTAAACCTAGCGGAAGGCAAGGCTTTGGTGAGGAGATCGCCAATTGGTATTCTCGCTCCACAGTATAATTCAATAGTACCGCTCCACGTGGTCCTTGATGAAATGATAGCGAAAATCGATGTGTTTTGATTTGAATGCCGAATCGAGTTGCACGAGATCGCAATGGCACTCCGATTGTCGCAAAGACATCGGATTCACAAATATGTAACCATAGTCTTTGAGTTGTGTTCTCATCCGTATGACTTGAGCACGACGCGGACATGGCTACATATTCTCGCTTGCTTAGGACAACGATGTACAATCCGCTTCTTTGATTGCCAAGACACCGCTTATCACCAAGAAATTGTAGTTCTCCAAGTACTTTTACGGAATCTAAACATAATGCGTGATCAACATCCGAAAAAGCGATTAGTTCAAAACCGTAATCTTTCGGATACCGATCCCCGTTAATGGTTCCTTGATGTATCGGAGGATTCTTTAGCCTCGAGAGGTTGGTTTCGATTGGTCGGATCGATAACGGGAGCATAGATAAACCAGAAGACAATATCGGGCCTCGCTAGTCGTTAGGTACATTAGAGACCCAATAATACTACGGTATTTTGTAGGGTCCACTAATTTCCCATTTAAGTCAAGATCTAGCTTGGTATGAGTCATTGGTGTGGCATAAGTGTCATGTGTTTTCATTCCAAACTTGTTTAACAATTCAAGGGCATATTCGACCGACTCAAGAAAATACCATGGGTGATTGATGAACTTGCAATCCTAGAAAGAATGTAAGTTCACCCATCATGGACATTTCAAAATTTTCTTCATTAATTTTGCAAAAGCGATTGAGTACTTGTTATGTGTAGACCCAAAATGATGTCATCTATGTAACTTTGAACAATTAAGATATGTGCCCGTGATATTGTATAAAAGAGTAGGGTCGACCAAACCTTTGGTGAAATTATTGGCAATGAGGAAAGATGATAGCTTATCGTACCATGCCCGAGGAGCTTGTTTGAGACCATACGTAGCTTTGTTCGGTTTGTAAACGTGGTTCGAAACTCGTGATCAACGAATCCATCTAGTTGGTCGACATACACCGCTTTAAGTTGTCCATCGAGAAACGCAGTTTTGACATCCATTTGATAGACCGTCATATTCATATGAGTCATGAACGCTATAAATATCCGAATGACCTCAAGACGAGCAACCGAGCAAAAGATTCTTCAAAGTCTATACCTCTTCCCGACAATAACCCTTGGCAACTAGCGTGACTTGTTTCGATAACATTCCTTCAAAGATCCAATTTGTTTTTCCAACCATTTTAGACCGATGACATAAACCCCGATGGTCTTTCAACCGTTCCCATACTTCAAGACGTTTGAATTGGTTAAGTTCTTCTGCATGGATTCTATCCGGTGTCTTTTGTCATTGCGTCTTTGATGTTTTTAGGCTCAAATTGGCGACAGGTGAGTGCATAAATGCGATGCTCACCATCTCGAGTGAAGACGTTGTCTCGTAACAACCTGGTTGGTTTGGGTTGCCAATAATATTTTCGCAGGATGATCTTTGTCCATCTATTTGTAGGGTTGATGTTGGTATACATTGTGCGATTTTGAGGATTCAAATGGTTTGTGGAAGATTCGCGACATCCGTGCAGTAGCCTCATTAGCAAACGGGTTGAAGAACGATTTGGATCAAAATCCGCGGGGGGGTACTTCACGCAAAGATATCATCACCGGTTCATCATTGTTGGAAGCGGTTTGTTCAACTGCTGTGGTGGAGTCAATCGGTGTAGGTGCATCTTCAACAAGAGTTGTTGTAGCAGTGTATCGTATAAGAGTAGTATCGGTTGAGCAAAGAAACAACGGATACACCTAGAGCATATTCATCAATATCGCCACCGAACAGAGGAGCAAATAACCTTTCCATTTGTTGACGAGTGAGTGGGGCTTTGTTCACCGATGATGGGGGTTGAGGAAGTTTAAGCGGTTGTGACCGAGTTCCAAGTCATTATACTCGAAGCCATTGTGAAGGAGTTTTAGAATCAAGATCCCCCAAACCGACAACCGCCTTTAGCGGTGTTTCAAGATGCGCTGGAATTTGTAGATGAGCAAGAAACCACACAAAGAAAAATCGACTAATTGCGGAAGATCCGTTCGAGGGTAAAATGCCGAATCAACAAGATCTTCTCACGTATGTAGATGCATCACACCAAACAAACCACGAAGACGAAATGATACGACTTTCCACAATGTTGTGGTCTTTCGAATACTAATCACAAGTGAAAACGCAATAACTCGATACCAAGACCGTGTGTGAGGCATCATAACATCATATTTGGGTAACTTCACACAAGATCACCCGTGAAATTGAGACGATAACTCCAAAGTGAGACGTTTGAGCCACATATCGCCTTATTTATTCCCCTAATTGAGAAATTCAAGAAGGCATTGGGTTTTCGCAAAGAAGCATGTGGTCAAACAAGGAAGCAATGATCACCTACACTCTCTCCCCTCAATGTTTTCAATGATTCGTAATCATACACCACATATGTTGATGATGAATTGAAGACAACAAACCATATATAAGGAGAAAGCGAAACCATGTATGTCCAATTGATCGAACAAGTGTGAAGTACCAAAAATATTTCGAGAGAGTCAATCACGATAAAACTTCTCTGCTCATAATGTTGATCATCACTGTGTCATTGTTGTTGAAGCGCTTGATCTTCGTTATGGAAGATTCGGTTGTTGGTGTAGATTCGTGTATCCGAAATTAGAGTATTATCGGTTGTCAGTTGAAACATTCGATACATCCGAAGCACGACTTTTGGCGTAATCTTTAACCGGAGGAGCAAGCAATGTTTCCAATTCATGACGATTAAATACAATGGTGGAACAAATGATGGATCATGATATTTTTACGGTGAGAAATGGGTCCCTGTTTGCTTTGTAGTAGGAGCCATAGTCATGTACCGTGCATAGAAAAGAAGGAGGGGCAAGAAAGAGAAAACATGGATCCCAAGTGTAACTAGGTTCCGGTGTTAGAGGCATATAGGGATGGATGTAGGGTTTCACACTTGTTATGGTGCAACTACTTAATATCTTGCAGTAGAATCCACCCAAGACCAACAAGTGTTGAAAACTCTACCGTTGGTATCTATGTAAGGTTAGATATAAGGATGTTGAAACTTCTTTGGGAAGAATTTGCGTCCTATATTGATCCACCTATTAGGTTTCTCAAATTTTACGTTTAGATCAACGGGTTTAGTTCTAGCTGTTTGAGTTAACTTAGGTTTTGGTTTGCTACGACAAGCGGTGTTCAAGAATACACTCAAGGTGATACACTAGGTCGTGAACCTAAGATTCCATCCTTTTGAGTAGTGCCCTTTTCCTAGCCTTTTCTAGATCATAGTTCTTGTATGCGCCATTTGAATCATATGAATTTTACGCTTAATGCTCGGTTTAGACACGGTGTTCGAACTAATCCTAGATTGCCGTATACCACTTGTATGGTGTATAATGTAAACAGGTTCAACAAAACATGTTTAAGAGAAACATAAGCATTATTGTTGGGCCCGGAATGTGGAGTGACTGGTTTTGACAAATGATTATTCTCAACAACTTGGGAGGAAACCGTGGTTTTGACGATTTTGAACGTCAGATTTAAAAGCTTGGATGTCTAACAACCGATTGGTTTTGATTGGTTTTAGAGACGATTTCCCAAGATTGTTGGTTTTGCAAAATTAGTATTCACACTCTTGTCGTTGAATCTTCTCGCTTGTTTTGTAAAGCAACATGTGCAAGCCCTTTGCTTGAAGTTGAGCCTTTAAATGCTCATTTTCTTTTACTAATAAATCCACACGATTACTTTGTTCATTTGAATATTGACCATTGTGTTACGAGGAAAAAGATTTGTTTTGTAATTTAAGTTCAAGAGATGCAATGTGCCTCTAGTTTTGAAAAATCTTTATGAAACCGGGCAATGGTCTTTTGAGAAGAATGATTTGATTCAAGAGTTTGATTTGACGTTTCATTGAATTGATTGCAAGAAAGGGGCTCGAGACATGAGATAGTTGTTCGATATTGTGCAACACATCGTCAACCTCTCCTTCATTATCAATTCAGTTGCTCAAGATGTTGTATCGCATTCGCAGCGTAAGATGATCAATAGTAGATTGTACCGAGCATCCGCTCGTGTCGCTGTCATAGCGGGTAAGATATCTTCCTCAACCATTTGTTCTTCGTCACGCTTGGGCTCGTCGTAGTTAAGTATGATATCTTCTCCAAATCTGTTGCTGTCATCCTACTTTTCCAATGCTACAATCTCCTTGTCCGCATTACCGACAGTTGCAGTAATCACAACATTCTCAACGTCCATTTGAGCATGCCTTTCATGTACATCAACTCTTTCACCTTGGAAGACTGCAGGATTTCGGGAATTTGATGATGTCTGATGCTTGGAATTGTTAATTATTGAACACATCTTAGCCAGAGCCATGTAGCTTTCTTGCAATGCCACAAATGAATCTTTATGTTCAGAATCCATGTCACTCCCCTGCAGAAGAATCAAAGAGAAGAAGAAAGGTGCAAAGTCGATATAGCACACAGAAGGTCGATATAGTGAATTGCAATTTCCCTCCAAAAATAATTTTAAAAAATTTTGACTCTCAAAATTTGAAATTCACTATAAAGTTCAATTCTAAGGTTGAAAGAAAAATTTGAGTTATGACTATTTTGACGCCAAATTTTACCCGAAAATTTTGAATTTGGGCCCAAAATTTGAATTTTGACCAAACTTTTCACGGTTAAACCAAAATTTGAATCTCGTAAAATTGAACGCTTAGTCTCCTCGAAAAATTTAATTTTTTTTTGATAACTTGTGTTGATGGATCTTTGTAGTCGAATGAACCTTTGTTGATGAAGTATCCTTAGGCGAGAAATCACAATAAACCAAGTAGCACATATGCGTAAAACACCAAAGTTACGCGTAACAATCAAGAGTTACGTGTAGGTATAGCTTACGCTGTAGTATGAAAAAGACGCTAAAGTTATGCGAGACAAAAGTTAGGCGAGAAAGTTAGGCGAGGATTATCTTATGTAAGACTAGATTAGGCGAAGATAAATCTTATGCGTAGGATTTCACGCGTAAGCTTATGCTTATGCGTAATTTTAGGGTTTTGTTTAAATAATCTTTTACACTATCACAAAGTGCAAAAGATATCCAAAGTCGATGTATTTTCGACTTATCCAAGTAAGAAAACACGGAGTAAACCACGAAAATGAAGATCAAACCAAGGATAACCTTACGCGTAGTTTTAGGGTTTTGCTACGCGTAGATTACTCGTAAAATGATAATGCCCAAAGATGTTTCTAAACCGCTTTTGTGTGATGAAATAGCTTCAATAACACCAAAAGACGCAAAATTGTGAAACTTGATGATCCAAAGCTCTTAAAACAGCTTATGCGTAGGACTAAACACTGCTCAAAAACTAGTAGAAAACAATGATCCACACATAAAGTTCCAAACTTTTGCCAAAAAATAAGTTAAACACCTTATAACGTTGAAAGGACAAGAATCTTGGATTAAAAGTGTAAAAATACGTTTTGATCAAGCCAAAGTTATGGATACGCAAGTTAAGCGTGAGACCAAAACTCACTTCAAACAATGCGCTCACTCAACTATTAGGCGATTAATACCATCGATAGGTCACTAGTGTTACAACACAAGCATCAAGAGAAGAGATAGAGAAGAGAGATCGGTTAAACCCTTATCCAAACACACGAAATATAGAGAAAGGTTAAAGGAAAGAGTGAAATAGAAAGAGAACAACCAACCTTCAAATGAAGGTTTACATGAGGTATTTATAGGAGGAAAGCTATGGCAACACTCCTAGTTTCCATCCTTTCTTTAATGGACTAAGGCCTAGGCTTATGGGCCTTCTACATAAGCCTAAGGCTAATTGCAAACATAAAGGCCATAATAAAGCTAACTATTACATATTAATTACTAACACTTGATTATGGTTTAGGAGTGATTCCAACATATTCTCTCAGACACTTTTAGTTAAAAACCAAATGAGAGCGTTTGCTAGAAGTTTTCATCATTACTTTTGTGTGCCATTCTACACCCCAACTCCCAGTGGGAGCTGTTGGTTTGCGGGAGTTGTAAACACATAAACGTCTAAGAGTGTGTGAGCCTATGGGGCACACACGTAAACTCGAGTATACGTAAAACGATTTGATACTTGAATATCCATACCCGATATGCATGCAAACTTGACCCGATTACATTAAACGATCCATGGTATGTTTCATGGGCTTGGGTCGTTTAAATTGAGCTGCCATGGGCCCTAGATAACTCCATCGACGGGAAAAGGGAGTGTGGGTTTGCTTGGGTTTCAAGCTTGTCGACCAAGAAACCAGCCCATCCTTAGGTCGGTTTGCTTGGCTATAAAATCACACCCATACCTTTTGCAATTGTATGCATTATCAATACCCTAAAACTCTCCTAAATCGATTCCTGCTTCCTGTTAATTGTTAGTCGACTTGCTTCCCAAGTCGTTTAGGGTTTTGTTGATTTTCTTGATTCCTAAACTTGCTACGTAACCAAGTGTTTAGGTGTTGATTAGTTGGAGTTGTCTTGTTCCTTTCTCGCTTGAATCGTAGCATCAAAGAGTGGGTTTGTGTTTCCGGTCGTGGTCAAGATCTCGGATGAGAAACAGCTTGATATCGGATCACATCATCCGATATCGGGTAAGGTGAAAACAATGCAGTCAGTGTTTGGTTCTCGACGACAAGGCAAGCAAGTCTTGGGTGTTTTCTAGTTCGGGTTATTCAAGTGTTGGTGTCAAAGGTTGATTGATTTAATTACATTCTTGACTAGCTTCTATATCGAACATATACGGTTATCGGGTTTGTGTGTGATACTCATAGAGGTATCTATCTTTGATACTAGGGTTTCGTTTGGTTTTCTTGTTCGTTACTTATGTTCAATTGCCAAGCAAGGTTAGGTTTCTATTTTCCCTTTTATTCATTAGTTGTTTATTATACGTGTTAACCTAATTGCGATTACTAGATCCATATCCGCTGCGTACTCGTTGAGGATAATTGGTTAATTTAGTTCTAAAATCCAAACAGAGATCAGTTTTCATTCCTTGATGTATTAATATTTAATATTTTAATACCATGTCGATCATAAACTAATTCACTTTTGACAATTTATGAGCTTGTATCTCATATATATATATACGCCCACTGTGAGGTCAGTGATGCATACTAGATATCTAGAGTTAACTTAGATATTTTAGGAATTGACCTCCACTCAATTCGATGTCTAATTTGGGATGAATACTGATAGACGAAAGAGCACCTACTTGTGAAGTGCGATATTGCAAAATACGCATGTAATGAGATTCTTAAATGATGGATTCTACTACATGTTCGTGTTGACTACCTCACTGTTGTGTTCTCCCTAGAAACCCAGCCAAATAACCATTTAACCTGACCATCATGTTTGATGTCGTTATCATAGCCACTCCATGGATCCTTTGGCGTTTTTCGTAATGAAATCTACATTTGCAATCAAATGTTTCTTTAAAATTCTAGTTCTTCAAGGATGCAAGTATGTAACACAATTCACGGACTTCAAATAGATTTAGAAAAGCAGATTTAGTTATAAGGGTAATCATTTGAAAATGTATCCAACTTTCCATATAATTTTAAAGCATGTATCAAAATTTTAATTTTCTTATTTTACGTACTTAACTTATTAATCTTCCTATTGTATGTATTAAAAACCCGGTAATTAATTGCTAGTATTTTATTTATTATTTAGCTCAATACATTACACCCACACACCTTCATCCTAGTCATAAACACGTGAAAAAACAAAGACACTCATTTCTTTAGCACCACTAACACTCATTTTCTTCTCCATCCTATGTCAGTGCATCATTTTTGTTAGTTTTATAGAAATGAATTAATAGTCGTGTGTTAAGATCAAAATATAGATCACGGGATTGCACACTTTACGTATGAGAGTTTAAGATTAATAAATATAAATAATGTTATATTTATTTATTAATTATCACAGAATATATAATGACCGTTAAGTATTTAAGTTAAATAACTAACGACCGTTAAACGAATTAAGGGAACGTATTGTGTATGAATAATTGGCAAGTTAAGAAGGATCCGGAATCCCTCTTTGGGCTTGTGGCCTATCGATCAAGGGATGGGTTTACCCATTCCTTGTCTAACTTGAGCTCCATGTTATCTACACTATAAATACAAAGGCAAGGTTTAGGTCTTGCTGACTCTTGTGTACACATACATAAACCTAAATTGTTTTCTCTTCCCCTTTTTCTCTTAGGTAGATCGAACATCAATCCCACAAGGGATTCGATTGGTGATTTTGTTAAACAAAATTGTTTGGTTTAATTTTGTGATTCTTTACTTACATAACTTTAACTTGTTATAAATGCGTGTGTACAAGAACATGATATAATTATATTGTTGATTATGTGTTGATTGAATTGCAAAATTGGTAAGGGGCAATTCTAATAATCCTTATAAACTCTAATTAGGTTCATCTTAATTGAAGAGTTGCTTGAAATTGGTTATTGTTTAGCTAGAATCAAAAGTACGCATACTATTTATGTTTTAGTTAATTAATTATTTATTATATGTTTTTTACGCTTCCGCATGTGTACTTGATGTTTTAGTTAATTAAATATTCATTATATTGTCATGTTATGTAATTCCAACAGTGGCATCACGAGCTTGGTTTAATGAGTAATTAATTACTAAACACGTAAAAAACGGATATTTTATTGTATTTGATATGATTAATTCTAGGGTTTTGCTTATTGTTTGAAAACCCTAATTTTAGGATTAGGGCTTTGCCCTAATTTTTCTATAATTTTTTTTACGTCGAACTCTAAATTTTTAAGTCTAATTATAATTTTTTTTAGGATTTATATAATTGTTTTGTTAAATTGGAAATTAAACCTAGAATTGTATATATGTTACGTAAATTAATTCGTGAATAATTGTTATGTGACATGGAATTGTATGCGATCTTGTGGCTAATTGAATAAGTGTTATGTTGTATTCACGATGAGACACGATGTCCGCATGGATTGCTTGAATTATTAATTTTTAAGTTATTTATCACATGTTTATTGTTTTGATAAATCTAAAATTGGGGAATACCTCAATAAAATTAATGAATCAATTATGTGCTATATGGTATATGTTTAACTATGGTTTACGCAATCTTCGATCGATGTATGTGGTTCACTTGCCTTTGTGAGTGAGAGTCTTAGTTAATATATGCATAATTTAACCTAGAATTGATTATTAATAGGTTTTATCGAATAACTTACATGTGGCTACTTGTTTACGATATTAATTGTTAGTTTTGTGCGCATTGTTTTAGTTGTTTATTTTTATATACTTGTTTGTTTATTTTGTTTGGTAAGTTTTAAGCAAAGGGTAATTTCATGAATAGAAAAAAATTTGACTAAACAATGGTGAAATTTGATTTGTTTTGGAAGAGTTAAATTTTAAGAGTTTAATTGAGTGATGAGTTTTGTACCAAATAGTGAGAACAATCATCCAATTTTGACAAACTAAAAGAGAGGTATAAGGAGAGTAACGATTAAATTGTGACCCAAAAAGGAGGTTTATCGTCTTGCACGACCAAATTCTCCGCTTCTTTGGGCTTCAAAATTGGAGTTACCAAGTAGGCTACTTACAAAATCATCTTAAGGGCGAATTAGCTTTAATTCCATGCGCCACTTTGTGGTAATTATCCGAAACACTAAGTCATTGAACTTATGCAAAAGTACGATATAATGGACGATAATTAAAGGTAAATTCTTTGATTAGTGAACCCAATACCTCAATTAGAACTTTGTTAATTTAATCTTAGTGAATTGGTTAATAAACAGTTTTTTTTATTAAAACTATTGACACGAAGTTATATGCATGCTTCTTCGTACATAATTTGGTCATACACATCAAAATTAGTACCCTTAAAATTAAGTTAATACCATCTAGTTAAAGGAACACTTGAAGTTGCAATTTACGTCATGTGAGAACTTGGCGAGATTGTGATATAAAGGTAAATCTTCATGTTGTGTGAGACCTCAACTGGACACATTTGCAGTTCTTTAAATTAGACTACTAAAATTGAGTAGTAAGTGAGACCTGGACTCAAGGCATAATATGAGGATAAAACATGTTTACGTTGCAATATTGTTTGGCAATGTAAATCCCATAATGAACTTGGAATTGGAAAATATTTCCCATATTATTGTTCGGCAGATTACCTTATTATGTGCTTTCATTGTTAACAAATCAACTAATGTAATAGAACTATTATAATTTGGATCCTAGTTTTCAATAAAATTCTATAGTTATATGAATATTTCCTTGGTATTTTATTTTCTTGAAAAGTTTAATTATCGAAAACACTTAAATTGAATTTTGCTAATTCTTTAAGTGTATTAACGCAACATTAAACCGTAAATGTGGGTTATTTTTGTATTGGTAAATTGATCTACACCTGTAAGCATTTTTGGTAGAGTCAACTTTACTAAAAGAATAAACCTAGTCCTCTTTTCATAAGAAAGAGTGAGATTCAATCCTATTCCTTTTCATGAATGAGAAATGTATGATAGGAAAATTAGAATTGTCTAAGTTCTAAATACATAACTCAAAAGAAAATTTTTATAGTTAAGAAAATTGCATATCTCTGAGTTATAAAATTAGAAGCTAGACTAATTTACCGTAAAATTGGTAAAAGGAAAATTAGCATAATTTATCTAGTTATTGTGCTTTGACCATTTAAAGGTACTACATACAATTGTTGGAATGATAGACCTATTAATAAAAAAATTGCATGCCAAAATTTTCAAGTTAATAGCATTAACGGATAATCCATCATCTACATAGTAGAATACAATCTTTTAGTACATAAGTAATTGTTATGTATAGACTTTCTCAAAGGTGTAGGGAAGTAAATAGAACAATACTTTCTTTCACTGGTTAATGAAACACTTACAATATTGTCAAATCCAGTGGGAGCATTGTGCTCTTAGTACTGAATAAGGAATTAATGTAATGATCTCTAATTCAGTGGGAGTTACAAGCTTTTTCATCTTGGTAGTAACCTAAATTATCTCTAGAATGTCTTAAGATAATTACTTTCCACGTGTAGACACTTATGTTTTAAGGATAGTCATGCATGTTTCCTTATTAGATAGTGATATTCTACATCTACTTGTGTGCAAGGTACAACATATAGGTATATGATTTAACGGATTCTCTTGACTGCAAGGTAAGAGACTAACATTCTAACATTCTAATATGACTTATACTTATCTAATTCAAGAAACATTTGGTGTTGCAATTTACGTTATGTGAGAGCTTGGCTAGATTGCAACAACAAGGTAAATCTTCATGTTATGTGAGATCATATATGTAATTAATTTACAGTTTATAAATTAGTCAAGTATTTAAAACATGTGTCAAGATGATATACAAAACTACATCAAACTAAATATTTATGTATTATTAGAATGCCATAAATAAATGAAGTAATCTAATACTACTTCAATTTTTATATATTTATGTATTTTGGAATGACATAAATAAATGAAGAAATAATGTAGTCCTACATTATTGTGAAGTAATAAATTAACTTGAATTACTATTGAAACCAAAATGTAGTGTTCATAATTAATTTAGCTAAACATGTTTATGTTTCATTGAAAAGATACAAACATGAAGTCTTTTAAGACTTAAAATAAAGTAAGACGTTAACTTGTTATGTTTTTAATTAAGGCATATACAAGAAGTCATTGAGTATATCAATGATTTATACACTACAAGGAAAACGGGTATTTGGGATGGTGGAAAACCCTACCAAATACTCAAAAGGTCGTGCTAAATGCTATTTGGCACGGCTTTGGCTACGCTTTGGCTCCGTCCCATATGAGGGTGCCAAATATATTTGGTCGGGTTGAAACTGTAAATAGTATTAGGCACGGTCCATGGGACGGTTTAACTTTGGGTGCCATGAGTGAGGTATTTGGCACGGTTAACAATCGTCGATTACAAATGGGCATTTGTCACACTTTTATATCTCGTACAAATGCGATTTGGTACCAATTCATATCCTGCATCAATGCCTATTTGGTACGCTTTTATTTACCGTCCCAAAATTAACTAGAACGGTTTTATCTACCGTGACAAATGTATTTGAACGGTGTCGCCTTTTTGTGCCAAACATATTTTGCACATTTTTATCCGCCATGCAAGAAAACATTTGGCACGCTTTTGCGCTCTTTATAAAAATCATTTGGCACGGTTTATGATTCATTGCTAACGCATTAGCACCATTTTTGTTACATATAGGTTTTAGTAGACCATCGTATCGACCAACCCATCTAATATATGCTAAATACAATTAAATTGAAGCGAAAATAAATTGAACTTAATTTTTATTAATCATCCATAAAATTAAGTCAACATCGTCACTTGAATGTCATAATGTAAAAAACCAATACGTCCAACATCCTTGTAAACCATAGTCTTTAGAATGACAGTCATAACTAGAACTACATATAAATCACTAAGACGATTTATTACTAGCGGAAACGAATAAAGCTCATCGAATCACGTCTTCATCATAAACCCTACAAAATATAATATTCCAACATTAGAAATATATATGTATGAAACAAGAAAAAGTTCGATATACAAAATAGAAAAGTTGCCAAACAAATCAACACCAAACAATTAGAAAATCAAAGAAACTTAAATAGTCAAATGACCTATTTAACCCATTACATGACATTGATGAATAACTATATAATGTGAAGGGGAGGAATAACACATATGAAATAACAAAAGAGAATATGTAAAAGGCACTTACTTCACAAACATCTTCCGCATGGCGAGTGTAAGACAACGAGAGAAAGTCAATATTGTTTGCAACCCCCCAAGGTGCTAATGTTCTGTGGATAGAACATATATTAGTAGATTATATTGAGATTAAAAGTTAATAACGAGGGCTACTGAATGTTAGAATAAATTAATAAAATTGATTATAAATTTAATTTAATGTCCAAGATAATAAAAACAAAATATAGTCAACACATGCGGAAAAAAAGTGTAATTTGGGTCCGTTTTCAACGATATTCCACATACATGAGAATTGAAAAAAAAATTAAAAAATCGTCCCAAATACATTTGTATTTTTCACAACCTATAAAAATCATTCCAAATAAATAAGTATTTGGCACGAACATCGATAATATTCCAAATACATATAGGTATTTGGCACCTTCGTACTAACTGCTCCAAATACATGAGTATTTGGCACCAACAACATATAGCTGCCCAAATACATATACACATTTGGCACCATTGGTACCAACCGCTCCAAATACATAAATATTTGGCACTAGAAACTCAAACCATTCCAAATACACATGTATTTGGCACCATTATTAGAAAACGCTCCAAATGCATAACGATTTGGAACAGCTTTAATAGTCATCCCAAATACCTACTTATTTGTCACGCTTTTTACAAGTGCCAAATACATGTATTTGGCACGATTTTTGACCTGCTCCAAAAGTTTCGTCCTAAAACCCCTTTTCTTGTAGTGATAACGTATAATGAGATTGTAATTTTTATATCTTTTGATGAGACATGGAGATGAAGTGACTTGGTGAAAGAGTACTTGTGTTATAAAACATGCAATTGACTTGGAAAATCTATTATACCATTAAGTTGTCTTAGTTGGTAAATAGGTAAGCCACTAGGAATATGTTTATCTTACATATTGTTAGATTGTCTTACAATATTAATTCTAATGAAGTACCACAAGTTAATGATATGTTCAGCTAGGAGAATCAAACTCTATTTGATTTGTTTGATTCAAGATAACCATAACTTCTTTCTTAAAAGTAGTCAAGGTTAGAAAATTTAGTATTAATTGAATATACTCAATAATACTCCAACCTAGAAGATTAATAAAACGCTATTTTATTACGGAATGTGATGAATCACATTGAGTTTTAAAATTGAAGTTCTGTATTGTTAAACTTCTTATGAAGAGTGATTATTAACAAACAAGAGTCAGAAACTGTCAATATGTATTTGTAAAGTCCCAAAGAGAGGACAATGTAGTTTTGCTCTACTTGATAAGTATATATAGATAATCTATATATTACGAAAGGCAAGCGGAAATTTTTATCTTGAAAAAATAAAATTACAAGATACATAATCTTCTGAAATATACTAGTAAATATCATGGTGAGGCTAGACATGAAATGTTAACCTCAAGATAATGGAATTCCCATTCATAGATATCTCATATATTTTTTTGATATGCTGAGAAATATGAGTTACAGGATCATGGTAAACCTGATAATCAATATGATGTATTACCAAATATTGAATTGGGTAAATTACTCATACTATGAATGTTAAAGATGTTGTCCATAAAAATAATCAATTTTTTAAAATTTTGTTTATCTTAATAGTTAGACTTGAGAATGAAGATGAGTTTCTTAAAAGAGAAGGAAAACTCTAGTGGTTTGATTCTTTATAAAGAAATCATATAGACAATATTGTAAACATATTTAATGCATGTCTTGTGACAAGATTATTAATCATACTTAAGCAATTTATTGTGATTGAATATTCGTTCCTAGGAAACACTAAATATATAAAGATGATTATTGTCATACTTATTTCATTAATATGAAAAATGACAATGAATATCAAAACTCTTTCTTAAGTGATTACTTGAGCGAGGACGGTAAGTAATCGAAAGGATTTTTGAATTCATATAATCTTTGGAAATGTACAAAGTGCAATAATCTATGAATGGATAAATGCATGCATCTATGAAATTATTCTTATATTTAATTATTAAATCATATTTTAGATTTATAATTGAAATAAGATAAATTTTAAGTATTTTTGAAAGCTAGTGGGAGTATTATGTTAAGGTTCTCAAATTTTATATGTTGTATAACATATAGGAAGTAACATTCCATGTAAGTTAAATGTTAAGTCTTAGTGTGGAATGAAACTTCACTTGTAAGATTTAAGAAAAAAAACTTACAACTTTGGAATATATGTTTAGTGTTAATAAACATGTGCGGTAAAATAAATTATTCTAATAAAACATGATATATCATTTGGAAAATGGATACATATCTTTTTACAAGATAGAACATGAATGAAATCTAAGTTTGACCAGTAGATTCATCATGCACATCATGTTGTGTATTAAAATTATTTATCATTCTTGAATGAGAGATGATTTGACAACATTGATATCTAAACTGAAAGTTGTTAGATAACTTGTGTAATGAATATTCTAATTGAATATGTTTTCACTTAGAATTACATTCCTCATCCTAGAATTGCTCCTAGATTCTATGGATGAACAATATGTCAATTGTTGTGCAAATTGTCATCAGCTACAAAAGTTTGGAAGGCATCAAGAATTACACAATAGATATTAATGTTTACGGAGTTTTAATGAGCATATTGTTGTATGTATACAATGATGTTGGTTTAATTGAGATGACACTCAATGCTAGTCATCGAGGATTTCATCCTTGTTAATGGTCATGTGAACTAGTTGTGCTACTAAGAGCACAATTGTAGTATACATTAAAGAATAAGAATAGTTTAAAACTTTAAAAAAAATTGCCATAAATTGGTGCTAGAGGATGTCACACACTTTATGAATTATTATGTGATTGTTGAATGCACATATACAAGAACTTCGTTAATTGAATTCTTGAAATAAGTATTCTCAAAATTACGATAGATCAAGTTGGTTGATTTATGCCTTGTCAACAAGTATGATTATCATTACTGAGGCACAATTTCATCAACTAGAATTTTCATGCATTGATCTATTTAGTATTTGGATAAAGATATTAAACAATTATTATAATGAATTAAAATAATTGGTATGTTTGATTTTATAATATATTGTATCCTATATTTGCATGTATAATCCGTGAATAATTTATTTATTCTAAACCGTCCGCTGTCAATTAATGATATGGGAGTGTCATTAAACTAAGACAAATCTGAGTGATTTGATAGAATATACTTGAATGTATATTGATGTGATGCATGCCAATTTCAGATGATATTCAATGAATTGAATATAGGACTTATCCCAACAACATGATTTTACTTTATGGATATTGTTATTAATTAAATCATGAATAGTTATCATCAGATTTGAGATATCAGACAAGTGACATGAATGTAGTGCACTTCTGTGGAATAACTTAATGTTAAACGTAACTGGTAGTCATAAGGGTTGTTTTCAGAAGTGTTGCAAGGTTTGTGAGTTATGCTTGTAGTCAAGATAGAATTTGTTCCTTCAAATTTATTTTGGAGTTTAATACGACAAGATGTTTGTGTGGCCACGCCCAAAGATCTCTCCTGAATGTGTTTAGAAGATTTGGTAATCTTGCTAAATCACTAATAACGAGAAACATAATAGTTGAATAAAAAATGACTTATATTCTTATCTTTATTTAACATGGCATTAGAAACAAAATGATAATAATAATGATGAATCATTAAAAGGTTTTTTCAGTAGACCTTACTCGAGTTGTACTAGAAGCATCGGCGTGTTGCAAGACGCTAACTGATGCGATCACACTGTTATGTTATGTCTAAGTGGGAGCTGTTAGTTTTATAGACATGAAATAAAAGTCGTGTGTTAGGATCGAACTCGAGATCACGGGATTGCACACTTTACGTATGAGAGTTAAAGATTAATAAAAATATATAATATTATATTTATTTAGTTATTATCACAAAATATATAATGACCATTAAGTATTTAAGTTAAATGACTAACAACCGTTAGACGAATAAAAGGAAAGTATTGTGTATGAATAATTGGCAAGTCAAGAAGGATCCAGAAGCCCTCTTTGGGCTTGTGGCCGATTGGTCAAGGGATGGGTTTACCCATTCCTTGTCTAACTTGAGCTCAAAGTTATCTACAATATAAATACAAAGGCAAGGTTTAGATTTTGGTGACTCTTGTGTACATACACATAAACATAACTTGTTTTCTCTTCTCCTTTTTCTCTTAGGCCGATCGAACATCAATCCCACAAGGGATTCGACTGGTGATTTTGTTAAACCAAATTGTTTGGTTTAATTTTGTGATTCTTTACTTGCATAACTTTAACTTGTTATAGTAAGTGTGTACAAGAACGTGATATAATCAAAATATTGATTATATCTTGGATTGAATTGCAAAATTGGTAAGGGGCAATTCCAATAATCCTTATAAATCCTAATTAGGGTTCATCTTAATTGAAGAGTTGCTTGGAATTGGTTCTTGTTTAGCTAGAATCAAAAGATACGCATACTATTTATTGTTTATATTTATGAGTTGTCGTGTTATATAATTCCACCAATTTTAACACCAAAGTTTTATTATCCCTCTCAGACAATTAAATATATTAGTGTTTTCACCGAAATCATATTTCGAAACCGTTATTTAACGTGCTTTCTATTATGATGGGTACTGTGGTTATGGTAATCGGAGTTATAGAGTAAATGTATTATAGTGTATTTGTGTTTTCAAGTAATCATTAAAAGGATCGTGGTACTTGACCGTAAGGAATTGGGCAAACTAATTAATTAAAACGTAAGTTACATCAAGCTTTCTCGTTATGGTATATGCCCCCCCCCCCGCGCCACACACACACACACACACACACACACAGAGAGAGAGAGAGAGAGAGAGAGAGAGAGAGAGAGAGAGAGAGAGAGTACGGATAATGTTTGGCGCTTAAGGGCAAAAGGTGCATTTTGGGTCAAAGAATGAAATGTTGTGTTCAATGCAAACCACAACTATGAAGAGTGTAATTTACCCTCAAGAAAATATTAACTATTGGTTAATTAATTATTTAGTATATACGATAAAAAAATTAAAAGTTTGTTACATACTTCAAAATTTTGTGCCAAATTGAATATATTTTCAAGTGATCATAATCTTTAGTCTTTGTAATCAGGGACACAACCCTCACCAAATATTGTCGGGTGCACAATTTTTTTTGAACCGTAATATAATAGAGGTAAAAATTTAATGAAAATTAAGAATTGATTATGAACGATAAACAATTGAACATATTAACTTATAATCAGGGATCTTAGATACACATTTCGATGAATCGGGTGCATTTAAAACCATTTAGGAAAAATAGATGTTACTATATTAAAAAATAGAAAACTTAAAACTTAAAAATAAGTAATGTGTTATACTTAAAGTATCCTTGATTAAAACTGGTAACATATAATTTCATTTTGATTAAAGTCCAAAATACATCCCTGTGGTTTGCCCTTTGTCTCGCTTTACATCCATAAACTTTTTTTTGGCACAAAATCATCCCTCCGTTAGTAAAGTTGGCACAAATACATCCCTCTGTTAGCAAATTCAGTTAATAAGGACTAATGGTGCAAATTTTTCTTTGTTATCTCCTAACGGAAGAGAAAATATTTGCACTGTTAGTCTTTAGGACTAACGATGCAATAAAATAAATTGCATCGTTAGTCCTAAGGACTAACCGTGCACTACACAGCCACCTACCACCCAACGCCACCACCCACCGCCACCTCCACCCACCACTACCCAACGCCACCACCCCCACCTCCACCGCCACCACCCACCGCCACCACTGCCACCACTACACCACCACCTCCACCCACCACCACCCAACGCCACCTCCACCCACCACCACCAAACGCCACCACCTCCACCTCACGGCCGCCACCCACCACTACACCACCACATCCACCCAACGCCACCTTCACCCAACGCCACCTCCACCCACCACCACCCAACGCCACCACCCCCACCTCCACCGCCGCCACCCACCACCACCCAACGCCACCTCCACCCACCACCACCCAACCACCACCTCTACCCACCACCACCAATCACCACATCTACCATCGCCATCTACCGCCACCACTGCCACCACCACTCGCCGCCGCCACCCACCACCGCCATCCACCGCCACCATCGCCACCACCACCATCGCCACCACCACCAACGCCACCACCACAACATCGCCACCCACCACGGCACCACCACCACCACCTCCACCACCACCACCATCGCCACCACCACCACCACCATCAACAAAAATAGTGGTGGTGTAGTGGCGCAGGCGCGCGTGAGCTGGGTGTAATGGCAGCAGGCGGCGCGGTGGCGGCAGAAAGCGGCGCTGGCGGAGGCGGCGCCAGCGCGCGGTGAGTGGCGGCGCGTGAGAGGGGGGTGGTGGCGTTAAAGGTGGGCGCGTGAGTGGTGGTGTAGGCAATGGTAGCGTGGCGGCGGCGGCGCAGTGAGTGGAGGGCGGGCGCGGTGGTGGGAGGAGGTGGCGTGAGGCGGTAGAAGTGCTGGTGGCGCTGGGTGGTGTGGCGAGTGCATCGTTAGTCCTTAGGACTAACTATGCAATTTATTTTATTGCATCGTTAGTCCTAAGGACTAACTGCAAATATTTTCTTTCGTTAGAGATAACAGAAAAAATTTCACCGTTAGTCCTTATTATCCGAATTTACTAATGAGGGACGATTTGTGCCAACTTTACTAACTGAGGATGGTTTTGTGCCAAAAAGTTTTAGGATGTAAAGCGAGACAAAATGCAAACCACATGGATGTATTTTGGACTTTACTCTTTCATTTATCAACTTTTATTATTTTCATTTTAACTTATAGATTTTTTCTCGCAATTACTACAAACCGAACTCGTAATTGTTGCACAAGAGTTACCCGTAACCACAAGTTTAAAAGTATAATTATTTGCTGCTATACCCGCCAGGTCAGGTTTGAAGCGCCCGGGTCAACCCGGTTTTCGATGTTTATTAATAGTTTCCTTTTGAAATATATGTTTTCAACATTTATATTTTTAGGTTCAACTTTTTACTTTTCACCTTTTGTTTTTTCCTTTATAAATAATATACACGGGTACCCTGTGATGATTAACCCGAGAAATAAATCTCATGAGGCCCGATTACCGGTTTGTATCGCTTTTCAACGGGTCCTCTATAGTTTATTTTCGGATGACTTTTATTGGTTAGTCGAATCGGTGGCGACACCGGTTCCTGTTGAAGTTGTTGGTCCGTCCGTTTTCAAAACTATATGTACCGTCAACTTGTTGGCTTGTATGAAACTTTGTGTTTTTATTAATTTGTAAATGTATAATAGAATGTACTTTTCATTTTAGGGTGTTTTAAAAATAACATTAATTAATGTGTTTAATTATTTTATATTCTCGATTAAGTTGTAGCTTGTTTAAATTGTATATTATGAAAATTTAATTGCATTTTTAGTATGAGGTGTTTTAATTGTTTGTATTTAATTTGGTAGATATGCTTTTAGTTGGTTGTACAATATGAATAAATCACTATACTTTTAAATAATGAGGTTTTTAATAAGAATATTAATTACACTATACATTTTTTCATCTTTGATTAATTTTCAACATTCATCAATCAATTTATCAACTAACACATCGCATGCATATCTTCTCACCAAGAGCAAGCTGGTATGGGGATGTTGTTTTTCACCACTTCCACGTGGAAGCTCGCCACAAGTTTTCGCCCATCGCCACGATACCACAAGGCCTCGCCATTGCATTTCACCGGGGAACAACGAAGAAAAGGACAAAAACATATCCGTTGTAATCCGCCTTTAAAGTTAACGGCATGATTTTAAAAACAAAAAACTTTCCCACCCTTTATAAATAATACCCCATTTTATACAATCTATCACACTTTTTCTTTCATTCACACATCTCTTTCAACTCTTTACATCTAATCAAAATAAACATGGCTGGTTCAAATTGATTCGATCTTGATGATTTCGACGATATCAAGATGATCTTGAAAGTTGCGGTGTTACGGGCAATCGCTGCAAGAAGATGAAGTCGAAAGTTCACGCAACCGTAATTACATCTACCGTGATCGTGAAATTGCCGAAAACCGCCTTAGATCGACTATTTTTCCGATAATCCAAAATATCCGGAGTACTATTTCAGGCGTCGATTTCGTATGAGCCGTAAACTATTCTTACAAATAGTACAAGGTATCGAAAATCATATTCAAACTGTTGATCCTCTTCCACCGCATTTTGATTTCTTTAGAGTCCGACCCGATGCGTGTGGTGTAATGAGTATGAGTGTAATTATGAAATGCACATCTGCCTTACGCCAATTGGCCTACGGCACCGCACCCGATGCATTTGATGAATATTTGCAAATGGGGTCACACACGGCACGCGATTGTCTAGATTTTTTTACTATGTGTGTAATTGAGTTGTTTATGCCCGAGTTTTTTTGAAAGCCTAGTTTAGTTGACATTCAAAATATGTATAACGCACATAACACGGTCCATGGGTTGCCGAAATGTTTGGGACCATTGATTGTATGCACTGGAATGGAAAAATTGTCCCGCTGAGTGGGCAAGGGCAATTTCATAGAGGTGACAAAAAATATCCAACTATTATGCTTGTCGCTTGCATCATACAATTTATGGATTTGGCATGCATTGGGGTAGCGGTGTTAATAATGATTTAACTGTTTTGAATCATTCACCGTTATTCGACGACCTTCTTGATGACATCGCCCCAAGGTTCCGCTTTCAAGTAAAGGTGCAACCTTTGAACACGGTATTACCTAGTTGACGGGCTTTACCCAATGTGGTCATCTTTTGTCAAATCATTCTCGATCGCATATTTGGAGAAAAATACCTTGTTTAAACAAAACAAGAAAGTGCTCGCAAAGACGTTGAAAGAGCTGGTCCTCCAAGGACGCTGGCATATTATAAGCCAACCGCACGTGCTTGGACTATCAACAAACTAAAAGAGTCATGTACACGCATCATATTGCATAACATCATTTTGAAAGATCAAAAGTTTGCGATATCCTAAATGAATGAAATTTATGTTTGTCGTCGAGCAAATATACAACGGACATGGATTGAGCTATGCGATATACAACGAAAGAATGCCAAAGAATCGCGGATAAAGTAACGACGCAAGACTTCAACGAAATATTATTGAGCATGTTTGGCAACTTCATCAAGAATAACAACATTAATTTAAATTTTATATGTTTTTTATTTCATAATGTATTTTAAATTTCGATGTTTTTTATTTCAAAGGTATTTTTTTATGTTGTATTTTTATTTTAAATGAATGAAATGAATTTAGTTGTGTTTGGAAAATATGGAAAATAAATAAAATGATAGTGGGTGCCCGCCCAAGTGAAGAGTGAGTATGCTGTGATTAGTAAGATTTTTTTTAATGTGTTGGAATGATGCCAAGACACGCGACCCGTGTCAAGAAACGATGAAGCACGACACCCTTTGCTCTAATAATCTCTAATTTTCATTTTAACACATGTCTTGATTTTGTTGTGAGGCATATCTTTAAGCATTAATTTTAAACATGAGTATCAGTTTCCATATATTCTATACTTCTTTTTTGTAATTCTTTTGATGTATGTATTTATGTATAATACAAAGATACTAAGACATTTTTCTTCTAGGGTACGTCATTGTAATTTAACTTTCTTATAAAACTACGTTAACTATCAAATTATGTTGAGTTTGATGCGTTTGTAACATATTTGTCAATAATAATACATTTTTGTTTTGTTTTTATCACGGACGGAACCATGGGTTTCGTGGTTTTCTTAGAACTCTATGAATTTTTTCAACGTAATGTTAATTTGGAAATAAAAACACCATTTTTTCTAAATGTATCTTAAATGCATATGGTTTATCGAAAAGTGTATAGTCCATCTATTTTAACTTTATTATATTACAGTTAAAAGTAATTTATGCACTCGGTCATAGTGATCCTGATCCTGTCCCTCTTTTTTATATACTCCATGTATAACATGACATACGTTAAAGGTTTTATTTTTTTCTGTTTTTTAACAATGTCGTAAACATGTTACACATTAAAAGGACTAAACAATCGATTGTTTTTTAATTAGTTTATATGATACGTATGAAAATATAATATAAGTGAGAAAATTAAAGAGTGTATTTGACCAGGCACCAAATCAACAGTTATTCTAAGTTACAAATTAATTTTTAAAATTACTAATACTCATTACGTGTTGGGTCTGTTTTCCAAATTGTACACCTAAAGTCTCTTAAAACTAACTTATTTATGGATTACCTACGTGATTAAGTTTTAGTAAAATATCAAAACCATCTACAACTATAGAAGAGTGAATTAGTCTATATCTTTTCTTAATATTTCTACTTTTGGTTGATTAGTATACAAAATAATACTTCCTCCGTCTCATATGTTGCTCACAATTAATTTTGAGATGTTCGAATTAAATGTCCATAATGTATTTCAGCCAATGGGATGAGACGCAAGCCGGTGAAACGATATTTGATCACGAAAACGTAATTAATTAATTTTCTAAAACTTTTGCAGATATGTAGTTTTGAATAATAATATAAGACGAGGAGTATAAACTAACTTAAAGCGACTACTTTGTCAGTACCCTAATAATTAGATGCAAGAAAAGTAGGTACGTTAAAATGTCGATGATCTATTATTGAAAATTTTTCTAGCTAATCAGGATGGAAGATTTGTAAGGATGAATATGTATTTTTCAAAGAGATCGAGTTTGTTACATGATGACAACATGGCATCTCTTTGAATAATTAGATGTGACATGTGCATTCTTAAAATGATTGAGATTATGATACTGAAGGGTATGTTAGGTAAGAGGCTTATCGAGACTTAGGTTTTTAAAATGAAAATTCTAAGAACGCATTTTCGCTTCGCCACATCACTTTTTTGAAAAAGTGTAGATTTCCAAAATAAACTTTGAGATCATGACTTTTCTACTTTTCATATAACTCGACAAGTCGTCCTTCAAGTTTATGTACCCAATCATTTTTTCCGACTTTTACAAATATGATTTTCCAAATGAATCGAAAGTCAAAGATACAAAATATTTTTTATACATTTAGTTCTTTCCGAGGTTGAGCGACTTAAGCCGTAAAAACATGTTTACTTATTTTCAGACATTAACAAGACTAAAGCACTGTTTCAAAAGTAGTTTTACAACTTTTTTTAAAATTTTACCCTGCTTTTCAAATTTTTAACCCAAATACAAACATACACAACCAACACTACTACTAAAAACACAATTGAAAATTGTGAAACCTAAATCAATCCCTAATTATTCAAGAATTAAACTCGAAAATGGTCGACATTCCCAAATATTTTGATGCTAAGGTAACTGCTCGCTCCAAGGTACACTTGTTTTCGGAAATTAAGTCTAAATTGTCAAGGAATCCGATCGAATGAGGTCGTTCGTGAGCAACTGCTTTTGGGCCATGGTTAGATATTCCCGACCTAGGTAAAGGCAACCGATAATGTATACTGGGGTCGTTTGTAATTTGATGTATCCGCTAAGCTAGCCTATGAAACCCCGCTAGTTGTTTTCCAACCATACTAGCAGCCTTCCTCTTAATGTACCACATGGGGCTGTTTTGTAAATTTTAGATATCCACTGCTAGCGCCTATGAAACCCCCGCTAGTGGTCTTCAACCCGCCGATAGCAGTTTCCTCATAATGTACCACACGGGGTTGTTTAGTAAATTTGATGTATCCATCAGTATTGTCTATCAAACCACCGCTTTGGTTGTCAATGCACCGCCATGGTTTTCCGATAATTTATACTTATGGGTCGTTTTGTAAATTTGATGTATCCATCGCTATACTTTATCAAACCATCGCTAGTTGTTTGAAATCCATCGCTAGCAATTTCATGGTAATGCGCCTTTCAAGGCGTGTTTTGTAAATTTGATGCAAACTTATTTTTCCCCAAATCACTCCCAGCTGAAGTAATTGATCTTCAAATCACTTCCAATTGACGCCCACATAAACCCTAACCAATCCAAACTGGTAATTTCAAAATCCCACATCTTATTCCATAAAACTCACAAAGCTAAAGTTCTAAAGAGAAGAGATTGAAGTCAAATTGTTCATTCATTCATTCATGAAATAGTTTACTACTACAAACTTACAAAACCCAATCAACTTCAAATGCAACTACAAATCCAAAGTGCTATACATGATCTCCTACTAATATTTCTACTACTACTAAACCTAATCTAGTGCATATCATCTGCTCCAACATCTAAAGAGCAGAAGATGAGCATGACCGCTCACATCTATCACACTAAACGTCGGATTAAGGCTATGAAGTCTCGCATAACCACCCATTCGCTCTATCCCGATGGCTTGAGCTACAAGACTTCTATAACGAAGATGCTATGGTCAAAAGTACGAAGATGATTGATGAAAATTGATGATGGAGAAAAATAAAGGTCTCCTTTGTGCTTCCTCCATGTATTTCAACCAAAATGCAACCCATCCACCCTTCCCTAGCATTTCTTCTATGCGATGTGTTGATGCACCAAAACCAGGTGAAGACCAAGCACCACCTTCCACCCATAGGAAGCGGCGGATTGCTTGCTCGAGGCCCCGCATTGAGGCAAGAGGTGCCGGAGGTCGGAGTAAGATGTTCCTCCTTATAGTAGTCATCGAATCATCGCCAGACACACTTGATTCTCTACACTATCATCTTCCCATGATGGAGAAAAGGTGATTTTTAGGTCGAGGATCATAAGGATATGGAAAGAATCAAGGAAATCATCGGATGATGATGATGATGATGATGGAGAAGAGGTTCGATTTACAACCTCCGTTTAGTATTCATGGTTTTAGTGGTGAATTATGGTTTATGGCATTTTTGGGGTTTGTGGTAGAATTTAGGGTTTCAGAAGAAGATTGGGGATATTGTGAAGAGATAAGTGCATCGGGGTCATATATAGGCGGTGCAAGGTTTAAGGCAACTTAATATGAGTTTGGTGGCACAAGAACACTCAAGATATTTAGGTGCGTTAGTCGAGAACAATTTCTTATTTTCTATCTCTAGTTTTGTAAAATTTGAAGGAGAATTAATCTCCACAAAACACTTGAAAATATAGAAAACGCGCTTAGTTGATGTTTCTATTTTCTCTGCTTTGAAGAAAGGGAGGAGGGTTGAGGGTTACAAAGGAAAACAAGGAAAACAACTAAAATTTGTTTTGTAATTTTCCTTGTTAAGTTAGGAAATAGGGATTTGTGTTTTGCAAAACATTTTGGTGGAAAACGCACTGAACGCGATCTTCGTGTTCCTTGTTTTCCACAAAACATTTTGTGAAAACAAGGTGTTTTCCCTCAACTAAACGCAACCTTACCGCCGCATCTCTTCTCTTTGATTGGGTTTTGTGTTTTACAAAACAACCTACATTGACGTTGAATTAAAAAGCAAAATTATATCGCATAATCGATATAATTAAAATAAAAACATAAAATAAAATATCAACCTCATAATTCCTTGTATCCAATTTTTGGTTACTAAAACAAAATATGTTTGTCACTCGGTTTAAGTTGGTAAGATGAAAATGCTAATAAGGTCGCTTGAATTCATCGGCTTATGTGAAAGTACTTGACATGATGCATACATTGGTTTCAGTGACAATATTTTTACACCTCAAAGCGAAAAGATTTGCATTTGATTTGTAGATAAATGTAGGGGCCCTAAATGTAGAGTTATTGTTGGGCTCATGCGATAGTGGCAAGATTTTTACACTTATATTACAAATTATTTTAAAAATGTGTCGAAATATAAGCACGTGATTTTCCTTCTTTCTTGTACTTGACCCGATAATGTATACTGGGGTCTTTTGTAATTTGATGTATCCGTCACAGCGCCTATGAAACCCCTCTAGTTGTTTTCAACCCACGCTACAAGCCTCTTAATCTTAATACGGGGTCGCTTTGTAAATTTTAGATATCCACCGCTAGTGTCTATGAAACCCTGCTAGTGGTCTTCAACCCACGCTAGCGACTTCCTCTTAATGTACCACATGGGGGTCGTTTTGTAAATTTTATGTGAAAGTACTTGACATGATGCATACATTGGTTTGTGTGACAATACTTTTTACACTTATTGTTGTTTGACCCAAAGCGAAAAGATTTGCATTTGACTTGTAAATAAATGTAGGGGCCCTAAATGTAGAGTTATTGTTGGCTTCATATATGTATGGAATCGATAAGAAGAAAAAGGTACTTTAAAAATGTCGCCGTAATATATTGGATTACGTGATAGTACTATTAAACACATGTCTTATTGCATATATATTTTTGGGTACCAAAATGTCTTTTTGCATATAAAGATCATACTTTCTTCACATACTGGGTGATATACATGCTTATAAAATATCGCCAACAATTTAAAATAAAGGAACTAAACTAAATAAAGACATATAAAAGTAGCCCACTTAAATACAATTGTCGAATATACAATTTAGCAATACAACTATTGTGAGTCCATGCACGCTATAACACGCTTAAACACGCCTCCTCAAGTAAACCCACAAATTAAAGAGAAACAAAGGTTCAACATTTCCTCAAGTAAACAAATTCATCAAGTAGTGTAGTATACTTATTTTGGTCTGTTGGCTATCAAATCAAATCAATATGGCTTATAAGTCAAAATGCCATAATAACTATGCGTTACATCATATCAAGACCTTATAACTAAGGGATCCCTATAACTAATATAAAAACACACATAAACCAAAGGGCTATCTTAATCATTGCTTTGTTAAAAAAAAAAAAAAAAAAAAAAAAAAAAAATGACTACAAAATGCCTTTCCGCCAGAGTTAGCCGGTCGCCGGGTTCTAGTCTCATAGAGACATGATGGTGAGAAGTTTAGTAGGAGGTTACCGTCACTAGCGGACGGCTGCACTAACCAAAAAGCCCAAGATATTAGGTCTCGTGGTTACCGAGAGGATTTCGATTGCAGAGTCGAGTTTTTGTATCCCTTTGATTCATGTGTGCAAAGTATTTCACAGCTTGAATATTTTGCAAAATGAAGATTTGGCGATATTGCAACATGTGTTGTGAAGGTTGAACAAAGTAAGCTTAACAAGGGAGCTTATGTCATTCATTGAGAAGCTCAAGTTCATGTGTATCGAACTCGGTTTCTTCATATATGTTTTGAGTTTAGTATATGGTTAGGAATGTATGATGTTTATGTTTATGCTTATGGATGTTCTATAAACCAATTAAGGTTAATTTTGTTGGATATATATGCACTTACTTATTTATGTTTGTCTAAGTACTTTCATGGAACATACCGTGTTATAACATGTCCGCTGATATGTCGGGTTTGTAACGTAGTGTTGAAAACATAACCTACACCATCAAAAAAAGTATAATCGATATGGATACGTGTCGTGGTAAGTGTGATATGAATTAATTGGTAACTTTAACGCACTGTAAAATATAAGTGTCCGCTTATAAACCCCCCCCCAAAAAAAAAAAAAAAAAAATCATGATATTTCCCTGGTCAGAATGCTACTTTGTGACACATATATCGCCCGTTTATTAGATGTATGTGTCACAAAGTAGAATCTAATGTACCGTAAATAGCGTTGATTTGATTTTTTTTTTTTTTTTTTGCACCACCTTAATTTTTTTATCGATCGCTCGCAAAGGCTTTATCTTGCTCTTCAATGAAAACCAACTTACGCTAACCTTAGGCTTAGCAACTACATCCCTATGGCTAATGTATATATCGACATCAACATCAATAAGGACGCTTGCTTTTTCACTCACCAAGCAATAAGCTCATCATATGTCATATTGCTTGCATCTTTAATCTTCTTCCATGTATAATCAATTTGGTTGTATAATCATCTTCGTAATCACAAAAGTTAAGATTTTGATAATAAAATCAAATAAGTTTTGGGATTATGTGCCATATACATCATCAACTTCCCATATCGATCGCCAAGGTCATACATGGCGCCCACATCCCTATCGCACTCTATTAGTTTCAATCCCACCTCTAATTGACATTGTGGTAAACAAAACAACGAATGGAAATTTAGCTCAAGATGTTCTTTCGAACCTGCACATACTATTATAGTCCACCTTCCTATCCTTGGACAAACCCAATAAAAACACCCCATTTTCATACCTCAACGTTGGAAATAAAACTCCCCCAAAAGATGAACGCCAAATGTAACGAGGATCCGAACTCCAAATAGGTGCCATCCTCGTTATGTGAACACGTAAATACAATACTTTAAAAGTAAAATAATTTTAAATGTAAACCCTAATTAGGTTCGAATATTGAAACATTAAATATAGGCAAATTGATACATGGGGACCATGACAATAAAGTATGACGAACCTTTCAGACAATTCAATTTTAATAATCGAACGAAACGATAGCTTGTATTAGATTATTAAGAAGATAGGTTCTCGTCGGTAGAAGTGAATGGGAACAAAAGATAAAAGACAAACTATTAGTGTATCATAAATCGCTAAATTGAAAAAGGCGCTTTTAAAAAGTTGCCTCGTAATATTTTCGGATATGCGATAGTACATTACAGCTTGTCGATAAATGTATGCAATAAATATTTCTAAAAAAACAAACAAACTTGGTCAAGAATATAAAAAAAAAAAAAAAAATAAAAATAAAATAAAAAAAAATAAACATTTTCAAAACAATTTTACCGCCTATAAATAACAACTCACCTCAAACACTTTTTTAACACACAATTTCAAACACAATTGAAGATCAAAATACTTCCCATAAGATTTAATATGGCTTGCCGCTCCCCCATTCTCGTTGAAGATATGCAAGTGTACGCTCAAAATCAATGCAATATCGACGATGCGGTTCGAAAAACGCTATTATAAGCGCCATCAAATTGTTTGACCAAGCAAAGGGGAAAAGGAAAAATGAGACAAAACTACCAGATTTGGTAACGATATTACCATTGAAAGAAAACTCACATCGACAAATTTTGAAAGATCAAGCACGCAAAGATCGCGAGGTTGTCGACAACTTGTGGCGTGTGTGTTTCGAATATAACGAACAACGCCAAAGACCAAAATAAGTGGAGCTATCGGGAGAACAAAGACGATGGTGTAGACGACGTCAGACGAGGAAGATTTGGCCTGCTTTTTGAGGGATTTGCTGCTCGCATCTGTCATATGACTCCTGCATGCTGGGAGCATTCGATTAGATTTATGATTTACGATTTCGATTGTTTTTATTTAGCATTGTAACATTTTAATTATTAATGAAATTTTAGTTTATGTTAAAAATGATTTTAAAATAAATGATTTTAAACAAACAAAGGTTAAACAATGAGATTAGCAGTGGTTTAATTCTAGCAGGGTTTAATCCAAGCATTGATTCATTCTTCCGCAAAGGGTTTCATCAACTCTAGCAAAGTTTCATCAACTCTAGCAAGTGGTTTAATTCAAGCATTCGTATCATTCTTCCGGCAATGGGTTTCATCAACTCTAGCAGTTGGTTTAAAATGTCCTAGCAAAGGATACACCAACGATAATCCAACTGCTGACCAAGATTACGCCTACCAAAAGTAGTGGAAAATAGTGATATTATGAACTAATATGAAGGATTACAACATAATGGTTGTGTTGTGAAAGTCCTACTTACCATAAAGTGTTAAAATTTGTAACGCCTAAACAAATTAATCGAATACAAGTATATACACTCTTTAACCACCGAAAAGTTTGTTCATGTAACCCAACAAAATATATAGAGAAATGTCATAACAATCTACATACATGAAATTAAACTTATCTCGATTTCCTAACAAATATGGAAAACAGGATACACCAAACCATCATAAGACTCTACATACATGAACTTAAACCTTATCATCTTTCCATGCTCAAACTCACAATCTTCAAAAAGTAGGTCCAACACCTAATGCATTAACATGATTCACCCGAATGGATTGTCTCTATAATACTCAATCTGAATTTGCATCATGTATTCGACTTCATCATTCCTAAAAAGCGCATTTTGATAAAATGCATAGGATGATTCTCAAGAAAATGGTTTGGAATATCCTCGTGTGCAACAATTACAAAATTATATATAATTACATAAATGCATAGACAACAAAGTGCACACAAAACACAAACTTACAAGTTTACATAACTAAGAATTTCAAGAGACCTTCAGAAAGACATCGGGTCATTTCACCAAAATGATCAAGTGACCAATCCATTGGCAAATGTGTTGCATCGCCATCAATTGCTTCAAAAATATCAAAATAAATCTTAAAGATAAATGCTATGATATTATTGAATATGATTATGAGATTTCAAGCCTCACCTCCATCTTCGTTATCAAGATCATTTTGTGGAAAAACAATTGCGCACACACCAAGAAACCGCCTCGATCTTGCCCCACCTTCAAAACCAAACACGGTTATATTCAACCTATTCTTTGCCAATTTAGTAAAACAATAACATCGCCAAATTCAATATCGGAATATTGAAGAGCAACACCACATCTCATCATCCATAACATACAAAACACGAGGATCATGACCTCGCTCATAGCCCCAAGTAACATCCACATTAAACTCCATTCCTTCAACAACAACAACAACAAGCATTCACGCAACCCAATACCATCTAGAAAATTACCGGCAATGTCTCAAACACCATCTCATTGATTAACAATTATAACATACACAAGAATAAAATACACGTATTCTTAAATAAACGTAAACAAAAATGAGTTGTTATAAATAACCCGTGGAAATCGAGGGTATGGCACCGATAACTCAAACCTTATATGACGACTTTCTACACCAAAGATAATCCTCAACTTCCAACCCTTTAGAATCATAGCCAAGAACGAAAAGAGTCATCACCTTCTTGAACAAAGTGTAACATGTGAACATCCGTGATACATGTTTTCATGAACAAATTCTACCCATTTGTTACCTACAATCCTAATGGGACCTCCTAATCGACCAATAATCCTTACTTTCTTCCGTTGTCTTTGTATTCCGCTTAAATAGAAATGACGATTCCATTGAAAGCACTGGTCAAGAAATCGAGGAAGCTCAAGAAACCTGTGGTAAAATTTCGCTTGGTCGCACCACGCACTCGATGGCCATGATTACCTTATAAACAATTACAAGCATGTAAAGGTTAGTTAATGCTAAAATTTTGATGATGAATATTCAAACATAAAAGATAAATAATATTGATATGGGGACCATGACAATAAAGGATCACGAACCTTGACAATTGCCCAAAATAGCTAAAAGATAAGGTTTTAGTGTTTCATAAATCGCTTTAAAAAGTCGCTCATACTATATCTTTAAAATACGCTTTATCTATTATCCCGCCAAAATAATTTTCTCGCTTAAACACAAGTCAACAAAATAAGCATAAACACCAATTCTATAGTCCACATACAACAATTCACAATGGCTTTGAACTTATCCGAAAAGGTAATGTGAACAAGTGCCAAACAAGAAAGAGGATGTCGATGACAATTGATGGCACATACAACAATCCACAATGGCTTTGAACTTATCCGAAAAGGTAATCAGAACAAGTGCCAAACAGAAAGAGGATGCCGATGACAATTTGATGGCACACATACAACAATCCATAATGGCTTTTGATTTTTCTCGAAGAAAAACTAGATGGTGATATTACGTGTAAGAGAACCAAGATGGCATTACACCGTAAAAGTTAGGGCAAGGGGCAAAAGGATTAAAGAACCGAAGAGTACTTTGAAAAACTCAAGGAAAGGAAATCAATCAAGAAGGATGTGGTTCTAGCAAAGACTGCTTGAATGGATGTAATAGTTCAATAATAAATGTTATGAGTCTAAATTTTAACAATGTAATGGTTGTGTGGAAAATCTTATCTATGAAACAATTTATTGAGATGATTGTCGTAGTTTTGTTATCGAGATAGTTGTGCCGATAGACATCAAGATATTTAATCATAATAATTGCAATGTAACATACACATGGTAGTAGAAGCATCATCACATACTAGTTTGTAACATACACCAACAAGCCTTCACCACATAATCGAAAATAATTATTATCATGATGACCAGTTAGTGTAGTTTGTAACATACACTAACTAGTCATCATGCAAGGAAAGGAACAAAATACAATTGTTTAACAGGTACATACCACCGAAGATCAAATAACTACCACATGGTAGCCTTTATAATACCTTCGAATTACTTGGATCGTAAGAGGTCGGTATGACATGGAACCATCACCGTGGAATCGCAACTATCACTGATCATTAACCAAACCGATTGCCTCATCACCCTTCATATCATCGATTGATTACTACCAACTTCTTCAAATTCATCAAATAATCTCCTAGATTTCAAGGTACCGCTTAAACGACTTTTCGGACACATATTGAACTACAGCTGAGCTTCCAATCGTAGAAGGCCATCAATGTCATTAAAAACCTCTTACACTTTAAAGGGTCTGTTTTGAATAGATGGGAGTAAACTAGTAGAATGGATCCCAAGGTCATGATTATCGCAATTTCAAAGTCGCTCAAAAGGTTCTTACCTCTTAACGGACTAACCTCGAACCCACGCTCGCTTGACAAACACTCTCAGAACAGCTGAGTTCGCCAAGGTCCAAGAATCTTCAAAGTCATCCGACACGTAAGGTCGGATCAGTAGTCCTTAAACAAGGAGGAATGTATTCAAGGTCATTATTACCACCAAATTCAGACTTTCCTCCAATAAACTAGCTTCAACAAAAGGCTTGATATAAGGTGTCCCAAGGTAGGTCAGTGAATTTTTTCCTCTTCTTCCCATGCCATTAGTTCTTCAAACCACGCATACCGACATCTTTTTTTCTTTTCGTGACTTTTAATTTTAAACGCCGATCATCGTCTGAGGAATCAAAAGACAAGTTCTTGTGATAGTAAGTAACTAAATGAACCCGGGTCGATGACAAACATAGATCTCAACTGCACCATGGAGCTCACCATGTCATACGCTTGACATCATTATCATCTTCAAGCGGTCAACCTTGCTCCGCATCACTACTTGGAAGACAAAATACTAAGCCCAAATATCCTCCTTAATTTCTTTCAACAAAGATGTCACATATTCGAGAACACGATAACCTACTCAACCTAGGTAACCTCAAATGTAAAACATCTCCACCTAAATAACTTATGGGTAAAAATCTGATCGCCATGATAAACATCAAACCCAAGATCTTGACTGCTTTGACATTCTGTAACAATGGATATAATTCAAAGAAACAAAATCCTTGTTGAATAAAATTTAATAGAGAAAAGTAAATGGACAAACTTACAAACCATTCTTGATACCATAATTCATACTAAAATTTGATTCTGTTTTCGATGCCATATTTAGTAGAAGTCCGAAAACACAAAATATATGTAAGATAAAATATGGGTAGTTTTGGTTAGTAGGTACAAAATATACAAAAGGTACAAAATAGTGAATGCTTAAAAAGTGTCTAAAAGTACATTACACCCATACTCAAATGATATATCTAAGATATAGTCAAACCTCCCAAAAAAGTCGCTTAGTGTGTAATGTTGAGTAATGCATACCGAATGGACAAGACTTGTAAACTAGCATGCATGGGTTTGGCCTACTTTGTATATATATAATTTGGTGTGTGTTTAATATAGTTTGATGCTTATTTTATAGAAAAATATTACTAGTAAACAAATTTGTAACGCCACTACCTTAGCTTGAACACAAGTATAATACAATATGTTCAATACAAAACCATTCAAGGGGAGCATATGGTTATCAATTTGTTTCAAGTAATACATCAACAAAATAGAACATAGCTAAACACAAACACGGTGTTTAAAAAACTAGCCATTTGTTCACTCGGATGAAAGCGCAAATTAATACGATCCTTCACATCCAATGGTAGACCAAAAGCCAAGCGTATAAAAATACATACCCAAATACCACAATCACCAAATATCCCGGCCGCTTTGATTTGTTCAATGATAGTAAATGTAATGAAATAACTAGCCTGGATCAATGCCTTTCTTCTCAAATACTTGCGCTTGTGCTAGACCTCGTGTAATTGTAGCCGTGGACAAAAGTAGCACTGCCTTTAAAAACTAATGTTTTAAAAGTCGGTTAAACGGTTATGTATTAATTTATGACATATGAATAAATAGCCAAACCTCAGAACACTCCCCGCTTGATATAAAACTCGCCATTCCTCTTCAAAAGTTCGACCGCTATCATAAAAGGTAACAATGCCTGGTTCATCTCCAAACGGCAAGAAACCAATGAGCCGCTTCATTAATCGGCATGAAAACCTACAACGCTTGGGTCACAAACATAATATCAATATATGGCAAAAGCTAATCAAAGATTATTAATCTAAGTGTATATATATATCGTTACTTACGTGCTTAACGCCGCACTATGGAATAGAGTATCTTTCACCATTAGCATACCACAACGGCAAAGAATTTTGTAATGTTTCGAACAAAATAGCTACTAACCATCGCCCAATTAGCCGTGATCGGCCTAACATGCCAAAGGTAATTAACCCACAACTCTATGTGTCAGAATTTCAAACATGAACGAGTGTGATAAACTTTATAAGAAATCATTTCAGATGTACAGCTGTATGAGTACTTGCCTCATCCCTTAGCCAACCTTTCCTAGGCGGGTCTAAGCAAACCAAACTTTCCCAAAACCTTCTATCCACACACACATCGTCACACCAAGGAAACTTGCGCTATGGTCCTATTTGTCCAAGAAATTCATCAAATTCATTTGTAAATGAACTCATTGACAAAGATTGGTGCAACAGTAAGATCCTAGTATATGAAACGATTAAACTTATAATCATTTGTCATTAACAAGATATATTTTAAAAGGTTGTCAAGAAGTATTTTCATACCTCAACCCAAGGCGCGACAAATTTAAGTTTTTCACTCATATCTAGATCGTAAGCTAGAGCATCGCCTTTCTTTTCAAAGATATGCATTGGTCCAATAATACGAATTAGCTTCACCCGAACGCTGTTCACTCCTCTTGAAACCGCAAAACGCGCCCACCGCTTTCATATGATCCGAGTTCATGATTGCTTCTCCCTTTTCGCTCGCTCATTTTCATACCGCAACCTCTTTTCCTCTTCCCTCATTATCAACTTGTCCTCTTCCATCCTCAACCTCTTCTTGTTGCATCAATCACGCTTTTTAACCGGCACTTTCTAATTCTTCATGTCGCAACATTAATTCTTCTTGGATAATAAATTCGTCATGCTTATAAATAACCTATCATTATGATATGTTATGCTACGGAAAGAGTTTTACACTTGTTTACCGATTTTGTACATTACCTTTGCAAGATCGCCATCGAAAATTCATCTAGCCGCTACCGATGAACTAGTATCATCAGTTGATCGACTTGACTCAAACAAGTCAAGAAAATCATGATTAAGCTCATCACAAAACTGCACTAAGATGTCAGATCATTACTTAACCCAATTTCTCCTAAGAATGAAAATAAGTATTTATAAAAAGGATATATACCTAAAGATAATGGATAATCAAGGGTCGCTTTTGTAAATTTAGTGTATCCATCGCTAGAGTATATGAAACCACCGCTAGAGGTTTTCAATCCACCGCTAGCGTGTTCCTCGATAATACTTGAAGGGTCGCTTTGTAAATTTCGTATCCATCGCTAGAGATATGAAACCATCTGCTAGTGGTTTTCAACCACGCTAGCGCCTCGATAATACTCAAGGGTCGCTTTTGTAAATTTCATGTATCCATCGCTAGAGTATATGAAACCACCGCTAGTGGTTTTCAACCACCGCTAGCGCTCCGATAATACTTCAAGGCGCTTTTGTAAATTTCGTATCCACTGCTAGAGTATATGAAACCACCGCTAGTGGTTTTCAATCCATCGCTAGCACTCGATAATGTCAAAGTATATATACGATAAAAAAAAGAAGAAGGATATATTACCCCATTTCTTTCTCGAGCAAGAACCTCAAAAAGGGACGATATTATTATCGTAGATTCGTGTGATTATTGATGGTATATGAGTTTGAACAAATGCTTAAATAACCTCGAATAATTGTCTCAAGTTTGAACAAACGCTTATTTAACTCAGAATAACACGATCCTCGTGTTATGTCCGATCTCTATTATAACGCTCTCACCCCGCAGATAATAGGTAAATGTTTCCTTCGCCTTGCCACGCTTGCTTGTCATGCCATCTTCTTCAACCACTGTCAGAGATGTGTTGTTTTCACGGTGGAGTTCTAGGTATGTAATCATGGAAAATGCCAGAACTTTATATACCAATCGATCTCCTCTCGCCTATTGCCTGTCAGCTTCTTTAATGTGATTCAACTTAAAAACAAATAATAATGTTCAATAAAAGATTGCATTAATGTAGAAAAAAGATTGCATTAATAAGAAAATTTTATATATTACTTTTACCTTCCAAAAGAAACTTATAATCGATCTTTCATGGTGTATTCTTTGACCACACTACTCCTCTTCGCATAATATCGTGAACTTTATTCCACCATAGAATGCTTCTTTCAAAAGACTCCAGATCCAAATCTATACGGATTTTGGAATTTCAATAAAAATAATAGCATAAAATATTGATACAAAAATGAATCCAGCTTTATATTGATATATAAAATATTAACCTTGAAAGCCCAAACGAATCATGACAAAGTATAGGTTGGAACAAACTTGTGGTCTTTGTTAATACCAAGGAAATCCCACTTGTGTTTATCTCGCAACATCCAAAATTTCATCATACAAATGCTCCAAATATGCTCTCCCATGGAAAGGCATCCCAATCATCTAGGTTTTCAACTAATCGCACGAGAGAAACATCAACTTCCCGAACCAATAATCCGCCTATTAAGATAACCTCCAAAGCTAACAATAGACAAAGACGCATCGCATCTTCACGTAGATATGATACCAAATGCCTCTTCATCCTCAATTAGCCAAGAATATCTAAGTTTGTAATTTTGAACCCGAATGTTTGGGAAAACCCTTGACATAAAATTGAGGTGTCCAGATCCATATTTTTCAAAACTTACTTTTCCAAAATTAAAACCAATGATGTTTAAAACTCGACGATCGAAATGAAGGGACTACCATCAATATAATATACAATCCAAGATATCATAATGGTTTTCATTCGATAACATTCTTTTGTAAAACATAATCTATCATACGTGCTTCGTGGTCAAAATAAGAAAGGTCCAACCATTTACCAAACAAGTTTCCCTAAACAACTTCCTTCGATTTTATCCAACTTGGATTTTATTAAAGAAAAGTAGCTTTTATTATCACGATGATTTTCACCATATTCCTACAAATGAAAAATAAAATAAATAAATAAATAAATAAATAAAATAAAATAAAAATACTCTACTTAATAACATATAAGGAGTAACAAACCGCATTCAATCATCCAAGCCTCACACTACAATTTTGTAACAAATGCCAAGTATACTTTCAAAAAGGTAGAACGACAAAGAATCACATCTCGTATACCGTATAAATTACAAACCCAAACACAATTTTGTAACCTTTTGCTAACTTAAATAAACAAAATTGTTGTTGCAAAACTACTATTAAACATGATTAATTTCAAATAAGTAAGGGAAAACAAATATACTTAACAATTTATATATCAACATAAAAAACATACCCGATACGAAACATTTTTTTGGCGGTGATTTCGGAAGACGGTTCTTGACTAGTAGGAGTAATTTTGTAATGGGGGTGTAATGTATGTGTTATTCTAATTCATTGGTCAGAAAGATATGTGATAAGTAAAAGTATTTTTACCGTGGTGTAAAATTGGGAAAAGTACAAAACTACTATTTGGCCAAAACCGCTAAAATTAATTCGCAAGTCGCTCGACATCGTATGAAAGCAAAAGAATAAAATATTACTTTTTAAACACTTTTTTCTCGAAAATATCAAAAATCGCGCTACGAATCTTAAAAAGTTTCTGATATTAGTCTTCCACTAAAATTATAGGTACGTAAAATGATTTAATCTCAAAAGACGTGACACGTGTCACTATTACATCGGAAGCGATAAAGTCAGTTTCAAAGCTTTATTTTCCGCCAAAAACTTGGTTTATGTCTCAAAACCCACCATCCTACCCTCCTACCCTAATTGTTAAAATGACCCACTCGAGCTTAATGGTTTAAAGGGTCTTTGATACCCGATGGTTGGATAGTTCTCATTACTTAAAACCCTAAGCTATTTAAAATACGCAGTTAAGCTTTGGTCAAACTCAAGAAGCAGGAGATAGCGAAGTCTCATCGACAAAAGACCCCGGTTAACACGAGTTCGCGCCTATGTGTTATTATATGTTTGTAGAGAATAACTTGGTTAGGATTACCGCTAAATGGATTATAGGTATAGTTTTTGAACATTTTGTTATATGTAGCTTATGTACGCTTTTGGACCATTGGTGATTTTGGAAACACATTTTATGTTATCGATTTATGCTTATATAAGAAATTATGTTTAGCGAACTTGTGTTGTTGTGACAACAAAACGATATGATGATAACTTCTAAACTATATACAAATATCAATTAACAAATAAAACATATATGATGATAACTTCTAAACAAGACACATTTTTTCCTTGTAAATAATATACGGTTTACACTTCTATTTTAAAACTACTATAATTCCACTCTATTTAACAACTCCTATCACAACTAGCAACACATTTTGTGGTTATCACTCTATATTTCCACACTCTATTTTAATCCTCTCTAAAAAAAAAAAAAAAAACATCTCAACCAACAACAACAATGTCCAACCCCTCTTCCCTCTTGGATCAACTATCCCGCATAAAGAAACTCTCGATCCGTCAAGGCTATGATGATTGTGGAATATTGGGGAGAAGTTAGGATACCGCTCGGGATGAATTAGATCTGCAAGAGAAGATTGACGAGCTAACCGCCGTGTACAACGTAGGATGTGCTTATTGGAGAGTCGTTGGTTGTGGGTCCAACTAACTCGTCTGCTAAGGCCCTGCTCGCACATGAGAAGGATGCAAATTGAAGATAGGGTGAGATTGTAAGGAAGCGCACTCCATCTTAGAAAGGCGTGCTCGCTTTCTTCTTTGTTATCCTTCATTGAACATCTTGAGTCAATGGTCCTTTGAATTTGTGAAGCCTTCATGTTAGGGTTTATGTTTTGTTTAGGTTAGTTATGGTGGGTTATGTGTGTACTAGTTAAGTGTAACTACTTTTGTTTATGACGTTGTCAATCTTAGTCTAATTTGTATTTGTGTTTTACAAAACAACCTACATTGACGTTGAATTAAAAAAGCAAAATTATATCGCATAATCGACATAATTAAAATAAAAACATAAAATAAAATATCAACCTCATAATTCCTTGTATCCAATTTTTGGTTACTAAAACAAAATATGTTTGTCTACTCGGTTTATGTTGGTAAGATGAAAATGGCGCGTTAATAAGGTCGCTTGGAATTCATCGGTTTATGTGAAAGTACTTGACATGATGCATACATTGGTTTGTGTGACAATACTTTTTACACCCTCAAAGCGGAAAAGATTTGCATTTGACTTGTAAATAAATGTAGGGGCCCTAAATGTAGAGTTATTGTTGGGCTTCGATGTGATAGTGGGCAAGATTTTTTACACTTATATTACAAATTATTTTAAAAAATGTAAGTCGAAATATAAGCACGTGATTTTCCTTCTTTCTTGTACTTGACCGATAATGTATACTTGGGGCTGTTTTGTAATTTGATGTATCCGCCGCTAGCGCCTATGAAACCCCCGCTAGTTGTTTTCAACCCGCCGCTAGCGCCTTCTCTTAATGTACCACATGGGGGCTGTTTTGTAAATTTTAGATATCCACCGCTAGCGCCTATGAAACCCCTCGCTAGTGGTCTTCAACCCACCGATAGCAAGATTCCTCATAATGTACCACATGGGGGTTTTTAGTAAATTTGATGTATCCATCGCTATTGTCTATCAAACCACCGCTTTTGGTTGTCAATGCACCGCCAAGGGTTTTCCGATAATTTATACTTGGGGGTCTGTTTGTAAATTTGATGTATCCATCGCTATACTTTATCAAACCATCGCTAGTTGTTTGAAATCCATCGCTAGCAATTTCATGGTAATGCAATTTCAAGGGTGTGTTTTGTAAATTTGATGCAAACTTATTTTTTCCCCAAATCACTCCCAGCTTGAAGTAATTGATCTTCAAATCACTTCCAATTGACGCCCACATAAACCCTAACCAATCCAAACTGGTAATTTCAAAATCCCACATCTTATTCCATAAAACTCACAAAGCTAAAGTTCTAAAGAGAAGAGATTGAAGTCAAATTGTTCATTCATTCATTCATGAAACAGTTTACACCACAACTTACAAAACCCAATCAACTTCAAATGCAACTACAAATCCAAAGTGCTATACATGATCTCCTACTAATATTTCTACTACTACTAAACCTAATCTAGTGCATATCATCCGCTCCAACATCTAAAGAGCGGTGAAGATGAGCATGACCGCCACATCTATCACACTAAATGCCGGATTTATGCCAGTGAAGTCTCGCATAACCACCCATTCGCTCTATCCCGATGGATGGAGCTACAAGACTTCTATAACGAAGATGCTAAGGGTCAAAAGTATGAAGGATGGATTGATGAAAACGTTGATGATGGAGAAAAATAAAGGTCTCCTTTGTGCTTCCTCCATGTATTTCAACCAAAATGCAACCCATCCACCCTTCCCTAGCATTTCTTCTATGCGATGTGTGTTGATGCACCAAAACCAGTGCGTAGAAGACCAAGCACCACCTTTCCACCCATAGGAAGTGGCGGATTGCTTGCTCGAGGCCCCGCATTGAGGCGAGAGGTGCCGGAGGTCGGGAGTAAGATGTTCCTCCTTATAGTAGTCATCGAATCATCGCAGATACACTTGATTCTCTACACTATCATCTTCTCGATGATGGGAGAAAAGGTGATTTTTAGGTCGAGGATCATAAGGATATGGAAAGAATCAAGGAAATCACCGGATGATGATGATGATGATGATGGAGAAGAGGTTCGATTTACAACCTCCGGTTTAGTATTCATGGTTTTTAGTGGTGAATTATGGTTTATGGCATTTTGGGGTTTGTGGTAGAATTTAGGGTTTGTGAAGAAGATTTGGGGATATTGTGAAGAGATAAGTGTGCATTGGGGTCTCATTATATAGGCGGGTGCAAGGTTTAAGGCAACTTAATATGAGTTTGGTGGCACAAGAACACTCAAGATATTTAGGGTGCGTTTAGTTGGAGAACAATTTCTCTTATTTTCTATCTCTAGTTTTGTAAAATTTGGAAGGAGAATTAATCTCCACAAAACACTTGAAAATATAGAAAACGCGCTTAGTTGATGTTTCTATTTTCTGCTTTGAAGAAAGGGAGGAGGGTTGAGGGTTACAAAGGAAAACAAGGAAAACAACTAAAATTTGTTTTGTAATTTTCCTTGTTAAGTTAGGAAATAGGGATTTGTGTTTTGCAAAACATTTTGGTGGAAAACGTTAATTTGAACGCGATCTCGTGTTCCTTGTTTTCCACAAAACATTTTGTGAAAAACAAGGGTGTTTTCCTCAACTAAACGCAACCTTACCGTCCGCAATCTCTTCTCTTTGATTGGGTTTTGTGTTTTACAAAACAACCTACATTGACGTTGAATTAAAAAGCAAAATTATATCGCATAATCGATATAATTAAAATAAAAATATAAAATAAAATATCAACCTCATAATTCCTTGTATCCAATTTTGGTTACTAAAACAAAATATGTTTGTCTACTCGGTTTAAGTTGGTAAGATGAAAATGGCGCGTTAATAAGGTCGCTTGAATTCATCGGTTTATGTGAAAGTACTTGACATGATGCATACATTGGTTTGTGTGACAATACTTTTTACACCCTCAAAGCGGAAAAGATTTGCATTTGATTTGTAAATAAATGTAGGGGCCCTAAATGTAGAGTTATTGTTGGGCTTCATGTGATAGTGGGCAAGATTTTTTACACTTATATTACAAATTATTTTAAAAAATGTAAGTCGAAATATAAGCACGTGATTTTCCTTCTTTCTTGTACTTGACCGATAATGTATACTTGGGGGCTGTTTTGTAAATTTGATGTATCCATTGCTAGCGTCTATGAAACCCCGCTAGTTGTTTTCAACCCATTGCTAGCGCTTCCTCTTAATGTACCACATGGGGGTCGCCACCGCTAGCGTCTATGAAACCCCTGCTAGTGGTCTTCAACCCACGCTAGCAGCCTCTTAATGTACCACATGGGGGTTGTTTTGTAAATTTTAGATATCCACCGCTAGCGTCTATGAAACCCCCGCTAGTGGTCTTCAACCCACGCTAGCGCCTTCCTCTTAATGTACCACATGGGGGTTGTTTTGTAAATTTTATGTGAAAGTACTTGACATGATGCATACATTGGTTTGTGTGACAATACTTTTTACACTTATTGTTGTTTGACCTCAAAGCGGAAAAGATTTGCATTTGACTTGTAAATAAATGTAGGGGCCCTAAATGTAGAGTTATTGTTGGGCTTCATGTGATAGTGGGCGAATCGATAAGAAGAAAAAGGCGCTTTAAAAATGTCGCCGTAATATATTGGATTACGTGATAGTACTATTAAACACATGTCTTATTGCATATATATTTTGGGTACCAAAATGTCTTTTGCATATAAAGATCATACTTTCTTCTACATACTTGGGTGATATACATGCTTATAAAATATCGCTCAACAATTTAAAATAAAGGAACTAAACTAAATAAAGACATATAAAAGTAGCCCACTTAAATACAATTGTCGAATATACAATTTAGCAATACAACTATTGTGAGTCCATGCACGCTTGCAATACGCTTAAACACGCTCTCAAGTAAACCCGTCAAATTAAAGAGAAACAAAGGTTCAACATTTCCTCAAGTAAACAAATTCATCAAGTAGTGTAGTATACTTATTTTGGTTCAAGTTGGCTATCAAATCAAATCAATATGGCTTATAAGTCAAAATGCCATAATAACTATGCGTGGCTATCATATCAAGACCTTATCCCTATAACTAATATAAAACACACATAAACCAAAGGGCTATCTTAATCATTGCTTTGTTAAAAAAAAAAATAAAAAAAAAAAAAACAAAAGAAACCAAAAGAAGAAAATGACTACAAAAATGCCTTTCGCCAGAGTTAGTAGTCATTGGGTTCTAGTCTCGTTAGAGACATGATGGTGGAGAAGTTTAGTAGGAGGTTATCGTCACTAGGGTGGACGGCGCACTAACCAAAAAGCCCAAGATATTAGGTCTCGTGTTACCGAGAGGATTTCGTGATTGCAGAGTTGGAGCTTTTGTATCCCTTTGATTCATGTGTGCAAAGTATTTCACAGCTTGAATATTTTGCAAAATGAAGATTTGGCGACATTGCTAACATGTTGGTGAAGGTTGTGAACAAGCGAAGCGAACAAGGGAGCTTATGTCATTCATTGAGAAGCTCAAGTCTATGGTGTAATCGAATCGGTTTCTTCATATATGTTTTGAGTTTAGTATATGGTTAGGAATGTATGATGTTTATGTTTATGCTTATGGATGTTCTATAAACCAATTAAGGTTAATTTTGTTGGATATATATGCACTTACTTATTTATGTTTGTCTAAGTACTTTTGTGGAACATACCGTGTTATAACATGCTCCGCTGATATGTCGGCTTGTAACGTAGTGTTGAAAACATAACCTACACCATCAAAAAAAGTATAATCGATATGGATACGTGTCGTGGTAAGTGTGATATGAATTAATTGGTAACTTTAACGCACTGTAAAATATAAGTGTCTCGCTATAAACAAAAACCCCCAAAAAAAAAAAAAAAAAAAAAAAAAAAAACAGCGATATTCCTGGGCAGCTAAATGCTACTTTGTGACACATATATCGCCTGGTTTATTAGATGTATGTGTCACAAAGTAGAATCTAACAGCTCAGAAATAGCGTTGATTTGAATTTTTTTATTTTTTTTTTATTTTTTTGCACCACCTTAATTTTTTTATCGATCGCTCGCAAAGGCTTTATCTTGCTCTTCAATGAAAACCAACTTACGCTAACCTTAGGCTTAGCAACTACATCCCTATGGCTAATGTACATATCGACATCAACATCAATAAGGACGCTTGCTTTTTCTTCACCCAAGCAATAAGCTCATCATATGTCATATTGCTTGCATCTTTTAATCTTCTTCCATGTATAATCAATTTGGTTGTATAATCATCTTCGTAATCACAAAAGTTAAGATTTTGATAATAAAATCAAATAAGTTTTGGGGATTATGTGCCATATACATCATCAACTTCCCATATCGATCGCCAAGGTCATACATGGCGCCACATCCCTATCGCACTCTATTAGTTTCAATCCTACCTCTAATTGACATTGTGGTAAATGTAAAACAACGAATGGAAATTTAGCTCAAGATGTTCTTTCGTAAACCGCACATACTATTATAGTCCACCTTCCTATCCTTGGACAAACTCCAATAAAAACACCCCATTTTCATACCTCAACGGTTGGAAATAAAACTCCCCAAAAGATGAACGCCAAACAGTAACGAGGATCCGAACTCCAAATAGGTGCCATCCTTACAGAACACGTAAAATACAATACTTTAAAAAGTAAAATAATTTTAAATGTAAACCCTAATTAGGTTCGAATATTGAAACATTAAATATAGGCAAAATTGATATGGGGACCATGACAATAAAGTATGACGAACCTTTCGCACAATTCAATTTTAATAATCGAACGAAAACGACAGCTTGTATTAGATTATTAAGAAGATAGGGTTCGGTCGGTAGGAAGTGAATGTGGGAACAAAAGATAAAAGACAAACTATTAGTGTATCATAAATCGCTAAATTGAAAAAGGCGCTTTTAAAAGTTGCTCGTAATATTTTGGGATATGTGATAGTACATTACAGCTTGTCGATAAATGTATGCAATAAATATTTCCCTAAAAGCAACAACCGCTTGGTCAAGAAATATAAAAAAAAAAAAAAAAAAAAAACAAACAAACAAACAAAATAAACATTTTCAAAACAATTTTACCGCCTATAAATAACAACTTCACCTCAAACACATTTTTAACACACAATTTCAAACACAATTGAAGATCAAAATACTTCCCACAAGATTTAATATGGCTTGCCGCCTCCCCATTCCGTTGAAGATATGCAAGTGTACGCTCAAAATCAATGCAATATCGACGATGCGGCTCGAAAAACGCTATTATAAGCGCCATCAAATTGTTTGACCAGCAAAGGGGAAAAGGAACAAATGAGACAAAACTACCAGATTTGGTAACGACATTACCATTGAAAGAAAAGTCACATCGACAAATTTTTGAAAGATCAAGCACGCAAAGATCGCGAGGTTGTCGACAACTTGTGGCGGTGTGTTTCGAATATAACGAACAACGCCAAAGACCAAAATAAGTTGGAGCTATCGGAGAACAAAGACGATGGTGTAGACGATGCAGACGAGGAAGATTTGGCTCGGTTGGAGGATTTGCTCGCTCGCATCTCGTCAGATGACTCGCATGCGGGAGCATTCGATTAGATTTATGATTTACGATTTCGGATTGTTTTATTTAGCATTGTAACATTTTAATTATTAATGAAATTTTAGTTTATGTTAAAATGATTTTAAAATAAATGATTTTAAAACAAACAAAGGTTAAACAACAATGATTAGCAAGTGGTTTAATTCTAGCAAAGGGTTTAATCCAAGCATTGGATTCATTCTTCCGCAAAGGGTTTCATCAACTCTAGCAAGTGTTTCATCAACTCTAGCAAAGGTTTAATTCAAGCATTGGTATCATTCTTCCGGCAAAGGTTTCATCAACTCTAGCAAAGGGTTTAAAATGTCCTAGCAAAGGATACACCAACGACACTCCAACTGCTGACCAAGATTACGCCTACCAAAAGTAGTGGAAAAATAGTGATATTATGAACTAATATGAAGGATTACAACATAATGGTTGTGTTGTGAAAGTCCTACTTACCATAAAGTGTTAAAATTTGTAACACTAAACAAATTCAATCGAATACAAGTATATACACTCTTTAACCACCGAAAAGTTTGTTCATGTAACCCAACAAAATATATAGAGAAAATGTCATAACAATCTACATACATGAAATTAAACCTTATCTCGATTTCCTAACAAATATGGAAAACAGGATACACCAAACCATCATAAGACTCTACATACATGAACTTAAACCTTATCATCTTTCCATGCTCAAACTCACAATCTTCAAAAAGTAGGTCCAACACCTAATGCATTAACATGATTCACCCGAATGGATTGTCTCTATGATACTCAATCTGAATTTGCATCATGTATTCGACTTCATCATTCCTAAAAGTGCATTTTGATAAAATGCATAGGATGATTCTCAAGAAAATGGTTTGGAATATCCCGTGTGCAACAATTACAAAATTATATATAATTACATAAATGCATAGACAACAAAGTGCACACAAAACACAAACTTACAAGTTTACATAACGGAAGAATTTCAAGAGACCTTCAGAAAGACATCGTCATTTCACCAAAATGATCAAGGTGACCAATCCATTGGCAAATGTGTTGCATTCGCTCATCAATTGCTTCAAAAATATCAAAATAAATCTTAAAGATAAATGCTATGATATTATTGAATATGATTATGAGATTTCAAGCCTACCTCCATCTTCGTTATCAAGATCATTTTGTGGAAAAACAATTGCGCACACCAAGAAACCGCCTCAGATCTTTGCCCCACCTTCAAAACCAAACACGGTTATATTCAACCTATTCTTTGCCAATTTAGTAAAAACAATAACATCGCCAAATTCAATATCGAATATTGAAGAGCAATGACCACATCTCATCATCCATAACATACAAAACACGAGGATCATGACCTCGCTCATAGCCCCAAGTAACATCCACATTAAACTCCATTCCTTCAACAACAACAACAACAAGATTCACGCAACCCAATACCATCTAGAAAATTACCGGCAATGTCTCAAACACCATCTGCGATTAACAATTATAACATACACAAGAATAAAATACACGATTCTTAAATAAACGTAAACAAAAAATGAGTTGTTATAAATAACCTGTGGAAATTGAGGGTATGGCAGCCGATAACTCTGAAACCTTATATGACGACTTTCTACACCAGCATAATCCTCAACTTCCAACCCTTTAGAATCATAGCCAGTAACGTAAAAAGAGTCATCACCTTCTTGAACAAAGTGTAACATGTGAACATCCGTATACATGTTTTCATGAACAAATTCTACCCATTTGTTACCTACAATCCTAATGGGACCTCCTAACTGACCAATAATCCTTACTTTCTTCCGTTGTCTTTGTATTCCGCTTAAATAGAAATGACGATTCCCATTGAAAGCACGGTCAAGAAATCGAGGAAGCTCAAGAAACCTGTGGTAAAATTTCGCTTGGTCGCACCACAAACTCGATGGCCATGATTACCTTATAAACAATTACAAGCATGTAAAGGTTAGTTAATGCTAAAATTTTGATGATGAATATTCAAACATAAAAGACAAATAATATTGATATGGGGACCATGACAATAAAGGATCACGAACCTTGACAGCTTGCCCAAAATAGCTAAAAGATAAGGTTTTAGTGTTTCATAAATCGCTTTAAAAAGTCGCTCATACTATATCGGTTAAAATACGCTTATCTATTATCCCGCCAAAATAATTTTCCCGCCTAAACACAAGTCAACAAAATAAGCATAAATACAATAATTCTATAGTCCACATACAACAATTCACAATGGCTTTGAACTTATCTGGAAAAGGTAATTGTGAACAAGTGCCAAACAAGAAAGAGGATGCTGATGACAATTTGATGGCACACATACAACAATCCACAATGGCTTTGAACTTATCTGGAAAAGGTAATTGTGAACAACTGCCAAACAGGAAAGAGGATGCTGATGACAATTTGATGGCACACATACAACAATCCACAATGGCTTTTGATTTTTCTGAGAAGAAAAAACTAGATGGTGATATTACGTGTAAGGAGAACCAAGATGGCATTACACCAGAAAAAGTTAGGGCAGTGGCAAAAAGGATTAAAGAACTGGAAGAGTACTTTGAAAAACTCAAGGAAAGGAAATCAATCAAGAAGGATGTGGTTCTAGCAAGATCTGTTTGAATGGATGTAATAGTTCAATAATAAATGTTATGAGTCTAAATTTTAACAATGTAATGGTTGTGTGGAAAATCTTATCTATGAAACAATTTATTGAGATGATTGTTGTAGTTTTGTTATCGAGATAGTTGTGCCGATAGACATCAAGATATTTAATCATAATAATTGCAATGTAACATACACATGGTAGTAGAAGCATCATCACATACTAGTTTGTAACATACACTAACAAGCCTTCACCACATACCGAAAATAATTGTTTCATCATGATGACTAGTTAGTGTAGTTTGTAACATACACTAACTAGTCATCATGCAAGGAAAGGAACAAAATACAAATTGTTTAACAGGTACATACCACCGAAGATCAAATAACTACCACATGGTAGCCTTCATAATACCTTCGAATTACTTGGATCAAGAGGTCGGGTATGACATGGAACCATCACCGTGGAATCGCAACTATCACTTGATCATTAACCAAACCGATTGCCTCATCACCCTTCATATCATCGATTGATTACTACCAACTTCTTCAAATTCATCAAATAATCTCCTAGATTTCAAGGTACCGCTTCAAAACGACTTTTCTTGGACACATATTGAACTACAGCTTGAGCTTCCAACCGTAGGAAGGCCATCAATGTCATTAAAAACCTCTTACACTTTAAAGGGTCTGTTTTGAATAGATGGGAGTAAACTAGTAGAATGTGGATCCCAAGGTCATGATTATCGCAGCCTCAAAGTCGCTCAAAAGGTTCTTACCTCTTAACGGACTAACCTCGAACCCACGCTCGCTTGACAAACACTCGAAGAATAAAGTGGAGTTCTCGTGTCCAAGAATCTTCAAAGTCATCCGACACATAAGGTCGGACCGTAGTCCTTAAACAAGGAGGAATGTATTCAAGGTCATTATTACCACCAAATTCGACTTTCCTCCGAATAAACTAGCTTCAACAAAAGGCTTGATATAAGGTGTCCTAAGGTAGGTCGGTGAATTTTTTCCTCTTCTTCCCATGCCATTAGTTCTTCAAACGACGATACCGACATCTTTTTTTTCTTTTCGTGACTTTTAATTTTAAACGCCGATCATCGTCTCGAGGAATCAAAAGACAAGTTCTTGTGATAGTAAGTAACTAAATGAACCCGTGGTCGATGACAAACATAGATCTCAACTAGACCATGGAGCTCACCATGTCATACGCTTGACATCATTATCATCTTCTACAAGGGTCAACCCTTGCTCCGCACTACTACTTGGAAGACAAAAATACCAAGCCCAAATATCCTCCTTAATTTCTTTCAACAAGATGTCACATATTTGAGAATACGATAACCTACTCAACCTAGGTAACCTCAAATGTAAAACATCTCCACCTAAATAACTTAAGGGTAAAAAAACTGATCGCCATGATAAACATCAAACCCAAGATCTTGACTGCTTTCGACATTCTGTAACAATGGATATAATTCAAAGAAACAAAATCCTTGTTGAATAAAATTTAATAGAGAAAAGTAAATGGACAAACTTACACCATTCTTGATACCATAATTCATAATGACCCTTTGATTCTGTGTTTTCGATGCCATATTTAGTAGAAGTCCGAAAAATGTAAAATATATGTAAGATAAAATATGGGTAGTTTTGGTTAGTAGGTACAAAATATACAAAAGGTACAAAATAGTGAACAGTTAAAAGTGTCTAAAAAGTACATTACAACCATACTCAAATGATATATCTAAGATATAGTCAAACTCTCCCAAAAAGTCGCTTAGTGTGTAATGTTGAGTAATGCATACCGAATGGACAAGACTTGTAAACTAGCATGCATGGGTTTGGCCTACTTTGTATATATATAATTTGGTGTGTGTTTAATATAGTTTGATGCTTATTTTATAGAAAATATTACTAGTAAACAAATTTGCAACGTCACTACCTTAGCTTGAACACAAGTATAATACAATATGTTCAATACAAAACCATTCAAGGAGCATATGGTTATCAATTTGTTTCAAGTAATACATCAACAAAATAGAACATAGCTAAACACAAACACGGTGTTTAAAAAAACTAGCCATTTGTTCACGGTATGAAAGCGCAATTTAATACGATCCTTCACATCCAATGGTAGACCAAAAGCCAAGCGGTATAAAAAATACATACCCAAATACCACAATCACCAAATATCCCTACCGCTTTGGTACTTGTTCAATGATAGTAAATGTAATGAAATAACTAGCCGGATCAATGCCTTTCTTCTCAAATACTTGCGCTTGTGCTAGGACCTCGTGTAATTGTAGTCAGGACAAAAGTAGCACTGCCTTAAAAACTAATGTTTTAAAAGTCGGTTAAACGGTTATGTATTAATTTTATGACATATGAATAAATAGCCAAACCTCAAACACTCCCTCGCTTGATATAAAACTCGCCATTCCTCTTCAAAAGTTTGACCGCTATCATAAAGGTAACAATGCCGGTGTCATCTCCAAACGGGCAAGAAACCAATGAGCGCCGGCCATTAATCGGCATGAAAACCTACAACGTTTGGGTCACAAACATAATATCAATATATGGCAAAAGCTAATCAAGATTATTAATCGGCATGTATATATATATCGTTACTTACGTGCTTAACGCCGCACCATGGAATAGAGTATCTTTCACCATTAGCATACCACAACGGCAAAGAATTTTGTAATGTGTCGAACAAAATAGCTACTAACCATCGCCCAATTAGCCGTGATCGGGCCTAACATGCCAAAGGTAATTAACCCACAACTCTATGTGTCAGAATTTCAAACATGAATGAGTGTGATAAACTTTATAAGAAATCATTTCAGATGTACAGCTTGTATGAGTACTTGCCTCATCCCTTAGCCAACCTTTCCTAGGCGGGTCTAAGCAAACCAAACTTTCCCAAAACCTTCTATCCACACACACATCGTCACACCAAGGAAACTTGCGCTAAGTGGTCCTATTTGTCCAAGAAATTCATCAAATTCATTTGTAAATGAACTCGTTGACAAAGATTGGTGCAACAGCAAGATCCTAGTATATGAAACGATTAAACTTATAATCATTTGTCATTAACAAGATATATTTTAAAAGGTTGTCAAGAAGTATTTTTCATACCTCAACCCAAGGCGTGACAAATTTAAGTTTTCACTCATATCTAGATCGTAAGCTAGAGCATCGCTTTTTCTTTTCAAAGATATGCATTGGTCCAATAATACGAATTAGCTTCACCCGAACGTTGTTCACTCCTCTTGAAACCGCAAAACGCGCTTCATCGGCTTTCATATGATCCGAGTTCATGATTGCTTCTCCCTTTCTTTCGCTCATTTTCATACCGCAACCTCTTTTCCTCTTCCTCATTATCAACTTGTCCTCTTCCATCCTCAACCTCTTCTCTTGTTGCATCAATCACGCTTTTTAACCGGCACTTTCTAATTCTTCATGTCGCAACATTAATTCTTCTTGGATAATAAATTCGTCATGCTTATAAATAACCTATCATTATGATATGTTATGCTACGGAAAGAGTTTTACACTTGTTTACCGATTTTGTACATTACCTTTGCAAGATCGCCATCGAAAATTCATCTAGCCGCTACCGATGAACTAGTATCAATGCTTGACCGACTTGACTCAAACAAGTCAAGAAAATCATGATTAAGCTCATCACAAAACTGCACTAAGATGCCGAGATCATTACTTAACTCCAATTTCTCCTAAGAATGAAAATAAGTATTTATAAAAAGGATATATACGAAAGATAATGGATAATTGAAGGGTCGTTTTTGTAAATTTAGTGTATCCATCGCTAGAGTATATGAAACCACCGCTAGAGGTTTTCAATCCATCGCTAGCGTGTTCCCGATAATACTTGAAGGGTCGTTTTGTAAATTTCGTGTATCCATCGCTAGAGTATATGAAACCACCGCTAGTGGTTTTCAACCACGCTAGCGCTTCGATAATACTTGAAGGGTCGCTTTTGTAAATTTCGTATCCATCGCTAGAGTATATGAAACCACCGCTAGTGGTTTTCAATCCATCGCTAGCGCCTTCGATAATACTTGAAGGGCGCTTTGTAAATTTCGTATCCATCGCTAGAGTATATGAAACCACCGCTAGTGGTTTTCAATCCATCGCTAGCGCTTCGATAATGTCAAAGTATATATACGATAAAAAAAGAAGAAGGATATATTACCCCATTTCTTTCTCGAGCAAGAACCCGAAAAAGGGACGATATTATTATCGATTCGTGTGATTATTGATGGGTATATGAGTTTGAACAAATGCTTAAATAACTCGAATAATTGTCTCAAGTTTGAACAAACGCTTATTTAACTCTCGTAATAACACGATCCTGTGTTATGCCGATCTCTATTATACCGCTCTCACCCTCGCGTATAATAGGTAAATGTTTCCTTCGCCTTGCCACGCTTATGCGTCATGCGCCATCTTCTTCAACCACTCGTCAGAGATGTGTTGTTTTCACCGTGGAGTTCTAGGTATGTAATCATGGAAAATGCCGTAAACTTTATATACCAATCGATCTCCTCTCGCTATTGTCGGTGTCGGTTCTTTAACAGATTCAAATCCTTAAAAACAAATAATAATGTTCAATAAAAGATTGCATTAATGTAGAAAAAAGATTGCATTAATAAGAAAATTTTATATATTACTTTTACCTTTCCAAAAGAAACTTATAATCGATCTTTTGAAGGGTGTATTCTTTGACCACGCTACTCCTCTTGGCATAATATCGTGAACTTTATTCCACCATAGAATGCTTCTTTCAAAAGACTCCAAGATCCAAATCTATACGGATTTTGGAATTTCAATAAAAATAATAGCATAAAATATTGATACACAAAATGAATCCAGTTTATATTGATATATAAAATATTAACCTTGAAAGCCCAAACGAATCCTCGACAAAGGTATAGGTTGGAACAAACTTGTGGTCTTTGTTAATACCTTGAAGGAAATCCCACTTGTGTTTATCTCGCAACATCCAAAATTTCATCATACAAATGCCTCCAAATATGCTCTCCCATGGAAAGGCATCCCAATCATCTAGGTTTTCAACTAATCGCATGAGAGAAACATCAACTTCCCGAACCAATAATCGCCCATGAAGATAACCTCCAAAGCTAACAATAGACAAAGACGATCGCATCTTCGTCGATATGATACCAAATGCCTCTTCATCCTCAATTAGGCCAAGAATATCTAAGTTTGTAATTTTGAACTCGAATGTTTTGGGAAAACCCTTGACATAAAATTGAGGTGTCCAGATCCATATTTTCAAAACTTACTTTTCCAAAATTAAAACCAAGATAAGCGAAAACTCCGACGAATCGAAATGAAGGGACGGTCATCAATATAATATACAATCGGCATATCATAATGGTTTTCATTCGGATAACATTGTTTTGTAAAACATAATCTATCATATGTGCTTCGTGGTCAAAATAAGAAAGGTCCAACCATTTACCGAAACAAGTTTCCTAAACAACTTCCTTCGATTTTTATCCAACTTGGATTTTATTAAAGAAAAGTAGTTTGGTTTACTCGATGATGATTTTCACCTCATATTCCTACAAATGAAAAAATAAAATAAATAAATAAATAAATAAATAAAATAAAATAAAAATACTCTACTTAATAACATATAAGGGAGTAACAAACCGCATTCAATCATCCAAGCCTCACACTACAATTTTGTAACAAATGCCAAGTATACTTTCAAAAGGTAGAACAACAAAGAATCACATCTCGTACACCGATAAATTACAAACCCAAACACAATTTTGTAACCTTTGCTAACTTAAATAAACAAAATTGTTGTTGCAAAACTACTATTAAACATGATTAATTTCAAATAAATAAGGGAAAACAAATATACGAACAATTTATATATATCAACATAAAAACATACCCGAATACGAAACATTTTTTTGCGGATTTCGAGAAGACGATGGTTCTTGACTTGTAGGAGTAATTTTGTAATGGGGTGTAATGTATGTGTTATTCTAATTCATTGGTTAGGAAAGATATGTGATAAGTAAAAGTATTTTTACCGTGGTGTAAAATTGGAAAAAGTACAAAACTACTATTTGGCCAAAACCGCTAAAATTAATTCGCTTAAGTCGCTCGACATTGGGAAGGAGCAAAAGGAATAAAATATTACTTTTTAAAGTTTGACTTTTTCTCGAAAATATCAAAAAAAAGTCGCGCGAATCTTAAAAAGTCACTGGATATTAGTCGACTAAAATTCATAGGTACGAAAATGATTGGAATCAAAAGTGTCGTGACACGTGTCACTATTACATTGGAAGGATAAAGTCGCAAGTCTCAAAGTTTATTTTGAAATACCCAAACTTTTTCCTAAAAGTGATGACACCTTGAGCGAAAAAATGCATTCTTAGAATTTTCTATATAATAAACTTAGCTTGGTGCCCAAGACAAAATTACTTATACACACAACTGATTTGCAAATTTATTCCATATATATGATTTCTTGTTAATCCCTAAATTTGTGAACCATTTTTGACAAGAAGTGTTTTTTCTGCACTACCTTTGTGCGCGCACGTATAGGTGTTAGAGTAAAACCAACCACAACAATTTGATGGTTAATATCAAAATTTCAATATAGACACCTCAACAATTCCTTGTTGGGGTGATGTGAGATACAACCTTATTTCTATATTTTGTGTTTCATGTGTCTCAATTTGAGACACGATATTTCATTTATATTGTAACTATATTTGGAACACTCTTCAACTCGTTGCGAAGCTTTCCTCAAAGAGGGTGTAAACTCACAAATCAATAATACTATATATCGCATACACATATACATATATTAAGTGCAAATAATAACTTTGAAAATAATAAAATTGATGTAGGGTGGGAAAATAGGAACATGTTGGTGTTAAAATTGATGTTAGTTTTATTGCAAAGAGGTTTTGGTGTGTTTGTGTTAAAAATAAGAATGCTAAAATGACAATGAGATGACATTACTTTTGTGTATTAATGATATTATGACACCTTGAGCTTTAAATGGAAATGACGAGTATGAAAATGGTGCTTTCTTTTACAGCCGTGTGACACTTGTACCAAGAAGTCTATATTTTAAATGGGAGGTATATTTTTATGGCCACCTAATAGCTCTCGTTAAGGGATTGGCCTTATTTTGATGAACATTTTATCAGTAGGATCGATCTAGCTAACTTCCTTATTTCTTAGTGTTAATAACAAAGAGTCTTTATAATGCAAGTACCAAGATTATAAGCAAGTTCATTAATAATAGGATAAAGACAACTTTGTGTCGTGTGATTAGCCCAACTCAAAGTGCATTCATCTTAGGGAGACAAATAACTAATAATATTTTGATTACTCAAGAGCTGTTGAAGGTGTATAATTAGAAGAATGGTGCTAAAAGGGTGGCTATGAAGATAGACATTCAAAAATCCTATAATACAGTTAATTGGGACTTTTTTTGAGGACATCATGCTGTTATTTCGTTTTCATGCTAAGATGATTCATTAGAGTATGTTATGCGTAAGAATTGCAACATTTAGTATTTGTGTGAATGGTGACAGAATTGGATACTTTAAAGGGGGGTAGGGGTGGTTGAGACAACGAGATCGATCCTATGTCTCCTTATATATTTACTCTAGTTATGGAAATCTTCACTAATCTTCTTCAAAAGAAAATTGAGAATTCTAGGTAGTTTAGATACCATTGGGGACGTAAAAACTTGAAATATACCACCTCTGCTTTGATGATGATCTCCTTGTATTAGAAAAAGGCAATGGATATGCTACGCCTGGGCCCGAGCCCATGGCCTATTAAAGTCTTAGGGTTTTACCCTACTTTGTCTTATAAATACTCTTGTAAGCATTTATTATAATTCAATCAAGTTTAAGATCAATAATTATCTAGTTCTTCTCTTCTATTTCTTAAGGAGCTCGCACACGCTTGAAGTGTTGCCTTATCCCGATACAACCCCTAACCGGGCCGTATCAATTGGTGCTTTCATTGAGAGTCCTCGTTGAGAGGGCTACCAAATTAGGGTTCAAAAAAAAAAAAAAAAAAAAAAAAAACTGTTCATCGACCACTATTCACGGTACTGTTCATCGACTACTATTCACGCGCATTTATTGTCCGAGTCTCGTTCACGGTCTTGTTCATCGAAAAAAAATTATTTTTGTTTGTTTTGTTTTCGAGTTAATGTTAATGGCTTCAAGCGGATGTGATCGGGACGCGGAATACGCACTATCTAAGCTTTTGCAAATGGGTACGGTGGCCGAATATGAGAGTGAATTTGTGGTACTTGGAAATCAAGTAACGGGGATCTCATAATCTTTACTTAAATCGATGTATATCTCGGGACTTAAACCGCTTCTACAATGTGCACTCTTAAGGTTAGCGCCTACAACTTTAGGAGAAGCCTGTTCCATAGCCCGTATAATGGAGGCTCGCTTTGAGATAATTGCAGGGAAAAAGCTTAACTTTGAAGAGAAAATAGATATCATGCTATCATGGCCAAGTGAAGAAGCTCCATATGTGATTAAAGAGTCCTTAGATGCTAATGAAGATATTGGTGTTGTTGAGGTTAGTAGCGATAAGCGATGTTTTTGATATTGGTGAGAGTAATGTGGAAAGCATGGAAGTTCGTAGTGAGTTTAGCGAATTTTCAAAAAATAAAGAAAGTGTGGAAGATGTTGTTGTGGGTGGTGGTGAAGCGTGTAGGGTTGACGAAGATGAGTCGAATATAGTGATATCGCTACTTAAGGATGGAGGTGGTATATCTGATGATAGTATAGATGAAATAAATTTGGGTTTAATCAAGGAGTTTGTGATTAAGATGTTGGAGGGTAGAGATGTTTTCGAAGAGAGTTTGGTTGTTTGTTTTAAGTGGGTATATCGCGAGAAGATCCGTGGGGCAGCAAAAGATCAAAGAATGGTGTTGTGTTATGTCCAAGGCAAAGGAATACGAAAGAAGAAAAAGGCGAAGGATACAATTCAAAGAAGATTATGGGATCCCGGATTACGCCGATGTTGCAGGAGGACAGGATGCACAAATGACTCAAGAAGTCCAAATGTATGGCATAAAGATTATGTCATATAATCTATCTTTATTTACGTGTCTTTGTTTAGGATTGTTTTCATGTTTATTTAGGAAAGTCAATTAAGAATGTTTTAAGACAACACCTTGAGGGCAAGGTGGTTTTGAAGGAGTGAGAATGATACGCTGGGCCGAGCCCATGGCCTATTAAAGTCTTAGGGTTTACCTACTTTGTCTTATAAATACTCTTGTAAGCATTTATTATAATTCAATCAAGTTTAAGATCAATAATTATCTAGTTCTTCTCTTCTATTTCTTAAGGAGCTCTTTGCGCTTGAAGTGTTGCCTTATCCGATACAACCCCTAACCGGGCCGTATCAGGATATGTTTAGCTCAGTTTCTGGTCTCAATCCTAACTTAGGAAAGAACACAGTTTTCTTTGATAATGTAAAGGATTAAACCAGGCAACAAATTCTAAGCATGTTACCTTTTAAAGTTGGAAAATTGCCTCTTAACTATTTCGGGCTGCCTTTGGTTACTAAGCAGATTGGTGTTAATGAATGTAAAAGTCTCATTGATAAGGTCAAAGCCAAAGTGAACAATTGGAAGAATAGGATGCTATCTTTTGCAGGAAGGCTTTAGTTGATTGCTTCTGCCCTATTCTTTATGCAAGTCTATTGGGCTTCGGTCTTCATTATGCCTAAAACAATGATTAAAGATATACAGAGACTCCTCAAAGGCTTTTTATTGTGCCAGGGTGATTTAACTAAAGGAAAAGCTAAGGTGGCATGGAAGTTGGTCTCGAAGCCTAAACCTGAAGGTGGAGTGGGTATTAAGAATCTAAGAGAATGGAATGAAGTTTTGATGACAAAGCATTTGTAGAATATAGCTAGTAATGAAGAATCCACATGAGTCAAATGGATACATGAAGTCAGGCAAAAAGGACAAAGTATATGAATGTTAAAAGTGATATGAAAACTAGCCCTGAGACAAATTCTAGCCTTGAGAGATAAAATGAGAAGCCACATCATAAAAAGAACAGGAGATGGAAAGACTGTGTCAGACCGAAACATACAAGTTTAACTGTGAAGAGATCTAGACAAGTTGAGGAGGTCTGTAGGAGTTGGCAAGTGGTTATGAACAAAAAGGAAAATGAGGAAGTGTTACTAACTGGTTGGGAAGCATGTGCTATGTCTTAATTAGCATGGACAAGGGTGTTTGGTTATTGAGTTTGGAATAAGCATGTGCTATGACCTTTGTCTTGTTGTGGTTAGAGTATTTTGCAGACCATACAATGGATAGTTACTTCTACTTTGGAGTTTATCTAGTGTGACTGTACTTATTTGAGCCTCATATCTTTTACTAGGGCTGGCTGGGCGAGATGGAGAGCGGCGTATGGAGTACTTTGTGATAGGAAAGTCCCCTTTAAGCTTAAGGGAAAATTTTATAAGGTGGCGATTAGACCGGCTTTGCTGTACAGGTCTGAGTGTTGGCCCATCACCATGGCACTTGCTAACCGGGTTGAGGTGGCAGAACTGAGAATGCTAAGATGGACGTGTGGCAAAACATTGCTGGACATGACTCCGAACGGAATTTTCAGAGCAAAACTTGAGGTCGAGAATATTATCTCGAAGATGAGAGAAGGAAGGTTGAGGTGGTTCAGGCATGTTAGGAGAAGGCCACAAATAGCACCCGTTAGAAGAGTTAAAGAGCTCCCAGTGGATGGCGTGAGAAGAAGGGGTAGACCCAAACTCAGGTGGGAAGACAAAATTAAGCTCGACATGAAGGAGCTTCTCTTGTCCGAGGACATGATCTCAGATAGGAAGACATGGAGAGACAGAATTAGGATCTGCGGGTAGTTGTTTTAGGGTAGGAGCTCTGTGGCTTTTGTCTTCTTTAGAGGTTAGGCTTTTGGTGTCTCTTTGTTGCCCTGCCCTTGCTTTTTGGTTTGGTTGCCTCGTCTTTGCTCTGCCGTAGATTTAGGCCCGGTGCGTTGTTTTCTTTGTGTATGTGTTTCCCATTGCATGTGCCCTAGTTTTTGCCCCTGGTGTGTTGCTTTGCTTTGCTCTGTGTGTGTCCTTAGGTTTGTCTGCTGTTTGTGCCTTGGTACCATTTGTTTGTCCTTTGCTTTTGTGCCTTTTGCTTGGTTCTTTCTTCGGGTTTCTTGTTTTTTGTTTCTGCTTTGGTGTGCGTGTTTGCGCGCTTTATTTGTTTTGCCTGCCACCTTATACCTTTCTTACATGTTGTTTTCTGCCTTTTGCTCTTTCTTCTTTTTCTCACCCACACACCTGCACTTGCCGGAGGTCTCGTTGGAAGCAGTCTCTCTACTCCCGGGTACATCCTGGGATAGGGGTACGATCTGTCTACATTTTACCTCCCCCATACCCTGCCTCGGCGGCATTGGGTTTGTTGTTTTTGTTGTTGTTGTTGTTGTGCCTTGGGAGGGAACTGGTAAGCTATGTTGGGTCAGTAAGAGGTCTAATTCATATGAATGTACCATAAGGTAGGGCTATACATTGAGAAGGGTATATGGTCTGGGTGTACAATGTATGTTGGGTGGAATAGAGGGTGTGTGAAAGATGAACCTTCTTGGTCCACCCTATACACTGCCAAATGAGGTTAGGATGGATCTAAATGAGGGACTGTGTTCCCTGTCTAGTGATGTCTAAACTTCTTTTCCTCTTGATCAATCCTGTGAAGATGTAGCTACTAGTTGGTTTTAGGGGTTAATGGCTAGGAAATGTAGCTATGAAAAGTATAGCCCCCCATCTAGTGTGAATGGGGGCTATATCCCACTTGAGGATGCCTGATCAATCTCATCTCAAATCATTATGGATGTGAGTTGAATGATTTGAGGATGAATTGAGTTTGGAAATGTAGTTAGGAGGATATGGTCTTTGGTGCTTCAAAGGTGAATAAGTGAGTTAGTATTTGTGTCTGAAACTGTAAGCATGTGTTTGGCTTAAGTGTCAGACTTATGTTGACTAGTTTTGTCCGCGATAATTATCATTGTATCCGAGATAGCCCGAATGTATTGTCAGATATACTATGTATTTTCATTGTGTATCCGTTTGGTAGTATAAGAGAGGAATATGTATGTTTATTCCTTGTGTTTGGTTGATGTAAATTGTCATTGATTGTTAATGTACATGTTCACCTTTTGCAAAAAAAAAAACACCATCTTTTCCAGCGGAGTTGCCATGAAGACGACAGAGGTGGGTGGCCGGGTTTGATGCGCGTGGGTTTGGTGGATGTGTTAAAGTATGGGTGAACGGATCCGGTGGAGACGACGGTGGCGTGTGTAATGTGTTTCAACGGAGAAGAAAGATAAAATGGGTATTTTAGTCATTTCAAGTGACTTGTGTGCATTAGTATTTTTTTATTCCCTTATTTTTGTTAAAATATAACCTGTTGGTGGTTTGCACACTTCCAAAATTTATTGACACACTCTACTTAATGCATTAGACAGATGTACTTTACGTGTAATTTGCTTTAACTGCTTGTACAATTGAGTGTGTAAATAAATTTTAGGAGTCTGCTAATACTTCCTTATACATGATGATAATGGATCTAAACAGTGTTAAGCATAATGAAAATAAAAGTAGACAAGTACAATAGTAAAGGAAGCATAATGAGATTTAATGAATAATACATAGTGTTTTTATCTTTTACCTTATTCTTAAAATGCAAGTAGATATACCTTATTCTAATTTGTTTGGTCCACTTATTATAGGATTGGAGAACTTTCAGAAAAGTAGGTTGTCTTAAAAAAAACATTGTGACATTTGGAAAGTTAGATTAAAAAAACTACATCTAAAAGAGTAGCATCTTGCTTGCACAGGTAAACACTAGTGTAAGTTAATTTGTATAACGTTAATTAACTTAAGTGATTTCTTTACTAAAAGGGAAAAAAAGAAAAAAAAAAAAGATTAATTAACTTGGGTGGAACCGTGAAAAAAAATAATAATTCCAGCTTGGTTTCTATTATTTCTTCGTAACAAAATTAATTTTTGTTTGAGAACTTATTAACAATAATTCCACAAGAAATGTTCTTCTTGCCATAATTCACGTTCACCAGTCTCAATTCCAGCAATATTTTCCGGCAACGTAAATAAAACTCTATCAATCCGATGTTCGAGGTCTATAAACAAATCTGGTAAATCTTGAAATGTATCATCATATGTAGGCAAGTTATCAACCTCAGGTTCACGCTCAGCTTGACTAGTACTCAAGTCCTGACTTCTTGTAGTACTGTCACCAATGACTGAAGTGGCAGCTTTGATAGCAGCAGCTCGAATGTCTGTTGGTGACATAGAAGCCGGCTTAGGAAGTTCGTGAGCTAGGTGAGGGAAATTGAGGATAGCTGAGCGTCCCTTGACCGCTATAGCTGCTACGTCATGGGCTCTAGCTGCCATCTCTGGGTTGTCGAATGAGCCCAGCCATATCCTAGATTTCTTCCTTGGTTCGCGGATTTCTGACACCCATTTTCCCCAACTTCTCTTACGGACACCGTGGTAGGAGGCGATTTCGCCTTCTTTGGTGTTGGTAGTATTCTTGGTCTTTTTGGGGGATTTTTGGCTAGATTGCCTTTCTGTAGAGGTGTTCGCAACGATGGTAGTGATTTGATCCATTGTATTGTAAGGATAAGAGACAATGAACGTGCATGACAAAGTCATGGAAACTTCAGTCTTTATATACAACTTCGTACCTTTTCTATTTGTTTAATTATTCTTCGGGTTTATAGACAGATATGTTATCCAACTTTTCGACTCTATTCGTTTAAATTACCAAACTTTCATTTTGTTCACTTAGGTTACTGAACTTTAGTTAAGCATTCAACCTCTATTTTTTAGTGTAATCAAAGTAACCCGAATACATTTTTTAGATAAGTTAAGTAACCTAAATGTCACGTTTTATAAATTCAGCAACATGAATGTCAATACCGTGTAGTCTAATATCCCGTTTGCACAAAAAAAAAAAAAGTTTGAAAACTTAAACAAATAAAATCAAAAAATTGACTAATCTAATTGTCTGTAAATTCTTTCATAAAAACTATTCTACAGACGTATAGATGTATAAAGAGAAATTAAGTATTGTTTAAACATCAACTCTATCTAATAATTATTTAGGTTGAGATACTCTCAAAAGAGCCCATTTTCAGTATAATCTAGTTGTTGTTATTTGACCATTTAAAAGTACTACTTACAATTGTTGGAATAGTAAAACTATTAAGAAAAAAATTGCATGCCCAATTTTTTCAAGTTAATAGTATTGATGAATAATTCATCATCTACATAGTAGAGTACACTCTTTTAGTACATAAGTAATTGTTATGTATGGACTTTCTCAAAAGTGTACGGAAGTAAATAGAACACTATTTTCTTTCACTAGTTAATGAAACACTTACAATGTTGTCAAATCCAGTGGGAGTATTGTGTCTTTATTATTAAATAAGGAATTAATGTAATGATCTCTAATTCATTGGGAGTTACAAGCTTTGTCATCTTGGTAGTAACCCAGATTATCTCTAGAATATCTTAAGATAATTACTTTCCATTTGTAGACATGTATGTTTTCAAGGATAGTCATGTACGTTTCCTTATTAGACAATGAAGTGGTTCTACATCTACTAGTTATGATAATATCAATGACACAATCATATTGGTCACATAAATAAAAATATGTCGAGTTGTTTATCTGCTACATGATGTTGTTCCATGCACAAGTGGGAGAAATCTATATTGTGTGCAAGGTACAACATATAGGTATATGATTTAACGGATTCTCTTGACTGCAAGGTAAGAGACTAACATTCTAACATTCTAATATGACTTGTACATATCTAATTCAAGAAACACTTGGTGTTGCAATTCACGTCATGTGAGAACTTGGCGACATTGCAACAACAAAGTAAATCTCCATGTTACGTGGGATCGTATATGGAATAAATTTACAGTTTCTAAATTAGACAAGTATTTAGAGCATGTGTCAAAATGATATATAAGACTACTTCAAAATTAGATATTTATGTATTATTTAAATGACATAAATAAATGAAGTAATATAATAATACTTAAATTTGTTTATTTATGTATTTTGGAATGACATAAATGAAAAATAATGCAGTCCTACATTATTGTGAAGTAAATAAATTAACTTGAAATTACTATGGAAACCAAGAGTTGTGTTCATAATTACTTTAGTTAAACATGTTTATTATTCATTGTAAAGACATAAACATAAAGTCATTTAAGACTTATAATAAAGTAAGATGTTAACTTGTTATATTTTTTTAATTAAGACATATACATGAAGTCATTGAGTTGATCAATGATTTATAATGTATAATGGGATTTTAACAGTTTATGTTTTCTTGATGAGACATAGATATGAAGTGACTTGGTTAAAGAGTACTGTGTTATAAAACACGCAAATGGCTTGAAAAGTCTATTATACCATTAAGTTGATTTAGTTGGTAAATAGGTAAGCCAAAAGGAATATGTTTATCTTATATATTGTTAGATTGTCTTACAATATTAATTTTAACGAATACCACAAGTTGATGGTATGTTCAGTTAGGAGAATTAAACTCTATTTGATTTGTTTGATTTAAGATCACCATAACTTTTTTCTTAAAAAGTAACAAGGTTAGAAAATTGAGTATGGATTGAATATACTCAATATGACTCCAACATAGAAGATTAATAAAACGTCATTTTATTATGGAATGTGATGAATCACATTAAGTTTTAAAATTGAAGATTCTGAATTTTTAAACTACTTATGAATAGGTTATTAACAAACTAAAGTCAGGAATTATCAGTATTTGTAATGTCCGAAAAAGAGAACAATGTAGTTTTAATCTAATTGCTAAGTATATATAGATAGTCTATATATTACAAAAGGCAAATATGAGTTTTTTTTAATCTTGAAAGATAAAATTACAAAATACATAATCTTCTGAAATACACTAGAAAATATCATGATGAGGCTAGATATGAAATGTTAACCTTAAAATGATGGAATTTTCATTCATAGATCTTACAAGGATATCTCAGATATTTGATTTATATGCTGAGAAGAACATGAGTTACAAGATTATAGTAAACTAGAGAACCATTATGATGGATTACCAAATATTGAATTGGGTAAATTACTCATACTATATATGTTAAAGATGTTGTCCATAATGATAATCAATTTTAGAATTTTGGTTTATCTTAATAGTTAGACTACAGAATGAAAATGAGTTTCTTTGATAATCCATAATGATAATCAAAACTCTTTCTTGAGAAATTACTTGAGCGAGGATGGTAAGTAATCGAAAGGTTTTTTTGAATTCATATAATCTTTGGAAGTGTAGGAAGTGCAATAATTCATGAATGGATAAATGCTTGCATCTATGAAATTATTCTTATGTTTAAATCCTAGTTTTGATTTATAATTGAAATAAGATAAATTTTAAGTATTCCTGAAAGCTAGTGGGAGTATTATGTTAAGGTTTTAAATCTTATATGTTGTATAACATATAGGAAGTAACATTCCTTGTAAGCTAAATGTTAAGTCTTAGATTCAAATGAAACTTCACTTGTAAGATTTAAGAATTAAAACATACAACCTTTGAATATATGTTTATCATTAATAGACATGTGCAGTAAAATATATGATTCTAATAAAACATGGTATATCATTTGAGAAATGGATAAATATCTTTTGACTAGATAGAACATGAATTAAATATAAGTTTGACCTGTAGATGCATCATGTACATCATGTTGTGTATTAAAATTGTTGCATCATTCTTGAATAAGAAGTGATTTGACAACATTGATATCTAATTAAAAGTTATTAGATAACTTGTGTAATGAATATTTTAATAGAATTACATCCTCACCCTGGAATTGCTCCTAGATTCTATGGCTGAACAATATGTCAATTGTTGTGCAAATTGTCCTCAGCTACAAATTTGAAAGTTTGAAAGACATCAAACATTGCATAATAAGATATTAAAGTTTACGGAGTTTTAATGAGCATATTGTAGTTTGTATACAATAATGCTGGTTTAATTGAGATGACACTCAATACTAGTCATGGTAGGATTTCATCCTTGTTAATGGCCATGTGAACTAGTTGTGCTACTAAAAGCGCTGTTGTATTATACATTAAAAGAATAAGAATACATTAAACTTTAAAATGTTTGAAAGTTTAAATTGTCATAAATTGGTGATATAGGATGTCACACGCTTTATGAATTATTATGTAGATTGGTGAATGCACACATACAAGGACTTCACTAATTGAATTCTTAAAATAAGTATTCTTAAAATTACGATAGATCAAGTTGGTTTATTTATGCCTTGTCAACAAGTATGATTGTCAATACTTGAGGCATAATTCATCAACTGATATTTTAATGCATTGATCTATTTAGTATTTGGATAAAGGATGTTAAACAATTATTATAATAAATCAAATACTTGGTATGTTTGATTTTATTATATATTGTATCCTATATTTGCATGTTTAATCCGCGAATAAATTTATTTATTCTAAATCGTCCGTTGTCAATTAATGATATGTGAGTATCATTAATTTAAGACAAATCTGAGTAATTTGATAGAATATACTTAAAAGTATATTGATGAGAAAGCATACCAATTTCAGATGATATTCAATGAATTGAATATAGAACTTATCCCAACTACATGATTTTACTTTATGGATATTGTTATTAAGTAAATCATGAATAGTTATCCTCGGACTTGAGATACCGATAAGTGTCATGAATGTAGTGCATACGTGGAACAACTTAACGCTATACGTAACTGTTAGTCATAAGGGTTGTTTCTAGAAGTGTTGCAAAGTTTGTGGGTTAGTTTCATAGTCAAGATATAATTTGTTTCTTCAAATTTATTTGGAGTTTAATACTGTTGGGCCCCTCGTAGGGTTGACAAGATGTTTGTGTGGCCACACCAAAAATCTCCCCTGAATATGTTCAGAAGATTTGGTAATCTTGGTCAATCATTTAAAACGAGAAACAGTATGGTTGAATAATGAATGACTTAATTCCATATCTTTATTTAACATGGTATTAGAAACAAAAGGATAATAATAATGAGAAATCGTTAAAAGGTTTTCTAGGAGCCTCGCTCGAGTTGTACTAGAGGCATCTAAGTGTTTCTAGACGCTAACCGATGTGATCATTCTATTAAGATATATCCAAGTGGGAGATGTTAGTTTTATGGATATAAATTAGTAGTCGTGAGTTAGGATCGAACTCGAGACCACGGGATTGCACGCTTTACGTATGAGAATTAAAGTTAATAATTAAATGCAAAATGTTATATTTATTTATTAATTACACGAAATATATAACGAACGTTAAGTTAATTAAGTGTAATGGACTAACGATCGCTAAATGTTTAAATGGAAGGACTAAATACTAAAATATAGATTGGGAAGGTTCCATAATCCCCTTGGGATATGTAAACCGATCGGCCAAGGGATCCAAAAAGCCTAACCCACACTTAACTTGGAAACAAAGTTATATTGGGTATAAATACAAGACCTAGGGTCTTTGTATTCCATCTCTTGTACTCATTTTCTAAACCCTAAAATTGTTTTGTATGTTCCTTTGTTCCAAACGATCGACCACCTCAAGTAGGGTGTTTAAACTTTTGTTTTTCCAAACTAAATTGTTTCGTGTGATTCAAACTAGCATTACTTTAGTTTGATTTAGTACGTGCGTACAAGAACGTGGTACTAACATACTTTTGAGGGTATCTTGGATTGAGTTACAAAAAGGTAAGGGGTAATTCTTATAATCCTATAAACCCTAATTAGGGCATCACTTGCTAGTTTTTTTGTGGAATTGATTCTTGTTCGGCTACAATAAAAAAGGTAGGTATAGTTTATGTTTATGTTAGTTAATTATTCATTTTACATTCCTATATGCTTCCGCATGTTTCTTTGATGTTTTATGTGTTTTATATATGATAGTCATGCTATTCCAACAGATTATTGATCACGAGACAATTTGTCACAGACTTATGAGGGCTTTGGGGCTTGATCTTGTAAAATAAGTTGAATTATAAAGTAAGTCTCATTTGTCATGAGGCTTATCGCTTACAAAATAAGCCATAAGCTTAAGCTTATAAAAGGGGTTTATAGTGGCTTATAACTAGTTAAATTAATTTAAGACACTTAAAAATATAATGGTTTATCAAGCAAAATCCGAAAATATATTTGAACTTAATTTGATGTATTTTTATACGATTTTACATTAATAAGCTTCAACTCCAACTAATTCGTCAAACAATTTTATAAAAATATAAACTTCATCTTTCGGCTTATAATATAAGCCCTAATCTTAGCCCCAGCCCCAGCTCTAATTTCAGCCACAACTCTAATCCATTTCGCTAAACATACTCTGTAACTGTCACATAAAAAGTTACAAACATAAAAGATTAGACATTGTAGAAAGCATAGTTATGGGGTGTTTTTTTCCGCTTAATAAGTACTTTTATTGGGCAGGTACACAAAAATTAAACTTATCTTTTAATTAAGAAGCTAAAATAGATATCTCTTCAAACTACTTAATTTAGTAAGTAACCCCTTAGAATACTTATTGTATTTTCTGGTAAAAAAAATTTACCAAGTTTAATGAGTTGCTATATTTTTTTTCTTTTCGAACGACAATTTTATTCACGCCATATTTCACCTATCTCATAATATATCTCACAAATGCCTTTATTAAGACTTGAACTCACAACTTCTAAATTAATGGGCAATTTATATACCACTAGACCAAAGGCCTTGGGTTGACAAGTTATTAAATTGACAAAAAGTGTTATGTTGATCAATATGTAATCACATATGCAACTAAGATAGGGTTTTCAGGTGCCCGTAAATCACGTGAATATTTCTTTACCTTCAAATTCATCTTAAGTTAAAACAAATTGTGATGCATAGCATGTTTGAGCTTCCGCTCTTCTGGCTTAGCCTCCGATTATTCGGTTAACATGTGAAGTCATGTGATTATTTTGAAGAGATTGAAGGGTAAAACAACAATTTATAATTGTATTAATATATCTTTAAATATTTGCATTTATCTTATTTTTATTAAAGATTTGTTTAGATTCATAAACGTTATTTTGTTTTCTTATTTTAGTTTTAGTAAAGATTCTAAGCTTTCTCTCTAAGCCTCTTTGTTATTATAAATTATTGTAATCGTTTTAGGTTTGAATGAAGTGATGATGAGTTTATTGAAAAAGAGAGTTTTCTCTTGAAGTCACGGTTGGGCACCCTTTGTGGGTTTATTGAATTCCTTATTCATTGTTCTTGTATGGTTTCTTTCATTCACAACGGTCCCGCCATCATTTAGTATCAAGAGCACAGGTTCGGGGAAAAGAAATCACGTAACTTGGAGAAGCCAAATCAAGAGAAACAAATACACTTGTTTTAGTTCGTCATATTCTGCGCAGTCTTTGGATAATTAGCGGCAGGCATTCGTTCACCATTGGATTTCTGTGATTTTTGGGCACGAGGTTCAAGACACACTAATCTATAATTTCACTGTTCGGATTCGCGATTGGAGATTTCTACAGAGATATATACTTGCTCAAAGTTCTTGTTTTTATTTTCTTTCTGTTAAATGTTTTGATACAATGGCCTTATTTACCCCACTTATGTGGACGTGGACAACCATGCGGTTATGTGGCTCGTAGATTCGCTGGACGAGGCAACGATACAACTATCAAAAAAGGATTACGTTTTGTAGAGAATGAAGACCGAATGAGGCAAGCTACCCGTAGAATCGCCGAACGAGGCAACGGTCACGTGAGTGAGGATGATGCCACTTCACCTAGATGATCTTATTTATCGAATAGTTGGCATGATGGAACGTGTTTCTCCATTGAGAAGTTGTGTTAAGGAAACGTAGAGGGGTTAGAAAGTTTCAGAGTTCGAGACTTGAACAGACAAGACTCGAGGACGAGTCTTTTCCAAGAGAGGGAGAATTATGTAGGGTATATTCGAGCTCCCGCTCCTATGGCTTAGCCGCTGATTCTTCGGTTAACATGTGAAGTCTGTGATTATTTCAAAGAGATTGAAAGGTAAAACGACAATTTATAATTGTCGTAATCTATCTTTTAATATTTGCGTTTATCTTATTTTTATTAAATATTTGTTTAGATTCTTAAGAGTTATTTTGTTTCTTTATTTTTGTTTCAGTAAAGATTTTTAGCTTTCTCACTAAGACTCTTTATTATTATATATCATTTTAATCGTTTTAGGTTTGTACGAAGTGATGATGAGTTTATAGAAAAAGAGAGATTTCTCTTGAAGTCCCGGTTGAGCACTCTTTATGGGCTTATCGAATTTCTTATTCATTGTTTTTGTGTGATTTCTTTCATTCACAACGATCCCGCCATCAAATTGTGTTGTAGATTTTCTTAGCTAAAATAAAATAAAATACATTTAATGATTTTAAGTCATAAGGTCAGCAGCTAAACAACCATATGATATAGATTTTTTTTACTAATTTTTTTTTAACGAAATACGATATCGATTCGTAAGTTGTTATTTTATAATGTTAACCTAAATTGTAAATCAATTGTCTACAGTCTATACGTGCTTTCATTATTTGTTTTTATTCAGAAATACGTACATTAGAATTACGTACGGAGCTATCTTTGATTCGATGTGTCTTGAATAACATAATATATACGTAATATGTACAATAATTGTTTATTTATGTTTGCTCATGTCACTAGTTTTGTTAATTACTTATAGTTTATGTATAATGGAAGCCAAGCGAATTAGTTACTTGTTTTCGTTGTCCGATGCTTTTGGAGTATCACGCAATTGAGATACTCATGTAGTCACGTTTGTCGTCTACACTAAGCTTGGTTAGTAAGACAAGAAACTTCATAGTTCTATGTCAATATTTATAGATAAATAACACCATTACATCCACTTAATGACATCGTCTTAATAGTGGTGTAGTGATGTATGAGTTTGTTGATTGTGTTTAGGTTTGTGTTTGGTATGGATCAAGTATTTTTAACTCACTTTCACACTTTTTTCAAAAAGTAACATTTTTTAAAGGGTTTTATATCAGACAGGTTACCCAACTTTCGCACTTTGTTCGCCTAAGTTACCCAACTAGTTTTTCGTTCAAACATGTTATTGTACTACACGGGGTTGACATTCAGGTTACTGAACTTCAATGTGTGTTTCAATCAGGTTCCTATGGACGAAAATACCCCTCTTTCATTTTGTTAAGTACATAAATGGTCTCGTGGTTTGCCGGTGTTCTGAATTGATCTAGTTTTCATTTTTGTTACGTTTTCATCAGTTTTCGTCCGTTTTCTTTCGTTTGTATACATTTTCTTACGCTTTTATCCGTTTTTATACGTTTTTATCCGTTTTATACGCTTTTATCCGTTTTTATACGCTTTTATCTGTTTATATACGTTTTCAATTACCAAATCCCAAGTAATAGCCGAAACGTATCAATGATCAATAAATCAATTAGGTAAAATCATTTATAAAATAAAGCAACACACTCTCTTCTAAATCGTTATGGGCTTCAACCCATTATATGACTAAATGCACCCTATTTGCTAACAAAACGCACCCTGGTCAATGGAAACCACAAACACCTCCTTTATATACTTATCGAATGAGCAGAAAAAAGCTAAGAAATAAGCAGAAAAATTTCGAGTAAACATGCAAAAGAAGTAAGCTAGAAAACAAGCAAACAATCAGACGCCCCTCGTGGGTGAATCACAATCAAACATTGGCACTGTATGTGGGTTCTTTACTTGACCGAGAGAACACAAAAATGACCCTATATGGGTCGTGGTGGCTGAACCGTAACAACAAACAACAACCATTCAAACGCAACATACAACACACCCTAGTGGTGTTTCTCGCAGACAGATTTCACACGCAACACAAATACACTCGACACCTTTTGGTGTCGTGATACTAACTTAAGAAAATGGTGCTTTGTAATTTATACTAAATTAACAAACACAAGCAAAACGTATAAAAACGGACCGAGACGAGGAAAAATGGATGAAAACGGATAAAAACATAAGAAAACGGATAAAAACGTAAGAAAATATATACATACGGAAGAAAACGGACGAAAACTTACGAAACGTAACAAAAATGAAAATTGGACTGAATTCGTAACACCGGGCAAACCACATGGACCATTTATGTACTTATAAAAAAGGGGCTTTTGCATATATATCCTCCCGAAAATGCAAAATTGCATATATATCCAAAGCATGCATAAAAAGCATTGTAAAATGTGCATAAAAAACTTGTACAAAGGATATATATGCAATTATTCACTTTGGGAGGGATATATATGCATTTTTGCCTATAAAAAATGAAAAAAGGGGTATTTTCGTCAATAGTAACCTGATTGAAACACACTTTGAAGTTCAGTAACCTGAATGTCAACCCCGTGTAGTCCAATAACCTGTTTGAACAAAAAATTAGTTGGGTAACTTAGGCGAAAAAAGTAGAAAAGTTTGGTAACCTGTCTGATATAAAACCCTTTTTTAAATTGTTAATCATGAAGCGAAAAAAAATTACACAATCACAAAAAATAACCTAAGTTTAAAATTAGTTCATGAATGAATACATTCAGGGAGTCATAATTCCAGGCAAAGAAGGAGAACCTCCAACCATTCCAAAGCCAACATCCAGTAATGAAAAGATCAGAAGAAATAATGATCTAAAGGCAAGAAGTCTGTTGCTAATGTCTCTCCGTGATGAACTATTATTGACCTACTTCAAGCATCAGGATGCAAAGAAGCTGTTTGAAGCTATTGAAGATGGTTTTGGTGGGAATGAAGCCACCAGAAAGACTCACAAGACTCTGCTAAAACAGCAGTTTGAAAACTTCTGTGCAACCAGTGCAAAATCACTTGATTCCATATACAATAGGCTTCAAAAGATTGTTAGTAAACTGTCCATTCTGAGTGTGGATATCTCTATTGAAGATGTGAACTCTAGGTTCACGAGAAGTCTACCAAGTGAGTTGAATACACATGTAGTGGTTTGGACCAACAAGCCAGACTTTGAAAAGATGAAACTTGTTGATCTATACAAAAAATTTACAATTGTTGAGTATCAAGTTAAGAATTCCACTTCAACTGCAAACCCAGAGTCACCAAATCTTGCTTTTGTGGCTCAACCAAGCACTGGTAGCACCAATGATGTTCTTGAATTTAGTACTGCTAGTACTTGTTTTGGTACTGCTGGCTCACAGGATACTTCTAGTAGCCTGAGTAATACCACTATCAATGCTTTTCTAGCCATTCAACCAAATGGATCTCAGGTTATTCATGATGATTTGGAGTAGATACATGAAGATGACCTTGAAGATGTGTACATTAAGTGGTATGTAGCTCTCTTGAGTTTAAGAGCAAAGAAGTTTCTGCAGAAGACTGGAAAGAAGATCATGATCCACAATGATGAAACTGCTGGCAATAACAAGTCTAAAGTGGAATGTTACAATTGCAGGAAGCTTGGATACTTTGCTAGGGAATGCAGGAGCACAAGGTCACAAGAAGGAAGAAAGAGGAGCAAGACAGTCAATGGAGAAGATTCAACTTCCAAGGCTATGGTGGCCATTGATGGAGTTGGGTATGACTGGAGCTACATGACTCATGAAGAAACAGCTCCTCCCAACATGGCACTAATGGCATTTTCAGACTCTGAGGTACATAATGATAAATCTTCTACTAAAACTTGTCTGAATAACTATGAATCTTTGAAAACTCAGTTTGACAAGTTAAGGATAGAATGAAATCAAACCGAGTACGATTTAGCTAATTATAAGAGAGGACTAGCCTCTGTAGAAAAATAGTTAGAATACTACAGAGAAAATGAGGAATCTTTGAATGAACAAGTTGTTGTTCTTAAGAGGGACATGTTAAATAAAGATGCTGAAATATCCTTGCTTAAAACTGACTTAGATAAAATCAAGTTAGAAAAGGATAACATTCAAGCTCATGTGGAAAAATATGCTTATTCAAAATATTATTCACATAGGTTCATAGAGGCTGGTCTTCTTAAACCAGGAAAAGGTTTAGGATACAATAGTGTTGCACCACCCACTTCAGGTTTATACAAGCCTCCTAAATTTGAGTTTTCTAGCACATGAATAGAGGATTTTAAAGAACCTGAAATGTAGTATGGGATTAAAAAGGATGAAAAAGAAGTGACTATTAAGATTAAGGACAATTTTGAGATCTCACAAGTTAAAACTTCTCAAGATGGTGAAACTAAATCTTTCCCAAAAGTAGAGACTGTTCAACCTAAACAAAAGGTAAAACCATTTAGGAACACAGTTAGGTATGCTGAGATGTATAGGTCTAAAGAAAGATCACCCCCTCCTAAGAGAAACCAAAGGAGTTGGAATAGACAACAATAACATAACCTAAAAGATGATTTTGTTAGGCACAACAAATCATGTTTTGAGTATGGAAGCCTTAAGCATCATCAAAGGGGTAGTATGATTCATGAGAACAACTTTTCTAGGAATGATGATTTTTCTCATTCAACCTATTTCACTCCAAGAGTAGTTCTCTTGAAATCTGACCTTAAAACTGTCATTATCTTAAGGCCAAATTATACTGCTTACCCCCAACCAACTGTTTTTTGGTGCAAGACCCATGAAATCTTTTACAAAACAAGCACCATCAAATGAGCCAAGACCCATTTAAAAAAACAACATTATCCTTTCAAAACTTTAATCAACAGGTTGAATTTTACAAAAGGAAGTTTAGTACTGCTAAACCAACAGTTTGTACTGGTAGGCCTAAACTTGATACTGCTAGACCAAAATCTAACACTTTCAGGTCTAAAAGTAATGATGTTTTGGGTAACAAAGGGAATGTTGCAAAAACCACACCTGTTTGGGTTAGAAAGACCATCAAACCTAAATGTGCATCTATTAAATTGAAGAAAAATGCCCATCTTAATGCACATGGTAGATCCAAGCCAGTAATGGTTTAGGCTCCCAAAGGAATCTAATTTCATTTCTTTTGAAATATTAGTCATACTTTGTTATGTTACAATGGAAATACTTTGTTTTGTGTTTCTTTGGTTTTAGACTAACATTTGCAGGTAGGGCATAACCCTTTGAATGGTTTAGGATGTGTGAAACCTTGGCAGTCCTATCCAACGAGGAGGTATAATCAGAAGATTTACTATGCTGATAATCATCTAGATGCCCAAGCATTATGAGGCATCTGGACCCTTATTGAATAAATTGATGGTTACAGTTAGATAGTTTTTCTGCTCTAACCCACTCTTTGCCATTCTATCATGTTTCATGATGTACTCTAAGGAGCTCTGGCATTGAGAACAGCGAGCAAAAGTGAATCTAACACTTCTGTGTTAGAGGTAACAACTGCCACGAGCTGGAAACCCTGTCAAGAAGGCTCTTTGAATGAGTCTATCTGTCTCAGGCATTACTAAGTACTAAAACTATTGGTTTTCACACAACCAGAGGTCATATGAGACCAGACTTTGATTAAATGTCTCCCTTTACACTTAATCCCTTAATAAAACTCAATGCATTATTTTTTTGGAAGAAAAGTGAGTTAATAATGCTTAGAAAAATGTTTTGAAAAAATTTGTACTGCTAGGCCAAATTTTGGTACTGCTAGCATAACTTGGTACTGCTGGAAATTTATTCAAGTAATAACTACTTTTTGAATATATCCGTTGAGAGTTTGTTATTTTCTTTGGGGTTTTAACTTAGAAAGTATTTACTTCAACAGATTATTCTTCTCATAAAGTTTCGTAAACACTAGATTCGGTTAATCTTGAAACCCTAAATCTTGTATATAAAAACTCAATTGGCTATCAGATGTATCGTTCATTCAAAATCGATCTAAAACCCAGCAGTCAAAACATTCTTTTAACCCTAAAACATTCTTTCTCTTTAATGGCACCTCTTGAATTTGCTGCAAAACACAACTAGGTGGCATTATTGGAGAAAAACAAGGAAGCATGCGTCTTCCATGAGATAGTGGATTTTCTGAATCATACCCACATTAGGTATGCTTTTACAGTTCATTCAACTGTCTTTGTTTCTTATATCAACCAGTTTTGGCAGACTCCCACTGTTAATAATTTTGAAGATGGAAACAAACATATTAAAGCTAAAGTTGATGGCACTATCATCATTCTTATTAAAGCATCTCTTAGGAGGCATCTGCACCTAGGTGATGCAGATGGTATTAGTGATATGCCAAATACATAAATCTTTCAAAACTTAACCAGAATGGGGTATGACACATCATCTAGAAAATTATCTTTTCTCAAAGGTTGTTTTGTCCCACAATGGAGATTCTTGATCCATAATATTCTTTATTGTTTGAGTTCTAAGAAAACTTCATGGGAGCAGTTTAGCAGAAACATTGCTATTGCTCTCATATGCTTATCAACTGGCAGAACTTACAATTTTTCAAAATCGATTTTTGATAGTATGGTGAAAAACGTGGATAATCAATTCAAGTTTTTATTGTTTCCATGGTTTGTTCAAACAGTTTTGGAAAAATCTCAAGTTAAACTCAAGTACCATGCAAATATTTAAAAAACTCCTTGCCTAACTCAAAAATTTTTCAGTAATATGAAGATGGCATCTAAGGGGATTTATGGACTTGTAGTATCTTTGTTTGAAAACATGTTACACAATAAAGGTGAAGGATCAACAATCCCAGTTGTCTCCCAACACACACCCAAAGCTCATGGTTCTCTATCACCATCCCAATCATCTTAATCACCACTTAGGAACAATACCAGACAAGACTCTAATGTTCCTCAGCACATAGTTGCTATTATAATTCTTGATGCAGATGAGGCTGTCTCTGATAGTATAGGAAGGGCTGCTCCTACAGACACAGGCTTAGAAGTTGGTCAGGACAGGGGTAACATAAATAAGACTTCTACTATGGCAACATCTAATCTATCTGGTTCTAAAGGATCAGCTGTCGGTGATGGAAACCCTAACCACAACGAAAACATGGGGTATATGCCCAGTGATCCACCTCTCCCAAAAGTTAACACATCTGGAAGTGGTGTGGGCAGTTTGCAACTTATACAAGACTTGATGGCTACACGTACCAGGCTTACATAATAGGTGACTAACTTGGAGCAGGAACTTAAGCACACTAAAACTTCACACACCAGTGTCAACACCAATCTTTTTGGTAAAGTGAAGAAATTGCAGATCAAGGTGAAGTCACTTCAACAACCAAAAAAGTCAAACTTGTTGTATTAAGCTCAGACAGTTCTGATGAAGACATCGAGCAAGGGGATTCTTCCAAACAGGGGAGGAAATCTCAAGAAGTTAAAGATGCAGAAATTCAGGGGAGGATGGATATGGATTCTGATATAGGACATAATGATGAGCAACCTGAGTAAGTTCATCAAGACACAGAGCATCCAGACAATGTTGAAAACCTTGTGAAAAATGTGAAAAAGGTAGCAAGACATATGGGAGTTACAGTTGATACTGCTGCAGCTAGAAGAATCATTACACAAGCAGTGCAAAATAAAAATGGTACTGCTAATATTCCAGTTGATACTGTTAATGATCCAGATACTGCTACTTCAACAAAAGTTGATTTAGAAGAAAGTTGTCTTATAAGGAAAGCTACATCATTTGATTCCAGTTCAGAAAAGAAGAAAAAAGTTGAAGAAGATACTTCTGAAGAGGTTGAAACACAAGAAGACATTTCTGATAAACAACTTCAAAAAGAGATGGTAGCTATTCCAGATGCAGTGTTTGTTGAACCATTGCAGTCAAAATATCTTGTTAATCGGGAAATTCACACAGATAAATTGGGTATATTTTGGCAGATCATCAGATTAGAAAACAAGGTGGAAATATTCAAAACTTTTTCTGATATGGTCATGGCATTTGATAGAGATGATCTTGTGAACCTGTGGAATTTGGTCAAAGAAAAGTTCAGTCATGCAGACTTTGAAAATAACAAGGAACTAGTGGAAATGTTCAAGACTTTTTATGATATGGTCATGGCATTTGATAGAGATGATCTTGTGAAGCTGTTGAATTTGGTCAAAGAAAATTTCAGTCATGCAGACTTTGAAAACAACAAGGAACTAGAGCTATGAACTGAGCTAGGTAGATTATTTGAGCCTGATCCTCTTGATAGTATATGGAAATTTCATGCTCCTGACAGAGCTACTACATGGAGATTGTATGACACATCTAGTGTGCATCATGTATCTACAACTGATCGTACAAATGTGTTTATGCTAGTAGAAAGAGAGTACCATCTCAGAGTTGGAATTTTAGTATTTATGTTATCTGCAAAATTTAATGTGGATAATAACTCAGAGATGGCAAGAGGATTAATAAGGAAGATAATAAATCAGCTTGACCAAGCAATGAAGACTGCAAAAAGAAAGTAGTGTTTGAAAGAATCCCCCTGTTGGTTTTATGGATATAAATTAGTAGTCGCATCAAGTGCTTGTAAAGATGTAATAATAGTATTAAAATTAGCAAATGAATGATCTATAGTTTCCTCATACAATATTGAAAATTGTTCATATTGTTGAACAAATAAATCAATTTTATTATTTTAACTTGTTGATTACCTTGATGAGTTACAACTAAAGAATTCCAAATTTCTTTACAGGTTTTAAGCATAGAAATTATTTCGAATTCCTTTTTAGGTATAGCATTGTACAAAACCATTTTAGCTTCACTATTTTAAGAAAGCATTTTCTTCATTTCATCATTTAGTTTATCATGAGGTATGTTAACTAAATTTCCTTTATCATCTTTTGTGGTAGCCTCAAAATCGCCTTCAACAATAATGTACCGAAGATCAATATCTTTAGACTTCACATATGTTTCGAATCTATTTTTCCAATATATAAAATCATTAGTTTCAAGTAGTGGTGGTCGTTGCATAGATTGCCCTTCCTTGTATTTTCGAAATCGATAGTGATCGAAAAGTTTTTAAAATACTGTTTACTTTAAAACTTTTATAAATTTAGCTCTTGACGCCAATTGTGCAAAACTATAGGGGGTTGAATAGTTTTGCCGATTTTTAGTTAGTTTCAAAAACTTTAGATTCGATATTATGTGAAATCGTATGGATGTTGAGAAAGTACAAATCTAATGATAAAGCAAGTAAATAAAGTAAAGCAAGGGATAGAAATGACACAACTGAGAGTTCAAGCACTATGTCAACAAACTCCTTCAACTTGGCGGAAAAGCCTTCACAATGTTGCTTACACCTTTTTCTGGTACAAAGCTAAATACCGAGTCCGTAGCACGGTGGATCAAACCAACACGACTATTACAAAACAAATATGTGAAATATCAAATACAAGATCTTTGCTACAGAAATCTTGCGGAGAAACAAATCAATCAAGGACCCCTTGCTTGGATGACTTGTAGAATGCTCTCTCGCCTTAGAAAAGGATCTATATGAGAATCACTAAAGAAAGAAAGAAAGAAGTACTCTCTAGATCAAGTGATCTTTTGTTAGAAGAGAATGAGAGTATATGAGAGAATTAGTAAGAAGAGGGGTGAGTTAGAATGAAGAAATGGCTCTCTATTTATAGGCAAAATCTGCCACTGTTCCTCGGATCCCACGGATCCTTCCCACAAGGGATCCGTCTAATGTAATCCTAGGGACGCTCCTCTTTGCCCATGGGTTTTTTGGTTATGGGTCATGGGTCATGGGTTATGGGTTGGTCCATTGGTATTCTTTTAGATTCAATGTATCTAATGAGTATAATGTATCTAGTCAAGTGGGTATGGGTCAATACCATGGGTTATGGATATGATCCATGGGTTGTGATTTTTACCCATCCTAATAAACTATTACAACAAATGATTTATTACAACAATTTGTATTAAATGGCTATATGTAAATGCTTTACAAAAATAACATGTATCCTTATAATTGTACTTAAGATAACATTATATTTGTTATCAACAAAACACAAAGAGATCGCAAAATATTAATAAACATATTTACGGTTTATTTGTATTAACAGTTACTTCATAACTAAATAATTAAAAATTTTATATAATTAAATTTTTTTAATAATTATAATATGGTTACGTCGTAACTCTAAAGAGAAGATACGCCGTAACTAATAGCATCGGAGGATAAATTGGTAAAGTTGCAATATGAGAGATTGAGAAACGTACCTTATGGAAATGCTCAAATCTCTTAATGAGGTAATATGATATACCTTAGATCTTCCATTAACTGCTCCCCGGCAGCGGTGCCAAAAAGCTGATATGCTATTTCATCCTGCTTTTAATATTTATAAAACTTAGATAACTTAGGATAGACACATACTAACGGGCAGAGAACCCGATCATATGTATTAAAGCCTTAGGTAAATCCGAGTATTGTCCCAAGAGAGCTGTGACCTTGAAAGAACTAAGATGATTAGAAATGATAATGATAATATATGGGTATGACAAGGTTGTTATAATTCATCGATATGCTATTATTCCACGCACACAGACACCAGAAATTTAGGTTAAAGAGATAGATAAACGAAGCTTAACGAAGAATACAAATATGAGTTGGTTCTCGATATGAAGGTTCAATATAGTGGTTAATTATCACCAGACTCCTTTGGTCAATTCGTCATGGCCTATGGTTCTTAGATTCCTCACCAAGATGAACAAGTCACCCGGGATCATTCGCCAACCTAATAGCAGTCATTAAGAACCAAATCTACTAGATCTAGATGGTGGGAACTCGGCCATTAGGAACTTTGATTCCCCTAACCTCTTAAATACCTCCACTTGATAGGTGATCATTTGGTCGGTTCGCACACGAAGAGTGGTTGTACTATGGCCAATTCCTCCCATACTGCAATCTATCGACTGGGTCGATTAGTCATATCTCCCAGTCCTTTAGATACTAACAAGTTTATAATACTACCAAGGCTAGCGATCTATGAAAATACTAACAAATGCCTATAAAGAATTAAAGAGAATAACAATAACCTAAATGTAAACTTCAATTAATGATATGATTTCATAGTATAAGTCCTAGAAAAATATAAAAAGAATTAAAACTCGAATACAATGGAAATCATAGACGAGGACTTCGTTATTCAGTGCTCCTAAGCCATGCTTCTTCTTCTGTGTTTTGATCTCCCCAAACCCTAGAAGGTTTGGGAAAGGAGAGATGATTAATATTGGTAAAACCTTCGATTATTTATAGGCTTCGAACTAGTTACGGCGTAACCTTATTAGGTAGTTGCATCGTAACTCTTCAATCTTTAGTGCTTATCCATGGTTACGGCGTAACCTTAGCTGGGGTTACGCCATAGCTTTCGTAAATCATGTGTATTTATTCATTACGGCGTAACCTGAGCTGAGGGTTACGCCGTAGTCTTTGTCAATTGGGTGTTTATCAGCTGTTACGGCGTAACCTTAGCAGAGGGTTACGCCGTAGCCTTCATAATCTTTAGTTACGTCATAACTTCATCACTTGGTTACGCCGTAGTTAAGCGACAACTCATTCATATGGCTTCAAAACGTCCAATTACAGCTTCCTTACATAGAATATGTCCTAAAATGAAATAATAAGGAATAAGGATATTTTTACTAGCATTTTACTCAAAATGTGATGATAAAAGGGGAAATTAACGCTTAGAAAATCAGGACTATTTGATGTTATCAGTGATAAAGGGTCATATCCATTCATCTTCCAAGGCATCCTATAAGTGATCTCATTGTCCCCTTCCATAAACCTAACCGTTCCTTCGGATTTGTTATAGCCCATTTTAGACTTTTTAACAAACGGTTTTTCTAGCACAACTTGGGACAAGCTATAGTCAATGACACATCCTATGTCTTCTAAGACCATAAAATCAACTAAGTAGGTGAAGCTTCCTATAAAGACGTGTACATCCTTGACTCTTCCCACAAAATTGCAAACTCTTCCAGGATACTTAGGGTCTCTCCTAATCTAAAGCCACTCATTCATTATGTCATTGTAAACTGCTGATGATATCACATTAATGGGAGATTCTGTATCTATATAGGCGTGCTTGACATTCCTATATCCAATCATACAAGGGATTTTGATGTTCCAAGGATTTCCTCTTTTAATCTTTGGGCATATCCTAATGATGGGTGATCGAGGATTGTCGATTATGTATTGGTGGTAAGCAACTTCTTCCTTAGTGGCGTAAAGATTGAAGTAAGCACTATTCTCCTCATTCACATTTTCATTCACTAAACCATTACCCGAACTACTGCTAATCATGGAGCCAACAACTGAGGCGCTAACCGCTTTTTCAACAACATCCATAATTGTAGTCTCAAATACCCTATGTAAATCTTGAGGATCATTGTTTCTACTAACATATCGGTTACGGCGATTGTTAGAGGGGTGTTAGTCAATAGGTTGTGGTTTGTGTTAGGAATTAGAAATTCCATAGTGAAGAGTCGGTCACCACAACTATTATCTAGCATAAGTTAGCTCGTAGACATATCGTTATTTACATGTTTGTTAGTTAGTTATTAGCTTTGTTTAGCTTAGAGTAACACCGTGGAGGAAGGACGGGTCTTTACCCACTGTATGTCTGATCCACAGTCCGAAGGAGGACGTTTAGTTTGTAATTATAAATACCCTCTACCTCCCAAGGTAGAGGATTGGACCTTTCACTCAATCTAACCTTCTTTCTTTTGTTTACTTTCTCTCTCTAGAAAGGATCCCATCTCCCATTTTTCTCTCTCTAAAATCTATCTCATTGAAACCATATTGTGATTTGTTATGTGTTTATGAAATCAAATATCTATAATTGGTATCAAGAGCCATGGTTTGATCACTCATCTTTCATGTTCTTGGATTTCTAGTGGTTTTCATAAGGTTTTTGGGTTTGAATGAGTTTAGAGTAGTTTACATCATTTGGATCATTTCTTGTGTTAAAGTTTGGATTTTGATTGTACTTTTGTGTTTAGAATCATTATAAGTGTTTAGGTTTTGATTTGGAAGGCTTGAATCATCGTGGTTGGGTTGTTTTTGGATTAAAAAGTGGCGTTTTTTTGAATAATTTTTGGAAGCGAGTTGAGTCACGAAGTGCATTTCTTGCATGCGAGTTGTCTTGCCTTGGAAGCGAGTTGTCAGCTTAAGCGAGTTGTCGTTTAAGCGAGTTGCCTGGGAAGCGAGTTGTCAGCTTAAACGAGTTGTCGTTTAAATGAGTTGCCTGGGAAGCGAGTTGTCAGTTTAAGCGAGTTGTCGTTTAAGAGAGTTGACTGGGAAGCGAGTTGTTAGCTTAAGCGAGTTGTCATTTAAGCGAGTTACCTGGGAAGCGAGTTGTCAGTTTAAGCGAGTTGTCGTTTAAGCGAGTTGCCTGGGAAGCGAGTTGTCAGCTTATGCGAGTTGTCATTTAAGCGAGTTGTGCCTTAAGCGAGTTGTCTTAAATGCGAGTTTTCTGCTAAGTGAGTTGTCTGCTAAGCGATTTGCCAATTCCTGCGATTTGTCTCTAAACCTAACATACAAATCCCTTGTTTTTAAAACCTTAATTTCCCGAAAAATCCGCGGAACAGGGGGTATATATAAAGAATTACGGAATATCACAAACTCAACCATAACACCAACTTATTTTCACTTCCTTGTCATCTTCTAGTTCCTTTACTACATTCTACTTCTCACTATCTTACGGTTTGGTCTTGATTTTGGTAAAATCCCACGAAAGATTCTATTTCTCAGTTCAAATCACAAACTTGTAATATCCCGTGTACACAACAACATCATGTCTTACACTCCTGATTCAGTGATTTTGGAAGTACTTAAACTGTGTGATGCTGTAGACAACCGTGAGAATATTAGCTATACTAAACGGTTACAGATGATGGAATCAATCAATGTGATTTGAGTTCTTCATGCTCTAAGTTCAATGAGAAAGATTTGCACCTGTTCAGGCTACAGAATGCCATGCAAAAGGAAAGCAGCATTGAAACTTATCAACAACTTCACTCTCACCTCATGTTACTTCTACCCACGTCAATGAAACGAACATGTATTGCCCTCTTCCGTCTGGACTTATCCGTATTAACAGGAACTTTCCTGTTAAACCTAGAGCAATTGGAGCTACAACTTGACAAAGAGAAGGTTCAAAAGGATAGTTCTAGTGCTTCACTTCAAGTGATCTACAAACATTTTCAGTCATTCATTAGAAGGGAATTCACATCAGATTATGATAAAGACATGACTGAAATGTCTTTCAAGAGACACACTGGAATGGAAATTTGCATGTTCATAGAGACACTTATCCATCTCATGGATAATGTGGAAAAGTATATTGAGGAAGTTACTCGGAAAGATGAAAAATGGATGTGAGTCAGTGCGGTTGATGTAAAGTTGTGATGAATTGGTTAATGTATCGCTTGAAGAATCGGGTGTTCTTGAATGCGTAATGTCGAGACAACAAAAATGATGTAACCACTACTCAAGAACTCTGTCACACAAGAAGTGGATCTTGTGATCGAAAAGGTGAATGAATGTCGGATACAATCAATAAATTGTAGTGTTGAGACCGATGAGGAATCGGGTGATGGATCGATTGACACCGAATACTGAGGCTCGAGACGATAAGCTTGAAACAACCCAAGTAGTTCGGTGACTCTTGTTACACATGATGTGGATGCAAATATCGAACCGAAAAATGAATAGGTGTCATGTGATGAGGTACCCTTAACTGCTCAACATAGTGCATCCGCTAATGTACCTACACAAACCGATCTTAATATTGAACATGGTCCGATAAATGTTCCTTGGTTGAGGTGAGACTAATGAATTCAAAACAAATGATATGGTTGATAAAAAGGCTTTTGATGAACTTTCAAACAAATTCTCAAAACTTGAAAAACATTGCATTTCTCTTGAAATTGCAATACAAAGAAAGGAGGAAAGTTTTCAAACTAAGAAACCAGGTAAAAATCTGAATTTTCCTGAATTTCGTGAATTTTTTGAAATAAAAGATTTAAAAGCTCAGCTTCAAGCCAAAAACTCGACTATCAATAATATGAAGAAACATATTTCTGGTATGCATGTGAAAAGTAATTTGATTACAACTAATTCTGATGTTAATGCTATTTATGATAGTCAAATGAGAAATGATGAATTAGCAGTTTGTGTGGCCAAATTACTTAAGGAAAATGAGTCTTTGAGAAAGCATCACATAGAACTAAGTGACTCTGTCAAAGAAGCTAGAACTAAGTCAATGGAAAAAAATTCTTTGATAGCAAAAATTGATGAACTCAAAGATCAACTTCAGGAAAAGAGTTTCGCTATTGTTGCCTTAAAAAATGAGCTTAGGAAAAGCTGTAGGGAAAGTGTGAACACTAACTTTACAAAACCATCAACCTTGGGAAGCCGGTTTCTCATCCCACTAGAGACCGGTCCATTGTTAGGCGACTCTCTGCATTTATATCCGAAAGAACAAAATCTTTGAAGACAAGGCTTTCCTCCCAAGTTGATGCGATACAAGTTTTGTCAAAACCAGTCACTTCACCTAAGTTACCTAAGAATAATGCTTCTAGCTCCGTTAACCCTCAACAAGTAGCTACTTCTACTCCCAGTACCTATAGGAATATTTCGAAAACAGTGTCAAAACCAAGCATTAAAACCCAGAATTCATATGATATGAATGACTTGTGGAAGAACTATTATCTAGAAGAAGCTAGGAAAAAGGCACATATTCGAAAAGACGGAATTTTAGGTGCAAGACCTAGGGTGATGCATTCCACGAGATTTCAAGGCACTGCTAGTAGTAGTGAACCATTACCTAGGAACTCTCAAAAGACTTGGGGTTGGCTTGCATCTAAGAGTAGTTATATGAAGAAGAATGCTAAGCATGTAGAAAATGAAACTAGAAATTCTGAGTCTTTTCCGAATAAGAAACATTTTCCTAATTCACATGCTAAGGTACAATCCACTAAGACTACCTTCATGGCTAAGGTTCAACATGTTATGAAGCAAAACAAACCCAAAACTTCGCCTAGATGGATCCCAATCGCTAAATATTTGGAGTCTAGGAATAACGATAAGTCTTCCATTGTGGATAAGAATGTCACCAATCCTAGACCTTGCCATAAGTGGATTCCGTCGGTAAAATGTTTAAGGATGTTGGAATTAGGTGGATGCCTACCGGAAAAGCATTTACGATGACAAAATCAAGGTTAAGCTGTAAACCCCAAAGGGTTTGGATACTAATGTCACTAACCAAAATATATGCAATCAAGTTTGTAATATTAGTGCGGGTAGTCCTTACTCGATTGCAGATACTTGATCCTTCACTACATGGACCGGCTTAAAGTATGGATTACAAATGGATTGATATCTAATAACTCACGGGTTCAAGTAACTCAATCTTGATATTCATTCGGCTATGATGTCTGTTTACATCAGTTCAGGCCTCGTAGTTCATCATTATGGCGTCTGTAGATAACACTTCAGGCTCCTTTCCTAAAAAAAAATAAAAGTGTACGCCTTAGTGCGCTTTATTTTCAAAAGAAGAGAAATCTTCATTTTTATGACCATTCTCATTGACATTCTTCATCAACATGCTTTATGTTTTTCCATGCTCATTCAATCCTCAAGTGGATCTCCATTCATTGGTATATATTATTATTCACTTGCTCAATCAAAAATGGCAAACTTCATTTGCAATTTTTGAGGGGGAGAAGAGTAAATATACTACATGTTGATGGATGCTTGAGTTATGGTCATACGACTTCCAACGCCTAATGTCTTCACTCACTAAGGATAACTGGGATTTACTATTTGGGATTCGTTGTCTTTCAAGATATGTTTGATGAGTACTTCCAATCTCCAACGAATGTTGATCATCCAGTTTCTGAAGCTCATGCTCCGGTTCCTACTGATTCAACTGGTTCACCATCTAAGAAGTACTTCGCGGAATTCTCAAGAAACCTTATCTCCAGTTATTTGACAAGGCGTTGATAATGACTATCATAATATTGTTGTTACACTATTGAATAATGATTTGCTGTTTGGTATACCTTTGCCAAATCTTCTCGGATTATTGTTCATGAATAATGATCCGCTTGGTATTCCTTTGCCAAATCTTCACGGATTATTGTTCCTCTCAATGTGCATGCTATATATCAACCACATGAGCATTAAGAAATATGAATACCTCATCCGCTCAAAGACATTATTGGTGAATCTTCTAGATTAGTCTCTACATGTATACCTTAGGAAGAATGCAATGATGTTGAGGAATCATTTGTTCTGGTTCATTCAGTGGGTCAATGTACATCCGGTTGTATATTTATTCATGTGTTGGACATTTGACACAAGTTGATTACTTCGGAGTTAATCATTTATCACTGATTTGAGATTGAAGTTGAATTTCACAAAGGCGTGTTCTTATTTGATAACTTGCTCGAGCCTAAGAATTTTAAGTTGAAGACTTGGTTTATCTAGTTACCAGCAGTTGGGATGGATGGTTGAAGACCTGGTTAATTATCACTAAAAGGAGTTACGTTGTTTTACTCAGTGTCACTCATAGATGTCGTTGTGGATAATCGCAAGAGGTGTTAATGTCTCTTACTTTGGTTGAGTATTGAGTACTTAGAGATTTTCTTGGAGCATGAATTCTCGACACCGTTCTTTCAACATTAGCACAAGCTTAGGATACAAATGCGGGGAATTCGTCTTTAGTTTCAAATTTTGGTATATCGGGTTTTTCTTCTTCAGTGGTCACTTCAAATTGTCAACATATGGGTTGATAAAGATAGTTAGAGAGTTGTTGTTGCAGTTGATTTTCACAGGATTCAGTTGAGCTAATTGTTTGTTCTTCTCTATTTCAAGAGTATTTGGCATGTATAATGTGTTGTTGATTCTGAGGTATCAAAACCAACAAGAGGAAAGGAGATATGCATCTAAAACATAAAACGAGTACACGTGATGAACTTAATACTTCTTCTCTATTGAAGTAATCTCGAAAAGACAAATGTCATAACCGCAGAGAAACTAAGTGTTTAACTTGTAGCCTTTGGTGTGTTATTCCATCTATTTGGGGGAAGGATGTATTATTCCAACTATTTGGAGGAAGGAAATATTATTCTAACCATTTGGGGGAAGGATGTATTATTCCAACCATTTGGAGGGAAGTGGTCTCTGGAGACTTTTGGTATGTGTTATCTCAACCTTCAGTAGGATGAAATATGAGAAGAATAGTTGGAGCGTGAGATGAAACTGCTTATCGACATCTTCTATATGATTTATGGTAGTGCTTCCGGTTATTGCTTCATGTACACAATATAATGATGATTCCGATGAGATCGCAACTATCAGGGGAGAGAATTGTGTACATCAGGGATGCACAACATGTTCACCTGATCGAGCTAATTTAGTTATTACAAAGTGGACATCCACAGAGATAATTAGTGACTCAACATGTTACTTGGATGTCATCGTCTCTACTCTTGTTGGGTACATGTGTACATTCTAGGCTGATTGGTTATATATCAGATAACTGGAATGCATTTGGTGAAATGAAGATGTTGATATATTGTTCTCCAGAATAAACAACTGCTCAAACTCGAAGAGTAATGTGTACATTAAGGACGCACAACAGGATCATGTGATCGGGCTTAATCATTTATTTCGGGTTTGATAACCACATAAATGATCTGTGTTAACTTGTTACTTCGATGTTATCGTTTTCTTCGGGTTCTTGAGCTTCATACAATTAGACTATTTGCTTCACTTCTTCTTCTTGGGGGAAGTGGTCTTTTTATGAGGATTGTCGGTTTGGGGGTAGCTACCAATGATTCACTTTTAGAAGGCTCAAGTTCTTGCGACGATTAAAGAGCCTCGAATGATTTGGTGGTGAAGGTTTAAGAGATGATGACTTCTATCTTCTACAAAGTGCTGAACGATTTCCTTATCTCGGTACTCGTATCATCATCTTCTTAAACTATTTCTCTATCTTTGTTAAAAAAAAGTTTAATTATTAAACCAGCAAAAAGAAAATAGAAAATTATAAAACCAACAAAAACCCATAAAAATCATAAAATTTGAAAAAGAAAAAAAAATATTGTTTTCTCAAGACATGTCTTCTGGTATCGATAACATCTACGGTTTTAGAAATGTCATTCAACAATGGCACGTGACCATAGATGAAGTTCGAGCAGAAGGTATAAATATTTTTTTCAATACATGTCTAAAACTATGGCTTGCAGGTACCTCAGACTGTAACCCGTGCTTAAGCTATGGTTTGCTATTATTTCAGATAGCAACCCGTTTTTCAAAAAAGGAAAGTGCTACGCTTAAATGATTTTCTAAAATTTCGCGAACTTATCATAAAACAAATTGAGGAAAGTATGTTGAAGGACTGCTGTTCCTACTCAAATAATTTTCCTTCTAAAATTCTTCAGAAAAATATTTGAATTAAGAAAATTGGTGGAAAATGAGTTGCTTGAAAAACAATCAGTATCAGAATGTTCATAAAATTGAAAACTCAATCAATGACTTCAGCGCTTTTAAACTTTTCAGAAAAATAAGTCATTGATTGAGGGGGAGAATGTTTTCAAATCTATATCATCTAACGAGCTTATCTAATTATCCTATATAGTTAAATGTAAAACATGTTAACCTACGTTGAAGGACTAGGTGCCTAGGATATAATTGTTAGGATTAGATGATTAGAGTTTGATAAACACATAATTCCCATGCATTTGTATGATCGATTGATATGTTGGATTGACTTTTATTAGTCGATTCTTTGTTTGGTGATGTCGACCACCATATATCTGTATGTGTGTTCACTAACGATGCGGTATATTGGTATATAAGAATGTTCCCTATCCGGATCATACATAAGAAGATGATTGGATGTCGAAAGGAAAGGGTAACTATATCTTGGGTCGACAAAAGAAGAAACAGAGCTTAATCAGATCTCTCCATGGATAGTTGGCACGATAGATGCAACTTCAGAGGTCTCGTTGCCTCAGCAGACGGTTTTCTTCTAAGCCCTATAAACAACAACAACATAAGCAGCTTCTACATCACCTAACCTATCTTTGTGCAGGATAATAGTGATGATACCATTTTTTAAACAATTTTGAAAATATTGTTTTTAAAAATGGAAAAATATTGTTTTGAAAACAAATTGGACTTAATTTTAGAAATCACCGGACTTCATTTTATCAAATCTTAAGTCACTCAATCATCTACTTCGGTCATCGATTTAGGAGGAGAGTGATTTAAAATAAAAATATTTTCAATCAATATTTCATCAATCAAGTCCGTTTGTGCAAAATAAGTGGTGATCTAAAGATTTAATGTTATGTCATGGTATGATTTTCTTTAAAACCCAAAGATCTTTCAAAATGAATTTTTTTCTGTTCTAGTTTGATTGTGAAATTATTTTATTTTTACTTAAAGATATCTTAAAAACTATCATACCTGACCCTAACAATCTTTAATGTCTATAATTGGTCCTCATCACTCAATTTCAAAAATTAAATCTTGCCACGTCTTTCCCCTAAAATTTTCTAAATGATTTAAATCATTTGGGATCACAAATCTCAAATGGTTTGATATTTTTGATCGGGGGAGAGATCATGATTTAAATCTCAAATCGATTTAAAAAGGTTGATTGTTTCAAAAGCACTCCTTCCCTCATGTGCCAAACGATTTCGAATACATAATGCACATGATTGTGGAGGAGCATTTAACCAAAAACCTCATTAAATTACTTGGGATCCAAAATCTCAAAGGGTTTGATATTTTTGATCGGGGAGAATTTGTGATTTAATAATGAAATTTGATAAAAGGTGATCATTTTGATTCAAATGTGCATACTACTCTCTCATATGTGCTAAACGCTTTCGAATCTCGAAGCACATATTGAGGGGGAGCATTTCAAAAGAAAATAAACTTTCAAGGTAAAATGATTTTTGTGTTTCAACATAAAGTACCTTGATTGATTTTCTAATGGTTTCTTAATGGCTTTTGTGATCGTGGATGTGCTTCAAAAGAGCTCTTTCCTCTATGTGATAAAATGACTTTCGAATATCCAACGCAAATATTGAGGGTGAGAATTTACCAAAAAAATCAAATGGCTTTTTCTATGGAAATTTTGATCAAGAAATTATTTCAAAGAACTCTTGCCTCCATGTGCTAAACAATTTCAAAATCATATGCACATGTTGAGGGGGAGCATTTCTAAATGATCAAAAAAATTAAGGTATAAAATGCTTTGATTTTATATCACAAGTACCTTGATTGATTTTCCAAATAATTTTTCAATTGGTTTCATGAAGGAAAGAACAATACCTAAGGACCGACCAATTTACTTTATGCATGGTGTTATAAGGATGGTTAGGTTAGGTATTTGTTCCCACGATCCCGCCAGAGCTGGAGGGATCTACCCAGGGACAATCCACTAGATAGTGTAGAGTCCTTATGTATGATGAAAAAAGGAGAAAAATGAGAATACGGGAAGAGTACGGAATGAGACAGAGCTAGTATTGGAATAAACCCAAGAAGGTTCTAGTTATGAAGTCTCGGTAAGCACTGAAGGGGTTGAAGAATGAAAAAAAATTGAATGTGAAAAAGGGTGAAAAGAAATAGCCCTCCATTAATTCAACCTTAGGGCAGAAACCGGGTTTAATTCATATGCTACTGGTGGTTACTAAGGTAACACTGGTATTGAAGACAAGACATCATGGACCAAGTGACGCACTGCACTAAACTTTCCCAGCCACTCAAGTTCATCTTAAAAGGGCTTGTTTCATTCTCACGGGGAACCTACATAATCTATCGACTTTCTCTTAGAGATTGTTGATATTGAAGAAGGAGACCCTCTCCCTAGTATCCGGCATAGGAACCAAATGTGCACAATTGAGTCTAGAGCCAAGAGATCATCCACAATATCTCATTAGGACACAAAATTAATAAAGACTTGCTGTTTCACACAATGTGGAAAGTAAGAATATATTAAGAGTCCTACGCATTATCCTTGTGGTATTGCTAGAACATCCGAGTGATATGTTAAATATTCACAAAGAAGATGGAAATCCTTCTAGAGCCAACATCAAACAAGCTCTTGGTGGGTGACATGTGAGATCTTTTCAAAAGATCAAGCTTGTGACAACTGGATAGAAATAATGGGGCGATTCATCCTTGAATCAACCTTGCTCAAGGAAATGAATTGACGAATAATTTTGGAAAAACGGTTCGATGTGCAAATTTCTTCTTTTCTCTATCACATCGAATTTGTATTTCAAATACACAAAGTATTTTTAATTGAAAACTGATCTCTCTCATAAAACCTTCGTCGTATTGCAAAACTCTCTCTTCTAAGTAATACGCGATTGTTTTTCAAATCAATTTTTCATCAATCAGTGAATCTTAATTTGCTGGTTCACTCACTCCGTGTTGTCTTCTTTGAGACGTTCCAGTTTGAGAATGGCTAGAGCAGCTGCGAAACCCTATCAAGGAGATTCTTGAATTATACCGATCACAAGCGGTACTTGTCGCGATCAACGGGAACCGTGGGCGTGCACCTCAATTCAACGTAGTGTTCAAAGACACTTTCGTGTGTTTTATTGCTAATCGATGTTTGCGGTACATTTGGCGGTTGGAGTTGATCGATATTGAGAAGTCAATTCACAACCGCATGCTCACAACATCCACACTTAATTGAAGAACATCATGACAAGTCATATCTACAGAACATGGCTCTGATATTTTTATACTATGCTTTTGCTACGCTGCTGCAAATATCATGAACCAATAAAGCTTCTGCTACTCTGATGGAAAGATGTCATGATTTCTAAAGTGTGAGCATGTCGGTCTGAAAGTCACAACTTCACATGATGGCAACACAATAAAGGGTGATCCAAAGATTTACTGTGGCTGATGATATCAAAGTAAGCTTGAAGATCATTAAGATGTGGATCAGTTCAAAGACCTCCACTCAAAGTACAAAACTATGCGGACTATGAAGAGTCACTGCTAAAGCACAAAGAAGCAGAAGTTGAAGAATCAAAGTCTACGAGCTCAAAACTGAAGATAAAATAGAATGCTAGGATTCGATATGTAAATCATAGGGTGACCTTCCTTAGGGGGAGATTTTTAGAAATTATGAATTCCATAGTGAAGAGTCGGTCACCCCAACTATTATCTAGCATAAGTTAGCTCGTAGACATATCGTTATTTACATGTTTGTTAGTTAGTTATTAGCTTAGTTTAGCTTAGAGTAATACCGTGGAGGAAGGACGGGTCTTTACTCACTGTATGCCTGATCCACAGTCCGAAGGAGGACGTTTAGTTTGTAACTATAAATACCCTTTATCTCCCAAGGTAAAGGGTTGGACCTTTCACTCAATCTAACCTTCTTTCTTTTGTTTACTTTCTCTTTCTAGAAAGGATGCCATCTCCCATCTTTATCTCTTTAAAATCTATCTCATTCGAACCATATTGTGATTTGTTATGTGTTTATGAAAACCAATATCTACAGTTTGAGTGGAAGTGGTTTTTTTGGTGGTGGGTTGTTGTTTGATGGGCTATCACCTTCCATGATGAAAAGTGATGGGGCTACTAAAAAAGGCACGAAGAAGGGGGATAAAATACGAGGAAGCTAAAAATGATTAAAAAAAAATCTTACTTGATAAGAATCAAGAAAGGGAACCAAAACAAGATAGAAATCTAACTAGCTATTCTATTCCCCGGCGGCGGCGCCAAAAACTTGATGCACGTATAACGCGTTCGGGGTCAAAGGAAACTTCTTTTTCGTCGAGCAAGTTTTTCAACACCCTAGGCAGTGAACCTAATCATTGTAGTGTAGTATTGGGTAAGCTTCGGGTATTGATATCATTCTCTAGGGGAATAGGAATGCTAGTGAGAGATGTACTACGCTAAGGTTTAAGGTTGAGGAAGATTAGTTTTTATCTTTTTATATTTTTTAGAAAGCTAAGGGTAAAATCTCAGGGTTTGGATTTGGGGGTTTTGTACTTCTACCGATTACTCTACTTATCTAATTATCTAAACTAAAGGTAGTCTTATGTCTATTGATGTGTGTTCGTATGATGATTAAAAATGTGTCTATCCCTAGCTAACTTTTATTAGTGGTTGAATTGTCACGTCCTTATTCTTAACGCGTTGTGTTTTCTAAGGTCGTAGGGTATGCTTTTATCCCTAACTCTTTGAGACTACCTTAAGGTTATTGCCTACGAAATCTCTAGGATTCATAAACTAACACTAAGGTTATCATTGGATGTTTAGCCTACAATTCCACTAAGTGACTATAAACTAAGGTTCACAAAGATTACTCAAGCATTAAAAACACAACGATAGCCTAGTGCAATTCTAAGCCAATTACAATTAAGATAAGAGACAACCAATCAATAATTAATAACTAGGTTTCATAGATCTAAACAAACACACAAGAAATTTAGCGGGACATGTTAAACATGCAAGCATGCACACATACAATCAAAGACATAATGAAATCAATGAAGTAAATTACTTATCTTGATTAAAATATGGTATGAGAACCCTAAAATACTGTCCAAACTGGAATTAAGTCGTTTTAGGTTTTTACTCCACAATTCTACCTCTTAAAATTCTGAAAATTCGATTTCTATGTATAATTTTATATTTGTGACGGGATCACCTTATATTTGGGACGTCGTCAGATCGCCATCATTAGGGTTTTGCCTTGGCCAAGTCATAATTTGGACGACATTACGTTGTGGTTGTGACGCCGCGGTCTTGATGAGTGACGCTATCCGAATCGGATCTAGGCCGTCGAGAAGAAAAGTCTTCGTGATGCCCTTACTCTTCAAATCGATCCGTTAGGTGTAAATTAGCAAAAGGCTAATGAGTCATCGCAAATTTAATTACGTAGAGAGGACGGCCGCCTCTGCTTTGGGACGCCGTGTATAATTCCAAGAACTTGAGTGTCTTGATCTTGACTTAGCCATTTTCATCACATATTCACCCTTTTCGTCCAAAATGCATCATTCCAAGATTTTGCTTCCAAGAGACCTAAAAGTAAAAGGAATGAAATTAAGCAAGAACGGATATAAAAGTGGGCAATTAAGGGCTTAAATCACCTTTTAAAATTGTACATTTTAATTCCTTATCAACCTCACAAGGAGTTTTACTTCTCGAGGATCTCAAAAAGTATTACAATCCTCCAGGTAGTGTACCTAATCGTTGTAGTGTAGTATAGGTAAATCCGGGGGCTTGATCGTTCTCTAGGGGAATAGTGTCGTTAGGTTGAAGTGTATGTCGAACTAAGTCTAAAGGTGGGGGATGATTATTTTTGTATTTTTATATTTTATAAAAGCAATTAAATCTCAGTTTTGAAGGGAAGGGCGGAATTAGTTGCTAGTCAACTAACCCAAAAGCTACTAATTAAACTAAAATGCAAGAAAAGTAAATTAGGGTTCTATAAGGGAAGTGAAGCGTATCTACCTATGATGTATTACTCCTTGCTAGCTATCCAATTCTACCTATCGAATTGTCACATCCTTGACTAATTGGTGCATTGTATTCCGTGTTAGTCATTAGGGGGGTGCATAATTCCCTAGTTCTATGAATCATAACTCTCTTCTTGATTATCCGGGATCACCAAGTACCGAAGTATCTCCTCCGAATACTCTATTATCCTTAAGCTACAACTCACGCAATAAACACAATGATGGCCTATGTGCACTCTCAAGCTTTTTACTATATAGGACGTTCAAGCTCGCAAAAAAAGAAGAAGCCAGTTTTCCTTACTCTAGTGTCTACCAATTAAACAAGAGACAGTAGGATGCAAGAATTATAAACTAAATCAATTAGACTAAGTGAATTTGTCACACCTTAATGATGAACATAGACAAAAGCATCAATAAGAAAACAATAAGATCTAATTAATTATATACAAGTTTCATACAATCATAGGTAAACACTAGGTGAATTAGCACAGCATAATCAAAAAAGAGCAAGATAAAATAATGATAATTGAAGACATAACATAAGATTGAATCAATAAATCACCTACCTAAACCCTAGAATCGGATTTAGGGTTTAGGGCTTACAAAAAGTGATGTAATAAAGTTCTATTTATAAGAAGATTTTCTGTCGGCAAAGAGTGACGGTGTCAGCTCGATAGAGTGACGAACATCGTCTGAGATGGATCTTGATCATCTGGTGAAGAAACCACGGGCGACGCCTTTCTGGATTAAGGCATGACGCCGTCAGCTTGTAAAACCAAAATATGACATGAGCCGTCGCTTGAGATTTTTTTGGAAAACCTTGTGAGCGACGGCGTCGCCCATGGGGTTGGGATGCCGTCAGGCTAGTGAAAACAACCTTGTTTCTTGACTTTGTCATTTTCTTCATGTGTTTGCTCCTTTTCGTCCAAAAGTGCTTGGTTCAAGTATTTTGCTTCCAAAAGACCTAAAATGTGAAAAGAAACGATTTTTGGTAGTAACGGATATAAAATGTATAAATTTAGGGCTTAAATGACCCCTTAAAAAGGTATGTTTCAAATCCTTATCAAATATCCCTACACTTAGAATTTGCTTGTCCTTAAGCAAATGTGCTTTTGGCAAATCAATTTATAAGTTAGTGGTCATGTAGCATTGGTTTAAAATAGTTTACAACAAATACAAGAGCCACAATATTCATAACAAGCACGGAAATTATAGACTAGAACCTTACAATTGGTGTTTGGATTCTCTCATCTCTCGGGTTTATATGAAATTTAATATGTAAGGAAATAGAAGATAAACACTCACTACCTGACACAGTACATAGATTACATAGGATTTAGAATAGATCAAACCTCCACCAATTTGGAATAACTATCTAAAAGGACTTTACAAAGGGTTGTAATGTTAGGCTTAAGGTAGGGAAGTAAAGGGTTTTGTTGGATAAGGGGATATTTAGTGGTGGCAAGTCAAAAATCTTATGTTACAAGCATGTAATGAATGGTGTTGCTAAGCCTAGACTCGACTCAGACTAGATAACTTGAAACAAAACACAAATATGAACTTAAAAACATAAACATAAAGATATATGTAGGATGGTAGCCCGTATGTTTTTCACTTGACTCTTTTTCTCGTTTATTTTTTTATTTTGTTAAGACATACCTTTTTACTCTACCATCCTCTACAATAACATCAACATAAATGGATTTATAGGAGCATCCTTACATTTGAATTTTTATTTCACAAACACTAGTTGACCCAATTTGAAAAGATCAAAACACTTGGAGTACTTAATTACGTAGACAAAGGGAATTTGAATTTATCGTTCTTTCCTGTTATTCCATAAAATACTACTTTAACCCATGAGTCGCAATTGTCCCAAAACTGTATACAAATGATATGACTCGACTTAGCAACCATGCAAGTAACTAGATAATTTAACTAAGGGTTTAACAATGATTACAATAATACACTAAAGATGAGTGCATACAAGATGGGCTAAGGAAATTTGCGTGTAACATTTGGGGGTGGATTGTAAACAATGCTCTTCATTGATATTCCTAAAACCGTAACATCATGAGAACCGCGAAAAGGATAGGCTCTGAGGGGTTAACTAGGGGTATCGTGTACTAAAGATGAGTACATCGCAAGGGTGTGGTGAATATTACTCAACCGATGTAGATGACGTAATTAAATTACATGTTTAAAACAAGGTTTATCCTTATGCCTCTTATCATTTAGTTAATCCTAATTACACAAATGTAGTCTCACTAGCGATCTTGGAATGCATCACAAAATAAGTTCTAGAATCTATTCTACTACCGGTACACTCACTAAGCATTAAAGATCAATGCTTTTATTCCTAAAGATCTAGGTGTTAGGAATTATTGAAAATTAATGTAATAGTATAGAGCGGTTACTACTGATAAGGTTCCTACTGTTAGTATTAGTGTTTCTGCTGATAGTGCAGTTTCTGCAGATAGTGCAGTTACTGCTGATAGTAGTATTTCTGCTGATAGTAGTATCTGTATTATTAGTAATTAGTTAGGATATGCATGAGTTATTTTAGGAAGAGATAATGCATATCTTTTACGTGTTTTGTAAACAGTTGTATTAGGGTTTCTTATAGTATAAAAGAAACCTGCGGCTATGAGTTATGTACGCTTTTGAAAAACATTCTTAGTGAATTAATATAGATCCATAAAGGATCAAAAGTTTAGTTGTTATTATCTTCTTTAACTCTTGTGTTCATATTCCGCGTGAGCCTAAGTTTATTAGAGGTTCTCTATAGTTTGCTTGTGATTACACAAGTATTCTATATGTTTCTTAAAGACTTGAAAGATCTATCTAGGACTGATCCATCAAGTGGTATCAGAGTCTGGTGAGAATCTCTCAAAGAAGATCACTTTACTCTCTCAAAACCCTAAAACTCTAACAATGTCGGATGGAGAAGATGAATTGGAACAGCTTGAGAGCAGCACTAAGAATCAAACAGTTCATTAGGTTGTTACCACCACCATGTCAAATAGCAATGCTAAGTTTCCCTATCTTAAGAAGGACGAATATGAAATCTGGGCAATGAAGATGGAAAATTGGATTACCAAAAGTGACTACCATCTATGGAACATTGTCTTGAAAAGTAACAGTAAGAAGAAGACTGGAAGAGATACTCAAGGGAATGTGATAATTATTACAGCAGCAACTACTGATGAACATATTGCTCTTCAGAAGGAAACCAAGGAAAGGACTATCTTGCTCCAAGCACTTCCAGATGATCATATAGGTGTTTTTCATCACCTTGATGATGCAAAGGAAATCTGGCGAGCAATCAAGGCAAGCTTTGGAGGTAATGAAGAATCCAAAAAGATGAGAAAGTCAATGCTTAAGCAGGAGTTTCAGGAGTTTAAGATTTCTGAAGAGGAAGGCATACATAAGGGGTATGACAGGTTTCAGAAGATTTTAAGCCAACTTAATCAGATGCAGTCAAAACCTGACAATGAATACCACAACTCCAAGTTCCTAAAGGCTCTACCTTCATCCTGGAGGCAGGTTTCTCTTACTATCAAGGCAAAGGGTGACCTTGAATACTTAAACTTTGATGATTCATACAATAAGTTCAGAACTCTTGAAATTGATATCAAGGGTAACTTCAGCTATTCTCTCACTCCAACAAATTCAACATTTGTTAGTACCACCAGTGCTACTACCAAGATGTCCTATGCTGATAGCCCCACCTCATCATCAGCAGCAACCCCAACATACACCTCTTCTAGATCAAGAAAATCAAAGTCTAGTAATGTGATAGACGATGTACTTGATAACATCAAATAGTCCTGAATATTAAGTGTCAATTTCCCCCGATAATGCTCTTTATTTATATCATTTATATGGATTTACGCTTGTTTTCCATTATTTTCCACTTTCAGGTAAATTACGAGCATTGGAGCTAAAGAGACGCGGAAATGGAAACATTATTAAAGATTTATCATAGTATGCCTATTTTGAAGAAGTTCCGGCGTAACTCCTCTATCACGTTACGCCGTAACTATTGCGTGACCCTGAATACCAACTTATCAAGAGGTTACGGCGTAACATTTTCCAAAGGTTACGATGTAACTCCATTAGGTCAAAATAGGTTCCACGTCACGTTATTTACGCCGAACTCATGCATCACTTACGACGTAATCGAGTTTATTGAATACTACAACAGAACCACTTATATGGTTATGCCGTAACTAGCGCATCTAGTGCATATACGAAGAAATAGAAGGTTACGGTGTGACTCCTTTATTGATTACGTCGTAACCTGCACACGGCCTATAAATACCCACCTAATTCCAAAGATTTCAAAGCATCCCATTCCACACACAACACTTTGAGAATGTGGGAAAAGCTCAAGGAAGGTCTAGGGAGCATACGGAGTTGTTTCAAAGGGAGAAGTCACTCCATTACGATAAGCTTTAGCGTTTTTTTTTTTTATTTCTTTTACTTTCAATTCATGTATTTCGTACATTTGAATATTGAATTGATTTGCATGATTAATATGAGCAGCTAAGCACCCTTTGGTGCTAGCGTAGTTATGATTCTTTAATTGTTTTGTTTGCGTTTACCTTTACTTATGTACAATTATTTCTAAGTGTATGCATGCACAGTTTTTTGGTAGTCACCTTTGATTTGGTAGTTTTGAATGCCGATAGAGGCCAATTGCCTAGGAGATATGACCAACTGACCCTAGGTGAGCAGACTGAGACGCGAAGGGTAAGATATGACCAACTGACGACCATTTCTACTTGTGCGATTTGACCAACTGATCACCTATCGTTTAGATGAACTTAAGAATTGGGGGGGGGTGTAGTGTCTAAGTTCCTAATGGCTGGGCACTCAATATTTAGAATCTTGCATGTAGCGGTACTTAATGACTTGGCTTAGGGGACCAAGAACAACATGACTTATGACGATGCGCCTGATTTCTCCTGTGGTGGCATCTTTGCTGATAGGTTAGGGCGAATTGACCAAATGTTGTCCTCTCGAATTTGACCCCACCTGAAGTAATTGGAAGTAGGTAGATGTAGACATAACTAGATAGGAGGATTAACTAGGTTAGCACCACTATTCCTATATTGATTTCCCTTTATCCATTTATCTGCTTTTATTTTATTCTGCAGTAGTTAAATCCCTATCGAAACCATTATTATTCTGTGACAATTAGACTTAGTAATAATCCAACACACATATCTCTTGGGACGACCTCGGCTTTACCATTTACTAGACTACACGCGACTCGGTACAATCGCCTGTTAGTGCATTAGGGTAGACCATAGGTATAGCGAGCCACTATAAATAATAAGACCCAGTCAAGAAACCACGCATCAAGTTTTTGGCGCCTTCTGGGGGAGTTATATTAGGATTGATATTAAGTATTTCATTTCGTTTTTAAACTTTTCTCATGATCATATTTCGAGTTTTCAGGTACCATGGAAATTGTTAACATCGATGACCTCATCCTTGAGGAATACTTGGCGTTGACAAGAGTGGAACAAGGGCCGGGTCTCGGAAGACCAGCAATCGGAGCGGATGTTCGTTTCGAAATTAAAGACCAATTTATGAGGGAGCTTCGCGCTAACCCTTTTTCAGGAAACAAGGACGAAGACGCATATGAGCACATTGAAAATATCCTATACATCGCTAGCCATCGAAGATTTCTAACCAGCTTTTAGAGATCCATAATTTCAAACAAGAAGACGACGAAACTGTGTATCAAGCTTGGGACAGATACAAAGATCTTCTTTATAAGTGTCCTACCAATGATATGAATAACCAGCAGAAGGTGAATATTTTCTACGAAGGAATAAACGTAACTACAAGGCAGATGCTGGACTATCAAGGACCTATTCCAAACATGACTCCTTCCGCTTCAACTAAAGCCATTCAAAAAATGGCGGACCACTCTCAAAAATGGCACGACGGTGGAAGCAAAAGAAACCAAGGCGGAAGTTTTGACGGAATTGCAGCAATAGCTAGTAAAATTGAAAATCTCAGTCGAGATATGCTGAAAGGCAGAGAAACTTTTGATGCCATCCAAGTAGGTTGTGAAATCTGTGGAGGAGGGCATCTTACGAAAAACTGTCCTTATGTGGACAAAGAGGATATTGAAGAAGCTAAGTATGGAGAAAATCGACCATTTTACGGTGATAATCGAAATAATAATGGGTATCGTGGAAATTACAACCGTGGGCCTTATGGAGAAAGAAAGCCCAGTCTTGAAGAAACAATTAATAAGTTCCTGGAAACTTCAGCCCAGAAACAAAAGGAACAAGATATTTGGTTATAGGGTTTCCAGGAAAACACAAATAGAAATCTTTCCAGTCACGACGAAACCCTAAAAAATCTTGGAACAATGATTGAAAAACTCAGTGCTGAGATTGATGGAATTGAACTTAATGAAACCAAGCGCAAGGAGGAATGCAATGCTGTTTTCGCCAATGATTCTCAGGAGGTGATTGAGGAATGTATATACTCAATCGACAAATTGGAGGACACGAATACCGACCAACAGGAAGAGTTACGCTATAACTACTTCCCTGAGTTCCGGCGTAACCATGTTCCAGGGGGCATATCCAGGTTAGGATCAAGTTTATTCTCGTTTAAGGATATTAGTGCAAGCGGGTTAATCATTTCATGTTCTGCTGGTAATATTGATATTTTGGGTGTAGTAGATTTTGGGTCTTGTATAAACATCATACGTCTATCCAGATTCTTAAAACTGAAGGATGTAATGGAGGAGGGAAGTATCTCACTTGGATGATTAAAGAAGCTGCTGAAGTTTGGTGGTGCTGGGAAAAAAAAGGATATCAGAGAAAGATGGTTACAAGAGCATAGTGCTTTTAGCGAATGGTTCTCCGATATTGACTGGACCATTCATTTCTACAAACCAGCTATCATGCACGATGAATACACCATGGCATGGCCTACATGCAACCCTAATCGCAAGATTTGCAATGGAGGAGAATACCCTGAACCTAAATGGCTCAAATGCAAGGAATGGGCATGTTTTGATGAAGATAAGAGGAGCAAGGTAGGATACAGGGGATCTCATTTGAGAATTGGTTACGAGTAAAGTTTGGGTATGTTAAAATTGATGAGAAAGAAGATGCTAGGTGTCGTTTCGAATGGGCACGAGCTAATTTTTTACAAAAAAGATAATCCATGACTTCTTATGTTTCACCGCATGTTTGGGACCAGCCTTATTTATTGAAAGACATGGATGAAGTCGGGGATGGTCAAAGGCCCCCATAGGAGCCCCGCGGCTCTGAGTCTAACTTAAGGACTCGTTAATAAAGAAAAGTGCTCTTTCGGGAGACAACCCGAATTATCCCTCTCTTTGTTTTTATTTCCTTTCTGGGTTTTGTGTTTTCTAACCATTTTTACGAAACGAGGAACTAATTGTTGCTGCAGCTTGTCGATCGAAAGAGTTACTACAGAACTCATCTTGGTGATTACACCGTAACCAACATTTTAGCAAAGAAATTCTTGACGATTACCAATTACGGCAGATTACCATCTCGGTGGTTACACCGTAACTACTCGCTGTTCATACCAGTTTTGCTAGTTACAACACTCTCTCATAGTAGTTACGACGTAACTTTCCTCTCGCTTTAACTCTTTCATTTTAAAACACAAGAACCTTGTATTAGTTTTAAGTGAACTTTGTAGGTGTGTTCCTCGTAAACCCTCACGAGACTTCACTAGTCGACTTGGGACACTAAGTGGTTTAAAGGCTTGTTGCATTCCTAAATGCAACCGTGATTCCTACGAAGTGAGTTAGGTTTTTTTTTCATTTTATTTTTCTTTTAGAATTATTCTTGTCGGTATTGTGATTTCAGGGATTGAAGATTGTTCATGACGCTTAAACGAAGGCATGGTTCTTTCTCGTGGGCCATCTTCTTTTTGGAGCAAATTTCAGGGAAGTTCTCGCTCTAATTCTACCTTTCTTTTCACCTTTATTTTAATGCCTAGTACAAAAGGGACTTTGTACAATTCAAGTGGGGGGACGGGAGTAGAATTATCTCTTGAATTTTATTTCACCCTCATTTTTCTAGTTTATATTGAAAAATTATGCTATTTTTATAATTTTGACATGTTTTTCCGAACCTAACTAGATTAGACCTTATCCGAGCACATTCAACCCTTGACATTACATGGTGAGATTAGCCTTATCCATTTTCAATTTTTTTCCCCAAATCCACCAAATTATGAGTGTGCCGGTAGCTTATAAACTTTAGAACTTGGCCTTTGCATCATTTCAAGACTATAGACGAGGTATGTTGAGTTAGCTCGATGTATTTGGACTTTTCAGTTTTAGAAGACAATATTATAGGATTATCACCCAAACAACCTACCACTGTGAGTTTATCGATTAGTCACCTCGTCTTTTCGACCCCCATGTGAAACCGTTTTGTTGCACTCCCCTTTAGTGCAAGATACCCCTAGACACACCCTTCTGAGCCATTCCTTTCATTTTGTCAACCCAATATATTATTTAGTTACACCTGTACACATTAGCCTCCCCTGTAGTCTTTATTTGTGATTGGGAAGTCATCATTTTCCTAAGTTCAAGGTTCGAGTGGAAATGTTTGGAAATCACGCTTTCATCGACGACATTTATGAAGATCATTGAAGACCCCCCGAATTCCCATTGTTCATCTCAAGTGGGGGGATGTTACGTTATTATGTTATGTTAAAAAAGAAAAAAAAGAAAAAAAAGAGTTGATTGACTTATGATATTGTAAAGTGCAATGTTATAAGCACTATTGTATGAGCTTTATTGATTAGTATCGAGGAGACCACCTCGGTCATATTTGAAGATTGAAGTTGAAAGAAGAAAAGGTAGTGTGCCCATAACGACGTCCTCTAATGACACATCTACCTTGCATTTCATGATCCGGTCTCTAGACTTCTAAGCTTGAACTCTGGGCAGACGGTAAGTGGTGATGACTTGGTTATAGATTTAGACAACCTGCTTGTTTTTCATTTTACACCAATTATATATCCCATGTCTTATCCTACCCTTTTAGTCATGAAGCTTGTCTAGGTGATGCAACGAGCAATCTTTGGTGTCTTGGCCATGGATTTGGTCCAATATAATTGATTTTGTCCACTTCGCCGTGACATGTTAGTAATGACGAGTCACCTCTTAAACTTTGTCGTGTCTACCCATATTGCCTTCTAGAATTGTTTAGCCCTTAACTCTAGTGGTGGAGATTTGTGTAACCGCCAAGCTTATGATAGAATACATGCTATGACTGTGCGATTGAGTGATCACCCCGAAATTGACATTTAGAATAGTTGAGAGATTTGAGTGTTTGTCCCCCTTTCGTGAGGTGTTCGGCTTTGTTTTATTCTAGCATAAGGGATTTTTAAACTCATATTTCCAAGGTTTTGGGCGATATCTTTTTAGGAATCTATCTAACATGGTCTACTTGAGGGCAAGTAGAGTTTAAGTGGGGGGATATTTGATAACATCAAATAGTCCTGAATATTAAGTGTCAATTTCTCCCAAAAATGCTCGCTATTTATATCAATTATATGGATTTACGCTTGTTTTCCATTATTTTCCACTTTCAGGTAAATTACAATCATTGGAGCTAAAGAGACGCGAAAATGGAAACATTATTAAAGATTTATCACAGTATGCCTATTTTGAAGAAGTTCCGGCGTAACTCCTCTCTCACATTACGCCGTAACTATTGCGTGACCCTGAATACCAACTTATCAAGAGGTTACGGCGTAGTGTCTAAGTTCCTAATGACCGGGCACTCACTATTTAGAATATGTCATGTAGCGGTACTTAATGACTTGGCTTAGGGGTCCAGGAACAATAGGACTTATGACGGTGCGCCTGATTTCTCCTGTGGTGGCATCTTTGCTGATAGGTTAGGGCAAATTGACCAAATGTTGTGCTCTCGAATTTGACCCCACCAGAAGTATATGGAAGTAGGTAGACGTAGACATAACTAGCTAGGAGGATTAACTAGGTTAGCATCACTATTCCTATATTGATTTCCCTTTATCCATTTATCTGCTTTTATTTTATTCTGCATTAGTAGTTAAATCCCTATCGAAACCATTATTATTCTGTGACAATTAGACTTATTAATAATCCAACACACATAGCTCTTGATACGACCTCGACTTTACCTTTTACTACACTACACGACTGGTACACTTCCGTTAGTACATTAGGGTAGACCAAAGGTATAGCGAGACACTATAAATATTAAGACCGGTCAAGAAACCTCGCATCAAGTTTTTGGCGCCGCGGGAGTTATATTAGGATTGATATTAAGTCTTTCATTTCGCTTTTAAACTTTTCTCACGATCATATTTTGAGTTTTCATGTTCCATGGAAGTTGTTAACATCGATGACCTCACCCTTGAGGAATACTTAGTGTTGACAAGAGCAGAACAAGGGTCGGGTCTCATAAGACCGGAAATCGGAGCGGATGTTCGTATCGAAATTAAAGACCAATTTATGAGGGAGCTTCGCGCTAACCCTTTTTCAGGAAACAGGGACGAAGACGCATATGAGCACGTTGAAAACGTCCTATACATCGCTAGCCATCGAAAATTTCGAACCAGCTTTTGAAGATCCAAAATTTCAAACAAGAAGACGACGAAACTGTGTATCAAGCTTGGGACAGATACAATGATCTTTGTTATAAATGTCCTACCTATGATATGAATAACCAGCAGAAGGTGAATATTTTCTACAAAGGAATAAACGTAACTACAAGGCAGATGTTGGACTATCAAGGACCTATCCCAAACATGACTCCTTCCGCTTCAATTGAAGCCATTCAAAAAATGGCACGACGGTGGAAGCAAAATAAACCAAGGCGGAAGTTTTGACGGAATTGCAGCAATAGCTAGTAAAATTGAAAATCTCAGTCGAGATATGCTGAAAGTCAGAGAAACTTTTCATGCCATCCAAGTAGGTTGTGAAATCTGTGGAGGAGGACATCTTAAGAAAAATTGTCCTCATGTGGACAAAGAGGATATTGAATAAGCTAAGTATGGAGAAAATCGACCATTTTATGGTGATAATCGAAATAAGAATGGGTATCGTGGAAATTACAACCGTGGGCTTTATGGAGAAAGAAAGCCCAGTCTTGAAGAAACAATTAATAAGTTCCTGGAAACTTCAGCCCAGAAACAAAAGGAACAAGATATTTGGTTAAAGGGTTTCCAGGAAAACACAAATAAAAATCTTTCCAGGCACGACGAAACCCTAAAAAATCTTGGAACAATGATTGAAAAACTCAGTGCTAAGATTGATGGAATTGAACTTAATGAAGCCAAGCGCAAGGAGGAATGCAATGCTGCTTTCGCCAATGATTCTCAGGAGGTGATTGAGGAATGTATATACTCAATCGACAAATTGGAGGACACGAATACCGACCAACAAGAAGAGTTACGCTGTAACTACTTCCCTGAGTTTTGGCATAACCATGTTCCGGAAGGCATATCTAGGTTAGGATCAAGTTTATTCTCGGTTAAGGATATTAGTGCAAGCAGGTTAATCATTCCATGTTCTGCTGGTAATATTGATATTTTAGGGGTAGTAGATTTTGGGTCTTGTATAAACATCATGCCTCTATCCATATTCTTAAAACTAAAGATAATCCACCTTTGGGAAACAGATATCGTGATTGATTCATCAACTGAAACTAACATTACCCCTTTAGGTATTACAAGAGGCATATGTGTTAAGGTCGATAAATTTACTTTAGCCCCCGAATTTGTGGTAGTCAATAATGTGAAAGACAAAAAGGAGCATTTGATTCTTGGTAAACCATTCCTTGACACATTAGCACGTTACGGTGGAATCTATGGAAATGTAGTGGAGTTTAAATTGGATAAAACCTTGAGCCTTGAGCCAGACAAAATTGTTACAAAGTAACCACCAAGGATAGAATTAGATGACTCCGATAGGTTTCCACCTTCATCTTTTAACCATTTGCAGGACTCCGAATCTAGTGACGATGAAGATGATGAGGAAGAGATCCCGTTTTCTGCTCCTAGTTACGTTGTAAAAGGAAAAGTTCACTGCTGTGTTCCTTTAGTTGAGGGGACTAAATTGATATTTCCCACATGTTCCCCTTTCCAAAAAGGATGTAACGGAGGAGGGAAGTATCTCATTCGGATGATTAAAGAAGCTGCTGAAGTTTGGTGGTGCTGGGAAAAAGAAGAGGATATCAGAGAAAAATAGTTACAAGATCATAGTGCTTTTAGCGAATGGTTCTCCGATATTGACTGGACCATTCATTTCTGCAAACCAGCTAACATGCACGATGAATACACCATGGCGTGGCCTACATGCAACCCCAATCGCAAGATTTGCGATGGAGGAGAATACCCTGAACCTAAATGGCTCAAACGCAAGGAATGGGCATGTTTTGACGAAGATAAGAGGAGCAAGGTAGGATACAGGGGGATCTCATTTGGAAATTGGTTACGAGTAAAGTTTGGGTATGTTAAAATTGATGAGGAAGAAGAGGCTAGGTTTCGTTTCGAATGGGCACGAGCTAATTTACTACAAAAAAGATAATCCATGACTTCTTATGTTTTACCGCATGTTTGGGACCATCCTTATTTATTGAAAGACATGGATGAAGTCGGGGATGGTCAAAGGCCCCATAGGAGCCCCGCTGCTCGAGTCTAACTTAAAGACCCGTTAATAAAGAAAAGTGCTCTTCGTGAGACAACCCAATTATCCTCTCTTTTGTTTTATTTCCTTTACTTGGGTTTTGTGTTTTCTAACCATTTTTGAAGGAAACGAGGAACTAATCATCGCCGCAGCTTGTTGATCCGAATGTATTTACAACAGAACTCATCTTGGTGATTACAACGTAACCAACATTTTAGCGTAAAAATTCTTGGCGCTAGCACCAATTATGGCGATTACTATCTCGGTGGTTACGCTGTAACTACCGCTTTTCATACCAGTTTTGCCGATTCACGGCGTAACTCTCTCATAGTAGTTACGACGTAACTTTCCTATGCTTTAACTCTTTCATTTTAAAACACATTAACCTTGTATTAGTTTTTATGTGAACTTTGTAGGTGTGTTCCCTGTAAACCGTCACGAGACTTCACTCGTCGACTTGGGACACCAAGTGGTTTAAAAGGCTTGTTGCATTCGATAAATGCAACCGTGATTCCTACGAAAGTGAGTTAGGCTTTTTTTCATTTTATTTTTCCTTTTTAGAATTATGCTTGTCGGTATTGTGATTTCGTGGATTGAAGTTTGTTCATGACGCTTAAACGAAGGCACGGTTCTTTCTCGTGGGCCTTCATGAACAACATGAATCCCGAATGGCACAAGTTTGTCACCTCCGTGAAGCTCACTAAAGGATTGAAGAATACAAACCATGAGCAACTCTATGCCTTCCTCCTTCGTAATGAGAGACATGCTATGTTTGAAAAATGGTTCTTAATCGCTCAAAACCAACTGTGGAGAGACAAGCTCGCCTAATGACTCAACCGCCTTCTACTCAAACATCGGAATCACAAACCAAAGCCTCACAAGTCATACCCATGGGAAATGGTAATCACAAACTAATTCCCGATCATATGTTCAAACAAGTCGATGCTTTGATGCACACGTGGTAAATTCATTAATCAACTAGCTCTTCCGATTAGTCAAAACATGAATTCTCTCCCACAAACCAATATCAACCTCAGAACAGCATCTACCCCACACAATCAAGCTACTGTTAAAGATGGGAGGATCGTGGTGCAACCAGTTCAGGAAAGACAGTATGATAAGGGAAGAGGTGAAGCATTTGGTCATTGTATTCTTTTGTTCTTATCTTAATAAAACCTTGTTTTCTCCTCCCTCTCTCTACTTTCTCTCACTAGAAAGATGTGGTTCTTCATCTACTTTCACCAACCAAGACCTCCAAAACCACATAAATCTTATATTAATCGGTCCTGACAATTGGTATCAGAGCTGGTAGAGGTTATGTTGGTAATCAGAATCGAGGAAGGAATGGTAATAAAGGTCAAGCTAAGCCGATCAAATGTTATAACTGTGGTGGTGAGGGACTGATTCGTCCCCGAACAGTCAAGTTATCTCACACAAGCTAGCCACTTGTGAATGGCTAACCGTAAGAAACTTAAAACAGTTCAGACACAAATGCAATGAAGTCCGTGAGAGTATAGTGTTTCCTGTGTCGTTAAGTCCCAACGAGCTGTGCGAGAATAGTCAAACGTGTAGTGATCGAGAGGATTTGAATGGAAAAAGAGATATTGATTGATTATACCTAAAGAGAAAGTTTACAAATTACAGGGGCATAAATGCAAATTAAAGAAAATTATAATCTAAATTATATTAAATAAACGCTATCACTATTTTTAAACTGATGTTTTTGATTTTACTTTTATAAAACTGAAATTAAAAACTACGTGACGTATAAAAGAAAATATGAAACTGAAGCAATATTAATCCTAAAAATATAAAAATGACATTTTTACAATCCTAATGATAAGAGAAAATTTTTAGGAAAAGAAAATTATTTTTATAACTATTTATCTAATTATTATTAATTAAAAACTATTTTTACTTATTTAATAATACCCTAAAATACAAGAAAATATGAAATAAAGCTAGAAAAATAAAATTATGACTTGGAAAAATCTAAAATAACTAAAGAGAATTTTCAAAACTATTTTTGCATTCTTCTGATTATTTTTCTATTTTCTATGAATTAAAAACTATTTAAAACTAATTAAATTGCTAAAAATTACAAATTAAACTATGAAAACTGAAAATAATTTTTGACTTTTTATATTTATCTTAACCTAGGAAAATGAAAACTTATTTTTGAAGTTTTCAATTAATTGTATTAAAAGCTAATTAAATTGCCTAAAAACTGCTTTTAAATAAAGAAAAATAGTAAACAAGTGCTAGAAAAATATGAAAAATTCAGAAAAGTCTAATTTAATATAATCAACTGAGAAAAATATAAAAGCAGGGGCTTGTGTGAAGGAATATGAATCGCAATGCAAGTGCTTGTAGATAAGCACTTTGAAATAAGCTAAAGGAGAACAATAAGCTACCAAACTATCACGCACCCTATAATATGTTAAAACTACTCTAAAAACTTATTACAACAAGCCTTAACCTCCAAATGCAAACTACCGCTTTGATGATTTGAGATTAAGTTCTAAAATGATTTTGGCTACCACTTTGTAGCTTAAAGATAATCTACCCAATAAGCTGGAACTGAAAAACAGATATTGGAACTTGAACTTGACCTGGTTGGCTACTTATAAACCAAAGATGACCCTTGGACAAGCTCTTATGAGCTTTTGCCAAGCTCTGCAAGAAACCTATGCACACTCAGTATACACTGAGTGTGTATAGGGGTCTTAAGCCCATTTTAACAAGCTATTTTGAAGCTTATAAAAAATTCACAAAAATCTACAAAAATGAGATTAAGAAAATAGACCAGTGGAAGTTTTTAAACCCACAATTTCATTTGATTTGGCTCAGAAATGAATCCAAGAAAAATCATCCTAGTTTGGTGAAAACTGGATTTTTCAATATTTGACTATTTTGACAGATTTGATATGTTGACTTTTGTGAGATTTAAAACCAATCTATCAACTGATTATGATGTTATAAGCTATTATAAGACTTGATTAAGCTACCTTTTTCAATTATGAGCACAATGCAAACTTTTTGTTTTACAAAATCCCAACAGTTAGCCTAATTAAGACAGATTAAAGTGATTTTGACTTTGAGCCTTTGCAGAAGCAAAATGATGACAGCAATGAGTATAATAGAGCTTAACAAACCTGAAACAACAAGTCTCAAGCAATGGATAAACCTCTAACACAGTTAATGTAGCAAATCCAAACACTACTTAACTCACTGTTTTGCAAATTTAACTACCCCAACTACTGATTTAGCTTGTGCAGACAATCAAACTGAATCTAACTGACCTAAATACAACTTAATCAACAGAAGGAAACTAATTTAAACCACGATCATGATTATACAAAGGATCTTGAAAATGACTTACATTTGGTCCCGCCCACTATGGCTTGCCAAAGAACACAAGAACCACTAATCCTATTTCTATCAACCCAAATCATTCTAATTCAACCCATTTCCATGCTCTGCAACACCCATATCCATTTCCAAGACCAAATGATGATTCAGTTGACTTATGTTGACCAAAATCCAAAATTGCTTGAAATTGATATATAAGCTCACAAAAAGCTTTAAGTAGCTTATATGAACTTGTTTGAGTTTAAAAGTAAGCAACTAGAAACTTGAACATAAGAATTCGAAACTGAATTTTGCTACAGTGACAATGAAACATGAAATCTTAACACAAACTTGAATTGATACTTAAAAAGAGTTGTAATACACTGAAACAAGTTAGTTTGATACAATGAAACTTGAAATAACAACTAAGAATCTATTTAAGACTTAAGAATTTAAAAACGACATATATTTGAAAATTAAACTAAGTACTACCCTCTTCTTGCTATCTCTTGCTTCCCTTTTTATAGCAAATGAATTCTCTCACCTCTCTGAGTGATTCCCACTTGTTTCCAGAACCGTTGGATGACTTGAGTGTATATTAGCCATTTGATCTATTTTTTGCGCCAAAATGGTTTTGCCAGTTGGAGAGGTTGAGTGCAAGGGTGAAGAAGCATTAAATGTTTCTTGGCTTGAAACCCGAAAATCTAAAATCCGATTAAAGACTAAAATACCCTTGGAATCGAAATTTATAAAATACGAAATACATTTATAACATTTAACGAAATTAAAACTTAACTTGTGAATAATTAAAACCTAACTAAAATATATTACGTGATCGATTTTGGTACGACGAAGATTGGACGTTTCGTAAATAATTTGGGTCGTGTTTGTTTTGTTCGATGGACCATAGGTCAAGCCCATATGGTGTGCGTGTGGTGGTGTGTTCGGTTGGGCCAAACCGAAACCCAAGCCCTTCTAAGCCTAAATCAAATACAACTACTATATATACAACACATAATCTCAAAAGTGAAACCCTAGTTTTGTGTTGCCTCTTTTCTTTTCTCTCTTGCTCGGCCGAATACTTGTACCCATAGGTGTCGAGATTTTTGCTCAACCAAGTCAAGGTATAACCTATTCTCGCCTTCCTTTGATGTACCTTATGTTAATATATTGTAATTTGTTTCGTTTTAGTCGAGTTTGTTTCCTTTTTTTTGTGTCGAGCCTAATGAAACCAAAACAAAGAAAACCCTAATGATTAAACCTTACAAGTATTAAAGAGTTACGTATGTAATATGTAATATTGAATCGGGTCATGGTTGTGTCGAGTTAATAAGGGCCGAACCATATGAGTAAGGACCAAACCATGCATAACATTCGAATAATGTATAAAACATGATAACTTGAATGAGTTAAGTATGTAAATGAGCTAGGACTTGCGTAAAACCTAATAGCCGAAAACCCTAGATTGAACCGAACCATGTATAAGTTTTGAAAGTGTATTAAGTAAGTAAAGGTCGTGTAAACGTAAACCCTAGTTTGATATGTTAATCGAATAAGGTATGCCAAACCCTAATGGTTTGTGAATTGTGTCTCATATGCGTGCGTAATTATAAGTCAAGTGAACTTGTAAAAGTGTAAACGTGTAATTAATACGAGTAATAAGTAACTTGTATGTCACATAAAATCATAAACGTATATGGTGAAACATAAAAGGAAAGATTGTTTTATGACGTGTTAGGTTAAGTAACGAGTCATTAAAAGACGAACATGTAAGTAAATGCATATTAATGAGATATTAAAGATGAGAAACCCTAGAACATAAATGAGAGTTGATTAGGGTTTTGAAACTAAATATAGTAATTGTTATTTCATGTGTGAGTTATGACGTTTAAACTATTTTCACATTTAACCCTAAACTTTAATAAATGACATATGAACCCTAATCTACAATATTAATTATAAAACATTTAAGTCTCATTTAATTATAAAACCCTAAAATATTAAAAGATCATTTCGACGATTATGGAATCATTAATAATATATACGACCATTAATGTGTATAGGTTCCGTGAAGAAGGAGTAATTTTTGCTTTCCCTCGTGTCTTCTTTTCGATCATTTGCTTTGGAATAAGGTATGATATTCGACCTTTTCAAGAAAGGTTTCTTATAACGCTTTTTTTCGTTAACTTTCATATTAGGATTTCCTAAGCCTTTGCTATGAACCCTAATGTGTCTATTTGAGCTGTTGCTTATCCGAACTTTGATTTTGAATCATAAAACATTTGATTTTGAACTATATGATATAAAGACTTTGATTTTGAAAACATGACTAAACATTTGATAAAATATGATCTATGTCGCTTATGACATTCTTATTTGACCTAAGATAGTTTGACACCCGAGCCAATTATTAACTAGTCATGGGGTTCCATGTCCGTGTCAAGAATGCACTTCGACATGACTCTAGGGCGAGAGTGAAGTTCGCCACGCCCTTATCCGATATTTGTTATGAGCTCAATTTATATTATATTATCAATGTATGTTTGTGGGCGATGGGTGCATCCTAGATCCGTTATATGTTATATATTATATGTTATATGCTATATGTTGTTTGATGATTGATGTCACGTGCATGCACGCCCTTCATAACTCGTAGGTCTCCCTACAAATGTTGCCTTATGTGATTATGATATGTTTATGATATGGCATATGTGTTTGGGCTCGAGGTAGTTAGCTATAAAACTTATTCTTATATCCCGATTTATCTTTTGAAATGATTATGATTTCACTATCTTTCTTTCACTTTATTTCGTATTCGCTCGTTTCGTATTCGCTTTGCTTGTATATCTGCTCACTGGCTTTTGAAGCTCACCGCATTTCTTTTCTTCCGCGGTGTATCTAAGCATTGAGCCGGGTATTGCTTTGGGATGAGTGCTGTGTGGACTTACCTTAGAGATTTTAGCTTTGATCTTATGATGCCATTTAGACTTTATATTTTAGACATTTCATTTGAGTTTATTTTCCACTGGGACCTATGTATTGAAGTCTTTTGACTTGGATTATTTCAATATTTATGTTGAGATTTCTTTGGATATTTATGTTTGCTTTGATATGACACCATTACTTGTGATTCCTTTACCCTTGCTCTGTCGGGCGCATAATTTATGGCATCGAGCCTGTGTTTACGACTTGTAGTCGTGACTGTGACATATGGAGCCTAGGTTTTGAGACTTTAGAGCTTAGGATTTGACCCGTGAGGATTTGGGTAGACTTTAGGATTCCTTCGCAGCACTTCCATTTCAGATCTCACCTTTGTTCATTTTGCTAATCGCTCGATGGTTCGAACTCGTACTCACCGGTAGCGTGGATGGAGATGATGATGCTACTAACATGGATATCGCGATCGCGAATGCTCTCAACTCTCTTTCCCCGGTCTTACTACACCGAGATGATGGAACAGTGATCAACAACATTCGAATCGAATGGTGCTTCGGTAGTGGTGGAGGAAATCAACCCGTCGGTATTCACACTTGGCTCGAGCGCTTTGGAAGCTCAAGCCTCTTTCGCTTAGCACCGCCGCTACTCCCACCGAGGCCGAGGACCGGATCACTCATATTGAGAAGTCGCTTGAAGTCGGGTTGTGGAGACGAGTTTAAGACTCGTTGGTCGCATTCAAATTGGAAGGTGATGCTTTAAATTGGTGGAAGGCACTCAAACAAGCAAGAGGAGGAGATGCTTTTGTGACTTGTACCGGAATGAGTTTCGACTATCTTCTATAACCACATTTCCTCGATGCCGAGCAAAGAAAGGTATGAGAGGATTATCGCAATCTACCGCTTGATTATGAGAATTCCAATGAGTACATGAGTAGGTTTATGAGGTTGGTGAGTTTTGTGGAGCTATTGTTGGAGATGGTAGGCGCTGCTAAGCACTTCAAGTGGGACCAAGAAGTGGGTGTTGGACCGATTGCTTAATATTGAGTATGAGAATGTGTCGGCCGCAATGACGCACTCGTAACATTGAGATCTTTCATGAGGTTTCGGTTCCAACAAGCGTAATCGCGATGGTGATCGGATTCAAGGTAGGACTCAAGGCAATGACTATAAGGGAAACTCGGTAGGAGTTATGATTCGAGGAATCAAGTGGATAGGAGTTATGATCGAGGGGTCACCAGAAGGAATGTTGACACCGGACGCCCGAGACGAGGGGTCAAGATAATAGAAATGTCGGTAAGAATGGAAGTGATCGCCGTAACCAAGGTAACAATAACCAACCACATAACAAGGATCACCACCGAGGAGCAAATCGTGGTCGTGCTTCAGATCTTCAGTCAACAGAGGACACCGAAGTTTTGCCACCCCACCTATTTGCACTACTTGTGGAAAGGCTCATCCGGGCAAGGTTACAAGGCCACCGGTGGATGTTTTGCTTGTGGTTCCACCGCCACAAGATTAAAGATTGCCCTAAGAAGAACCCGCGATTCTCGAAACTACATCGTCACCGACTACTATCGGACGTGTTTATGCTACTACTCAGAACCAGCGGAGCGCACTTCGTGTACCATTACGGCACTCTTTTCATTGATGATTATGTCGTCTTCGCTTTATTTGATACCGTGCCACACACTCCATTATATCTATCACATTTGCTAAGAAACTTAATATGAAGCCCAAACCGTTAACAAATCACTTATCGATTTCACGCCTATGAAAACCACGTGATCATTGATCATAAATACGTTATGTCCTCTTCGCTTTGATGATCGATTCGCTTTGCAAATCTGTATCCTCTCGATATGGTCGACTTTGATATCATTCTAGGCATGGATTGGTTGGCTTACCATAGAGCTTCAATTGATCGCTATGCTAGAACGGTGATCTTTGGAGACGAAACATCCCGAATTCGCTTATCATGGTTCTCAACCTCTTAAATCTGTTAAACTCATTTCCGCTATGAAGGCACGGACCATGATTGCTCATGGGTGCCAAGGTTTTCTAGCATCCGTTAAGGACATATCTTTGGAGAGTCCTAACATTGAAAATCTTTCGTTGTTTGCGAATTTATCGACGCTTTTCCCGATGAACTCCCGGACTTCCCCGCCTAGAGAAGTTGAGTTTAGCATTGAGTTAATTCCTCGTGCCGAACCGATTTCAAGGCTCCGTATCGCATGGCACCAGAGAACTCAAGGAGTTGAAGGAACAATGCAAGAGATGATAGAAAATGGATTTATTCGCCCAAGAGTTTCTCCATGGGTGCACCTGCCTTGTTTGTGAAGAAGAAGGATGGAAGCACGCGCTATGTATCGACTACCGTGAACTCAATCGACATACCATTCGTAATCGCTATCCTCTCGCCGCGTATTGATGATTTGTTTGATCAACTACAAGGAGCTAAGTTCTTTTCAAGATTGACTTGAGGTCCGTTACCATCGCCACGTGTGAAGGAGCAAGATGTTCCTAAGACCGCTTGCATCGTGATATGGTCATTACGAATTCCTCGTTATGCCTTTTGGTTCGACCAATGCGCCCGCTGTGTTTATGGACCCGATGAATCGTGTTTTCCATGAGTTCCTCGACAAGTTCGTTATTGTTTTCATCGATGACATTTTAGTTTACTCCAAGTCCAAGAAGAGCATGAAGAACATCTCCGGATAGTTTTGGAGATTTTGAGGAAGAAGAAGTTGTACGCCAAATTTTCAAGTGCGAATTTTGGTTAAGACAAGTCGCTTTCTTGGTCATATTGTATCACCGATGGTATCACCATGGATCCGCCTAAAGTTGAGGCTATCACTAAATGGCCAAGACCTACGATGTTGATCGAGGTCGAGTTTTCTTGGACTTGCGGTTACTACAGACGCTTTGTTGAAGGTTTCTCTCGCTAGCTCTACCCCTAACCCAACCGATGAGGAAAGGTGAAAAGTTTGTATGGACGGATGAACGAGAGAAGAGTTTTGAAGAGTTGAAGCGAGATTGGTGTCACCCTATTTTGACTCTTCCAACCGGTTCTCGAGGATTTCAAATTTACAAAGATGCATCTAAGAAAGGATTAGGCTGTGTTTTGATGCAACATGGAAAGGTAATAGCTTATGCTTCGAGGCGCCTAAAACCTTATGAGGAGAATTACCCAACTCATGATCTTGAGTTAGTCGCAGTGGTGTTTGCGCTGAAGATCCGGAGACATTACTTGTATGGAGAGGCGTGTGATATATTCATCGATCATAAGAGTCTCAAGTATATTTTCACCGTAAGGAACTTAACATGAGACAAAGAAGATGGTTAGAACTTAAAGATTACGACACCAACATTCAAGACCATCCGTAAGGCTAACGAGTTGCCGACGACTTAGCCGGAAATCGTGCATTCTTGCGAGTATCAAGATTGAGCCTAGGATTATTCGTGACTTAGAGAGTTTGGATGTTGAGTTGTGTGTACGAGGTTTTGATGGATACCGGGCAAGTATGAAGGTGGAGTCGAACCTTATACCGCAAATTAAAGAGGCTCAAAAGATGACGGCGAGTCAGGGCCGTGGCGCAAAATGTTGAAGAAGGTAAGCAGACGGAGTTTAAGGTTGATAATGACGGTATTGTATGGTATGGAGATAGGCTTTGTGTTCCCAATGATCGTGTACTTCGTGAGAAAGTTATGATCAAGCTCATAGTTCTCCTTTCACTATCCATCCCGGTTCTACCAAGATGTATAGGATTTGAAACAAGATTTTGGTGGAATGGCATGAAGCAAGATGTGGCGACGTTTGTGTCGGTGTATGATTTGTCGTGAGTTAAGATTGAACATCAAAGGGCTAGTGGATTGTTACAACCATTGGATATTCCAACATGGAAGTGGGATAAGATATCTATGGATTTTGTGACCGACTACCTCTTACTCGAAGAAGCATGATGCGATTTGGGTAGTTGTTGATCGACTAACCAAATCGCTCATTTCTTGCCAATCGAAAGGATTATGGTATTGGTAAATTGGCGGAGATTTTCAAGAAGAGATCGTTAGACTTCATGGTACTCCGCATCTATTGTGTCCGATAGAGATCCGCTTTACTTCTCGCTTCGGAAAGGTTTGCAAAAGCTTGGGGTACTCGACTTAACTTTAGTACGGCATTTCATCCTCAAACAGATGGTCACCGAGAGGACTATATGCACCTTAGAGGATATGCTAAGGGCTTGTGCTTTAGAATGGACCGCAGCTTGGGATGAATATTTATGTTTAGTAGAGTTTGCATATAACAACAGCTTGGCATGCTAGCATTAAGGCGGCACCGCTTGAACTTTTTATGGAAGGAAATGTAGAGCACCTATTTGCCGGGATGAAGTAGGTGAGCGCTTGATTGAAGGTCCGAAATGATCGAGATCACTAATGAGAAAGTAGTCGTGGCTAGAGAAAAGTTGAAGGAAGCTAGGTCTCGCCGAAAAGTTATGCCGACAAGCATCGCCGTGATTTAGAATTTCGGGTCGAGATCGTATTTTTGAAAGTTTCGCCGCTTAGAGGTGTGAAACGCTTTGGAATCAAGGGCAAGCTCACCCTCGATTTATTGGACCGCTTGAGATTCTAGAACGATAGGAGAAGTTTCGATCGATTAGCACTTCCGCCCGCTTATCGCATGTTCATGACGCTTCCATGTATCACCCTAAGGGATACAACTATCATCCGTTACACGCTGCTTCTTATCCGCTTGATCAAATTCAATCCGATATGTCTTTATCTCAAGAACCGAAGCTATTTTGGAAAGACAAGAAAGAGTTATGAGAAATAAAGTCATTCCATTCGTTAAGATTCTTTGGAAAATCATCCCGAACGCGAGGCTACTTGGGAAACCGAGGAGTCGATGCGAGCTAGTTATCCTCATTTCTTTGAATAGTTTGGTATGTTCTCATTTCGCTGCTTTCGCTTTTTTTCATTTTCATTTCAATTTTCGAGGACTAAAATTTTTCTTTAGAGGGAAGAATTGTAAAACCCGAAAATCTAAAATCGATTAAAGACTAAAATACCCTTGAATCGAAATTTATAAAATACGAAAATACATTTATAACATTTAACGAAATTAAAACTTAACTTGTGAATAATTAAAACCTAACTAAAATATATTACGTGATCGATTTTGGTACGACGAAGATTGGACGTTTCGCAAATAATTTGGGTCGTGTTTGTTTTGTTTCGATGGACCATAGGTCAAGCCCATATGGTGCGCGTGTGGTGGTGTGTTCGGTTGGGCCAAACCGAAACCCAAGCCCTTCTAAGCCTAAATCAAATACAACTACTATATATACAACACATAATCTCAAAAGTGAAACCCTAGTTTTGTGTTGCCTCTTTTCTTTTGCTCTCTTGCTCGGCCGAATACTTGTACCCATAGGTGTCGAGATTTTGCTCAACCAAGTCAAGGTATAACCTATTCTCGCCTTCCTTTGATGTACCTTATGCTAATATATTGTAATATGTTTCGTTTTAGTCGAGTTTGTTTCCTTTTTTTTGTGACGAGCCTAATGAAACCAAAACAAAGAAAACCCTAATGATTAAACCTTACAAGTATTAAAGAGTTACGTATGTAATATGTAATATTGAATCGGGTCATGGTTGTGTCGAGTTAATAAGGGCCGAACCATATGAATTAGGATCGAACCATGCATAACATTCGAATAAGGTATAAAACATGATAACTTGAATGAGTTAAGTATGTAAATGAGCTAGGACTCATGTAAAACCTAATAGCCGAAAACCCTAGATTGAACCGAACCATGTATAAGTTTTGAAAGTGCATTAAGTAAGTAAAGGTCATGTAAACGTAAACCCTAGTTTGATATGTTAATCGAATAAGGTATGCCAAACCCTAATGGTTTGTGAATTGTGTCTCATATGCGTGCGTAATTATAAGTCAAGTGAACTTGTAAAAGTGTAAACGTGTAATTAATACGAGTAATAAGTAACTTGTATGTCACATAAAATCATAAACGATATGGTGAAACATAAAAGGAAAGATTATTTTATGACGTGTTAGGTTAAGTAACGAGTCATTAAAAGACGTAACGTAAGTAAAAGCATATTAATGAGATATTAAAGATGAGAAACCCTAGAACATAAATGAGAGTGATTAGGGTTTTGAAACTAAGTATAAATTCGTTATTTTATGTGTGAGTTATGACGTATAAACCCACATTTAACCCTAAACTTTAATAAATGACATATGAACCCTAATCTACAATATTAATTATAAAACATTTAAGTCTCATTTAATTATAAAACCCTAAAATATTAAAAGATCATTTCGACGATTATGGAATCATTAATAATATATACGACCATTAATGTGTATAGGTTCGTGAAGAAGGAGTAATTTTTGCTTTCCTCGTGTCTTCTTTTCGATCATTTGCTTTGGAATAAGGTACATATATTCGACCTTTTCAAGAAAGGTTTCTTATAACGCTTTTCTTTTCGTTAACTTTCATATTAGGATTTCCTAAGCCTTTGCTATGAACCCTAATGTGTCTATTTGAGCTATTGTTTATCCGAACTTTGATTTTTGAATCATAAAACATTTGATTTTGAACTATATGATATAAAGACTTTGATTTTGAAAACATGACTAAACATTTGATAAAATATGATCTATGTCGCTTATGACATTCTTATTTGACCTAAGATAGTTTGACACCCGAGCCAATTATTAACTAGTCATGGGGTTCCATGTCCGTGTCAAGAATGCACTTCGACATGACTCTAGGGCGAGAGTGAAGTTCGCCACGCCCCTTATCTCGATATTTGTTATGAGCTCAATTTATATTATATTATCAATGTATGTTTGTGGGCGATGGGTGCATCCTAGATCCGTTATATGTTATATATTATATGTTATATGCTATATGTTGTTTGATGATTGATGTCACGCATGCATCCCTTCATAACTCGTAGGTCTCCCTACAAATGTTGCCTTATGTGATTATGAATATGTTTATGATATGGCATATGTGTATGGGCTCGAGGTAGTTAGCTATAAAACTTATTCTTATATCCCGATTTATCTTTTGAAATGATTATGATTTCACTATCTTTCTTTCACTTTATTTCGTATTCGCTCGCTTCGTATTCGCTTTGCTTGTATATCCGCTCACCGGCTTTTGAAGCTCACCGCATTTCTTTTCTTCCGCGTGTATCTAAGCATTGAGCCGGGTATTGCTTTGGGATGAGTGTTGTGTGGACTTACCTTAGAGATTTTAGCTTTGATCTTATGATGCCATTTAGACTTTATATTTTAGACATTTCATTTGAGTTTATTTTCCACTGGACCTATGTATTGAAGTCTTTTGACTTGGATTATTTCAATATTTATGTTGAGATTTCTTTTGGATATTTATGTTTGCTTTGATATGACACCATTACTTGTGATTCCTTTACCCTTGTCGGGTCGGGCAACTTAATGGATTTGAATCTCTTTACCAAAAGCCATTACTTCGAGTAGCCAAATGTTTTAGTTCAAGTAAGAACCATGGTACACCGATAACCATGTGATTTTGAGCAAACCACCGCCTTCCAACGGATTTGATTTGTCTTTACCGTGTCGCTTGCTCGGACTAGCCAACTCTTAGATAAATTATCAATATTATCTTTGGTGAGTGATTACCAATTATGGTTTTTCCATCGCCTTTACCACAAGCCATAAACTTATGGGCTAGCCAACTCTTCACTTTTTAGGATATGGTGAATAACACCATACAATTTTGGGCAAATTGCAAGTCGTCAACGGATTTGAGATATCTTTACCAAGAGTCGCTTGCTCTCGGATTAGCCAATCCTTTTGTTTATTAGACATGGCGGATCGATAACCAATTGAGTAAGTGCAAAACACTTACTCCAAAAAAAATTTTGGCCAAAAACGGGAATTAGGCGGTATAATTACATGATAAAATTCGTGAGAATTCCCCACACTTAGAATTGAATATTGCCCTCAATATTCAAAGTACCACCGTTATGCCGAAACCGAGAACGAAAAGGGAAATACTACGCCATTATTTTGAAAGAAGATATATTTTTTTTTTTTTTCTTGTATATATATACAACATGGGCAACCCCCCACACTAGGGTGGTAGAAAGATAGAAAGAAGTCGAAATACGGGTGAAAACCCATATGGCATGCTATCGTTTTGATTCCCGAGTCGCTAGCTTGACTCGATCCCCGCATTCATTGGTTCATGGGAAAGTTTGTAGATCCGGACAACCACGGAGGAATGTCCTCTCCAAAATAATGCTTCAACCGATGACCATTCACTTTAAAGTTTGGACCATCGTGTTGAGATAACTCAATGGTTCCATATGGAAATACTTTAGTGATGGTAAATGGTCCGCACCGGTGGGATTTTAGTTTTCCGAGAAAATCTTCAATCTTGAGTTGAAAGAAGGACTCGATCACCGATGTTGAAAACGCGGTTTTGATTTTGAGTCATGAATCTTCTTTGTCTTTTGTTTGTAGATCAAAGAGTTCTCGTATGCTTGATCACGGAGTTCATTTAATTCATTCATTTGAACTTTCCGGTGATCACCAAATGTCTCAATATCAAAGTTGGCATGTTTCAAGGCCCAAGATGCCTTGTGCTCAAGCTCAACCGGCAGATGACATGCCTTCCCGCACACTAGCTTGTATGGAGTGCACCCGATGGGTGTTTTATAAGTCGCACGGAATGCCCAGAGTGCATCATCTAGCTTATCCGACCAAGAGGCACGGTTTTCGCCACCGTCCTTTCCAAGATTCTTTTAATCCCGGTTGGAAACTTCCACTTGCCCACTTGTTTGGGGTGGTACGCAGAGAGACGGTGAGTTACACCATACTTTGCATGACTCTATCAAACCGGTCATTGCAAAATGCGTACTACGATCACCGATTATAGCTCGTGGAGTTCCAAACCTTGCAAAAAGAGATTTTAAGAATTTCACAACAACTCGGGCATCGTTGGTAGGCAAAGCTTTTGCTTCAACCCATTTTGACAAATAGTCAACGGCCACGAGTATGTATTTGTTACCGTGAGAAGAAGGAAATGGCCCCATAAAGTCAATGCCCCAGATGTCAAAAATCTCACATACTTGAATGGCGTTTTGCGGCATTTCATTTCTTTGTGAGATATTCCCGTGACGTTGACAAGCGTCACAGGTTTTGACAAATTCATGGGCATCCTTGTAGATAGTGGGCCAATAGAATCCGGAATCAAACACCTTCTTGGCGGTGTAGTTGGGGCTATGATGTCCCCAAGAGGTCCGAATGGCAAGCCTTGAGAATGTCAATAGCTTCCCGACCATACACACATCGCCGAATGACTTGATCCGCGCAAATTTTAAATAAGTAGGGTCGTCCCGTAGTAATGTTTTACATCTTTAAAGAATTTGTTTTTCCGTTGGGACGACATCCCTTTCACCACAAAGTTACCCGCATGGTAATTTGCAAAGTCAAGAAACCATGGGTAGAAGAGTCTCCACGAAAAGAAACTACATTGAGTGTTTCGAGAGGAAATGTTTCATTTATTTCCTTTTTCTCGAACACATTCTGGTGAAGGTTTTCTAGACGGATAGATGATCGCAGCCTGTGTTCTCCGCTCCTTTTTATCACGTATAATGATATCAAATTCTTGCAGAGGAGAACCCAACGGAGCAATCTCGGCTTTGCATCTTGTTTTGCAAAGAGATATTTGAGAGCCGAGTGATCCGTATACACCACGATTTAGTCAAGATAAGGTATGGTCGAAACTTTTCAAACGCATACACCATGCCTAATAATTCTTTTTATGTAGTGGTGTAATGGGTTTGAGCTTGACCATAGTTTTACTTGCGTAGTGGATAGGCTCGAAAATGCTTGGTTTTCGTTGCCCCAAGACCGCACCGATAGCAAAATCACTTGCATCGCACATGAGCTCAAAATGTAAATCCCATCGGGCAACTAGAATGGGTGCCCGTAGTTTTTCTTTAATGTTTCAAAAGCTTCATGCACTCGGAGAGAAGATAAAAGGAGCATCTTTTTCAAGAAGATGGGTCATAGGCCGAGCGATTTTTGAGAAATCTTGTATGAATCTGCGATAAAACCCGGCATGACCTAGAAAACTCCTAATACCTTTGACGGTAGTAGGATGAGGCAATTTAGCAATAACATCAACTTTTGCTCTATCTACCTCAATCCCATTTTTGGAAATCTTATGGCCAAGGACTATGCCTTCTTTGACCATAAAGTGGCTCTTCTCCCAATTTAGACAAAGATTGGTGTCTTCACACCGTTGAAGCATTTTTTCTAAATGGGAGAGACATGTATGAAACGAGTCCCCAATGACCGAGAAGTCATCCATAAACACCTCCATTGTTTCCGATCATGTCGTGGAAAATCGCCATCATACATCGTTGGAACGTGCTGTGAGCGTTACATAGGCCAAAAGGCATACGTCAGTAGGCAAAAGTTCCGTATGGGCGGTGAATGTGGTCTTTTCTTGATCCAATGGATCAATGGGGATCTGAAAGTAACCCGAGAAACCATCAAGGAAACAATAGTATTCGCCCTCGCTAATCTCTCAAGCATCCGTCCATGAAGGGTAGAGGAAAATGGTCTTTACGGTGGCTTCGCTTAACTTGCTATAGTCAATACACACACGCCATCCCGTAACCAATCGAGTTGGAATTAACTCGTTTTCTTCATTTGTGACAACAGCTTATGCCACCCTTTTTGGAACGCAATGAATGGGATCGACCCAAGGACTATCGAGATCGGGTAAATCAAACCGCATCAAGAAGTTTGAGAACCTCTTGTTTGATAACCTCATGAATCTTAGGATTCACCCTTCTCGATGTTGGATCGCTGGTTTGAAGTCATCCTCCATTAAGATTTTGTGAGTACAAAACTCGTGGTTGATACCCTTAATTTCGGAGAGTTTCCAAGCAATTGCTTGCTTGTGTGACTTCAAGACCTTTATGAGAGCGCTTTTTCCTCCTCGCTTAAGTCTTTAGCAATTATGACGGGTAATTTATCATCACCCTCCAAGAATGCATACTCGAGATGAGGAGGTAGGTCCTTAAGTTCAACCTCGGAAATTCTTCATAGATGTTTGTACCGATTTGATTTCCTCAATTGTGATCTCTTTCGGAGGAGTGAAGGTAATGGATCTTCATTTAACAATTGCTCAAGATAAAGAATATCCCCTCCGAATCATAAACACCATCAATTCCAGCGGAATTGATTCATCACTAGCAAGAAACTCATCGATCTCTTCCGAAGAAGTCACCTCCTCAAACGGAGTGAGAGAGGGGAAGAGTCGGCAATGATTGGTTGAGAAGATGTGGTGGAATCTCCACTCATAGAATTATGAAGATAACCAAGAAACTCTTGAGAGTACTCCTCTAAAGCAATATCAATTACATCGACTCGATTAATTGATTCAAGATTATAATTTGAGGAGTACCTCAAGTTTGATCAAGGTTAAAGGTAAAAGCTTCATTACCCACACGTAGCGTGATTTCTTGCTCAAATACATCAATAAGAGCACGGCCCGCTCGTGAATCCTCTTCCAACAATGAGGGAACCCGAGGATCGCATCGAAATCAATAACCACAAAGTCACCGGAAAATGGAACTTTCCTACTTTCACGAATACATCCTCGGCGATGCCAAGAGGACGCGATATAGAACGATCCGCAAGCTCAAGAGTCATGCGGTAGGAACAAGTTATGGAAGAGAAAGCTTCTTCCATATCGAATAAGGCATCGATTGATGCTTGCACCAAGATCGGCAAGGGCAAAGCATTCAATCATTCCCGGAAAACACAAGGAAGAAGAAATTTTCCAGGTCTCCTAGCTTCTCGAAGCTTTTTAATGAATCACGAGCGCTCGCTCAAAGGAGTTTTAGCCATTTCAAATGCTTTCCTTATTCCTCAACATGTGTTTGAGAGTTGATGCAAACTTGGGCATCAGCATGATAGCATCCGCAAAGCTTATGTCAAAATGTAGTTCTTGGAAAATTTGAAAGAATTTTTCCATTTGATGACTAGCTTTTTCGCGGAGCTTTTGCTCATGTAAACGTGATGGATAAGGAATAGAAGTTTTAGATTTGGGGTTACCAACTGGAGGTTCAAAAACAACTCCAGGATTGGTTTTGGGTTTCGAGACAACCTGAGGATGGACATTGCTGGTACCTCCGTTATTAGTAGGAAGTTCCTTGTCCTTTGTCGCCTCAGGTTCACTTTCCACTACCTTCGGGAGAGAAGAAGAAGAGGTAGTAGGAATAGCGGGTCCATGATATGAAGTACCACTTCTGGTTGTGATCGCCTTTGCATCGCCCCTCGGATTAGCGATCGTGTTGCTAGGTAGAGTACCGAGCCCGAGGGTCGATCATTTAAAGACTTCTTAATGTCGTAATCTGCTAACCAATAACATGTTCATTTCCTCTTGGGATTTCATGAATTGTTTCAACAACTCATCGATGATGGTCCAGTTGGAACAATAGCTTGATTTTGCACAGAAAATTCGCCTCTATTGTTAGGATTAGGGCCTTGATTTTGAAAATTTCCTTGATTATTGCCATGAAAATACCACAGGTTGAAATTTCCGACTGGTTTCTATTGAAATTTCCTTGGTGTTGGAAATTTTGATTTTGATTTTGAAAACCGTTGTTTGGACTAAAATTACCTTGGTTTTGAAAACCTTGGTTTGGTCTATTCGATTTTGATTACGGTTTTGGTTGAAACCGGAGGTCCAGTGGTAGTGGTTAGGACGGTGGTTCGGTCTATAGGAGCACGGTATTGGTTGCCTCCTGGATTAGAAATCCGCCACAAAGATTAGCTTCAAAGGGTTACCATCGGTGGCCATACAGTTGTAATAAGCATGGGGCCACCACAAGTAACACGACTTCCACTTTCTTAATTTTAGCAGGAGGTGAAGTTTGTGGAAAAGAGACTTTCTTTTGGTTGGAGAGAACCAAAGCTTGAATAGCTTCAGTGAGTTTGTCAATCTTAGCATCGGTGCTAGATTGACTCACGAGCGATGAAGAGAAGGACCAACACCGACTTGGGAAACAACCGCTTGCTTCGTGCAAAGGCGGACTTTAGACTTGTTTTCAATGATCGCTAAGGCTTCTTTGACAGCTTTGCTTAAGAAATTTCCTCCAATGAGGAATTGAGAGAATCTTGATCGATTGACTCACCCATTATAGAAGGTATCGAGTTGCATCAACTCGGAGAAACCGTGGTGAGGACATTTCGAAGCAATTCCTTAAAACGATCCCACGATTCATCAAGGATTCATCAAACTTTGAGTGAACTTGATGATTTCATTTTAAGACTCGTGGTTTTGGAAGGTGGATAAAATTCATTCACAAATTTCTTCACCGATCTTCCCATGTCTCAATTGACCGAGGGGTTGTTTTTCAAGCCAAACCGGCTTGTCCTCAAGAGAAAATGGGAATAGAAGAAGCTTAACAAAGATCAAGGGGACATTCTTGTATTTGATGGTAGATGCAATCTTGTTAAACCATCGAATATGAGCATGAGGATCATCCCGCCAAAACCATAGAATTGACTTGAGGTTACAAGATTCAAGAACCCGGTTTGAGTTCAAAATTTTCACCACAATGGCTGGATAACAATAGCATCTCCATACCCGTCGATGGGTGCTGGAGAAGCTCACACATAGGCGCTCTTCCGCCATGATAACGGAAGTAGTGTGAGCAACCGGATCTCGATCCGATCGATGGAGCAGAAAGTTCACGGACACGCCTTCTTGGAATCTTGACAAGCTCACGAAATGGGCTTACAGATCTAGAAGAGCGAAAATACACTAGAGGTAACTCTAAGGAACCTCGAGTTAAGGAGAGGAATGGGAATTATGAAGATATTTTATGAAAATGGGGTGAGAAGAATCTTTTGGGTTTTCGTGTTTTGACAAGTAGATATCACAACAAATCCAATTAAAACAAAATCGAGGCAAAACAACGATGAACTTAAACCAATAATCACAAGATGAATGGCTTCTTTGAAAAAGGTACACCAATCACAAGGACACAAAGGCAAGTTTTAAATCTTTGGTTCGGGAACTTATTATGGTCGCACCCCAGCTAGGTAGTACAACGCCTTGGTTTGCGGTGGTAATCTTTTATGTTGTTATTATTAAAAAAGACAAATCTTTTGTATTTTTATCTTTGATACATATATAGAAACAAAAGGAAAATATTTTTGTGTTTTATACGCTTTTGGATGTTTTTGGGTTTTGGATTTTTATAAGAATATATAGATATAGATAGATGGTATGAACAAAGAGTGAATATTCAAATTACTAATATGCTAAACGGAAGATAATCAAGACAACTCCAAGCAATGGCCTTAAAATTTGATTCGCTCCCAGACGGTCAAGTTTTATCACGCAAGTGACCACTTGTGAATGGCCAATCAGAACAAACTTAAAACAATCCGAAACAAATGCAATGAAGATCGAGAGTATAGTGTTTCCCGGTCGTTATGTCCCAATGAGCTATGCGATGAATCACCAAACGAATAGTGATCGGAGAGATTTGAATGGAAAAGAGTTTTGAATTATTAAAACTAAAGAAAAGTAAATAAATTACAGGGCTTAAATGCAAATTAAAGAGAATTAAAAGATAAAAATATTAAATAAACACTATCACTATTTGCAAATGATGTTTTTGTTTTTCTTTTATAAAACTTAATTAAACACTACGCGACGATAAAAGAAAATGTGAAACTTAAACAATATAAATCCTAAAAATATGAAAATGATATTTTTACAATCCTAATGATAAGAGAAAATTTATAGAAAAAGAAAATTATTTTTAAAACTATTTATCTAATTATTATTAATTAAAAACTATTTTTAACTATTAAATAATAACCTAAAATACAAGAAAATATGAAATAAAGCTAGAAAAATGAAATTATGACTTGGAAAAATCTAAAATAACAAAAGAGAATTTTCAAAACTATTTTTGTATTTTTCTGAAATATTTTGTATTTTCTATGAATTAAAAACTATTTAAAACTACTTAAATTGCTTAAAAATACAAATTTAACTAAGAAAATCTGGAAAATATTTTTTGACTTTTATATTTATCTTAACCTAAGAAAATGAAAACTTATTTTTTGAAACTTTTCCGATTTATTTGTATTAAATGCTAATTAAAAAGTACTAAAATTGATTTAAATGAAGAAAATAGCAAACCGACTTAGAAAAATCTGAAAATTCAAGAAAAGTCTAAAATATTATTATGAATCTAGGAAAAATATAAAACAGAGGGTTTTGTGAAGGAATATGAGGTCAGCAGCTACAAGTGCTTATGAATAAGCACTTAGAATAAGCTAAAAGGACCAAATGAGCACCAATCCAACACGAAGCTAAAATATGCTAAAAGTACTTAAAACAACTTAGTGCAACTATCCTAGACCACTGAAATTCAAAATGCATGATTTGATGTTTTGAGTTTATGTGCTAAAACAGTTTTACTACACTTTGGACTTAAGCACAATCTACCTAATAAGTCAAAATGAAAACCAAAAGTTGGATCCTAAGCTAGACCTGGGTGACTACTTATAAACCAAAAATGACCCTAGATAAGCTCTTATGAGCTCAGGCAAGCCCACAAAAAACCTATGCACACTCGATAATATTGAGTTTGTGTAGGAAATGAGACCCAAAAGACAAGCTCATTTGAGCTTATAGAAAATTGTAAAATCTACAAAATGGTAATAAGGAATTAGACCAAATGAAGTTTATGAACCCACAATTTCACTTAGTTTGACCCAAGAATGAATCAATGAAAAATCAACTTAGTTGGGTGAAACAGGATTTCTTTACACTTTCGACTTTTTACAGATTATGAAGAAGTTGACTTATTTGAACTTTGATTCTAATTTTGGACCGATATTGATGTTAAATGATGAAATAAACTTGATCCAATCTATGTCTATGATATCTAAGCACAAAACAAGCTTATGCTTTTCCAAAATCCCAACAGCTAAGCGAATTAAGACAGCTTTTAAGATGAAATTGACTTTGTGGTTTGCGAGCACAATTTTATGACAGATATGAGTATATTAGAGCTAAACAAGCCTAGAACTACAAGTCCTAATTATCGAACCATCCTCTAATACGCTTTATGCAGCTAATCCAAACACAACTTTACTAACTGATATGAACTTAAAACTGAACTAACCTCTTAACTAGCTAAAGCTATTGATCAAACTGAGTCTATCTATCCTAAATACAACTTAATTAACAAATAAAAACCAATCTAAACCATAAATACAGATTATGCAATAACTACTGAAAATGACTTACAATTTGTCCCAGCCACTATGGCTTGAAATCAATCAACCAAGGAACACAGTAACCACTAGCCTAATCTAAACCATCACCTAGCTCAATATCAACCCAAATCCAGCTCTGCTTCAACCCATATCCAATTCTATCTCCATTTTTGCCCCAGTTTGACTTTCATTGACCAAAATCCAAAGTTGCTTGAAACTTTAATGTAAGCTTATAAAAAGCTATAATAAGCTTATATAAGCTTGTTTTAACTTAATAATAGGTTAGTAGAAGCTTGACATCGATTTTGAATTTGAAATTTGCAACAAAGACCATGAAATATGAAATCTTAACACAAACTTGAATTAATACTTAAAAAGAGTTGTAATACACTGAAACAAAGTAGTTTGATACAATGGAACTTGAAATAACAACTAATGATCTATTTTAGACTTAAGAAATTAAAAACGACATACATTTTAAATTTAAACTAAGTGCCTCCTTCTTCTCTCTATCTCCTCCTTCTTTTATATGAAAAATCTCTTTCCACGTGTCCTCTGAGTAAATCCCATCTATAATCTTAGCCCTTGGATTGGTTGGTATCATTTTTGGCCGTCTGATGAAATTTGGCGCCAAAATGGTATATATGCCATTGGGGTTGAGTGTTAGGTTGAAGATGCATTGAATGCATCTTGGCTTGTGTGTTTGGAGTGATAAGGGTAGGGTGGTGATGATGGAAAATGGGCGTTTGCAGTATGCAGTGTAGGTGATGATGGGAGGAAACCCGTGACTGGTTTTAATATTTTAAACGTGGCGGGTTGGATTCGGGTTGGGGTTGGATATAAAAGGATTGGACCGGTAAAATGGTTGGGGTCCAAAGGCTTATTAAAGGGTCCGGTTTGGTTGCTTATAAAACACAAGGACCATCTTTGTAATTCACCCAAACTAGAGGACCAAATCGCACTTTTCCAAAGTTAATCAAGGACCATTTTTGACAAGTTAAATTTACCCAAGGACCAAAATAATAATTTTTCAAATTAAAAAGGTCCCGGTAATTTTTGACAATCTTTGAAACTCAAGGACTAAACTTGTAAATTCTCAAACTTTTGATATTTTTCACCAAAGGACTAATTTTGACAACTTATGATTTTAAAAGGACCTTTGGTGATTTTTCTTTAAATTAAGTGCTCTGGGACTATTTCGACAATTTTGAAACTTGGGGACCTGAACCGCCAATTATGCAAACTTAGCTCATTTTTCATCCGATTTTGAACATTTTGCATCCGAAACATATAAAATGCAATTTTGAGATATTTTCGATTTTGATGCATTTTGAGCATTTTAAACGCTTTGCGATTCAGATTTAACCAAAATGATGAGTATTTACACACTCATCACATGCTATGTTTGAAAAATGATTCTTAATCGCTTCAAAACCAACCGTGGAGAGACAAGATCATCTAATGACTCAACCGCTTTTACTCAAACATCGGAATCACAACCAAAGCCTCACAAGTCATACCCATGGGTAATGGTAATCACAAACTCATTCCCGATCCTATGTTCAAACAAGTCGATGTTGATGCACACGCTGGTAACATCATTAATCAACTAGCTCTTCCGATTAGTCAAAACATGAATTCTCTCCACAAACCAACAACAATCTCGTAACAAAGATCTAACCCACACAATCAAGCTACCGCAAAGATGGGAGGATCGCAGCAACCGCCTCGGAAAGACAGATGATCGGGGAAGAGGTGGGTGGTAGAGGTTACGCTGGTAATTAGAATCGAGGAAGGAATGGTAATCAAGGTCAAGCTAAGCCGATCAAATGTTATAACCGTGGTGGTGAGGACACATTGCAAGGAACCGCACATCTCCAAAGCGTCCATAGAATCGCCGATTACTTGAGAGATAAGATGTCGCTTGTACAAGCTCGGGATAATGGTGCTACTTTGGATGAAGAGGAATTGTTGTTTCTTCTTGGGCAATGCCAAGACCTATGATGCGAGATGTGGACGAGCAATTTATTCGTGAGATAGGTCACAATCATCGAATGCCTTTCAAGTCGCCGATTGTGATGCATACGACTGATGTGGATGATGGACCCATCGCACACACAATTTTTATGGCTAGCATTTCTCCAATGGTTTCTCCCAAGGTCTCATCTTCACCACAAGCTGGCCCATCCAAAGACAAACTCATCTCGAGGTATTAAAACTATACGATGATGCTGATGTGCAAAAGATGCATGACAAAGTACTATCAATCGAAACTATTGAATCAAATATTGAAAATATGGGTAATATCAATGTTGTCCCATATGATCAATATGTGAAACAAAGTGAAAGTGAAGTTGTACCAAGTGATGCATCTTCTGCGATCAACAATGACTATGTTTTTATGAATACACCGCATGTGCCTCGATGATTCTCGTAATTTCAACTAAATGCCTATAAAGAACGTGTTGCTATTAATGAACAACGTGCAAAATTTGAGTTGACCACTCGTGAGCAGTGAAATGGATGACCAAGTGCATAATTATTAGAAAAGTAATTTTAGAGAAGAAGTATTAAAACAAGAGTTAAATTCCTTGCAAGAAAAGCTTTCTAAAGCGCTAAGCAAAACAAGAACTTCAAGAAAATGTGAAAATGCTTAAGCAAGAATTTAATGCAAAGGATCAAAACTCATGAAAGATTTTTCTAATCAAAACTTTGAAAACAAACTTGAAAAAAGTTGTACATACAAGGGAACACCATTCGATCGCTCACATGATCACTAAGCATAGAGTCTTAAGCGATAAGCATAGCATTCCCTTGTTGAGGAACCAAATCCAGAGGTCATTAAAAGGCTAGAAATGCTCATAAGGTTCTTTATGATGGCAAGGAAATCCTTAAACCTAGACGAAACCTAGTTGCGTTGAGTGCAATCGAGGAAGATAAGAAATCGATGAAGTCACTAGGAAAAGATGAACAAGAAATTAGATGATCCTAAATGCAAAGAGAAGAAAATAAAGATCACACCCCATGATTAAAAGAAGGAAAATTGGATTTCCTTAAACATGTTTAAGCCTCAGACATTGTTAACACCCGAACAAGTGTTCTGGAAAAAGGATTTAGATAAGCAAAAATCAGAGAATCTAGTTGTAACGAATCCTCCCCTTAGGAAAATGCCTAGAGCGACTGTGTATCCTCCAAATACACCAATGCATTTAGTACCTAGGACTATTGCCACGAAAAGCAAGACCTTAATCAGTCAATATGTTATTTTTCAACTATTTGTTGATTTTGAGAAAACTTGTAAGAAAAGGATCACACCCATCGGTATAACGGAAGGGAAAGGGTTTTGAACAAACAAAAGAATGCTATTTAACGAGGTCATGCCTTTCTTTAAACTTCTAAAAGATCACTTTGAGAGTCTTAAAAGGGATAGAAACCGATATTAAGGGAATGGAAAAGGAATTTGATGCAATGATAGTTGAAGTTAGTGACTATGAGCGAGCACTTAAATATAATGAGATTGAGAGGAAGAACTTGCATACACTAAATGAGAACCCGGTTTCGAATGTATTTCTCAAGATGTGTTTTCATCGCTACAAATTGTTCCATTAATGCTTCCCAATTTCATGAATTATCTGTTGTTCTCGAAAGTCTCCCATGATCGTGTAATTGAGCTTGAAAAACTAATTCTAAACTAAACGAGAAAATTGAACCGATGATCACGACAATTTGGTTAAACATTTTTCTAAGCTAGAAGTTGAGCATTTTAATTTACAACTAAAATATCAACATCTTAAAGAAAATGTCAAAACTTCAAATATCAAGACATCCTCGATGCTCCGAGTTTGATGCGCTTTTCAAATTAACAAACGTGATGAATGATTCAAGCTCATTGCAACACGATCGAAAAGTTGAAAGCCCAAATCTCTCAATTAAAGGGTCAAACGAACAATATGACAAGCTCCCAAATGCCTCCTCCTTTAGATTCTTAGAATTCTCAAACGTTTCATCTTCAAAACCTAGTAAATGCATTACAAAAGGAAAACGAAAGTTTTCTAGAAGAAAATGAAAAGGTTAAACGTCATTTCAATGAGTTATTTGAATCAATAAAGGTCACTCAGAACAAAAATAACGAACAAATAGGTTCATTGCAAAAGGAAATTGAGAATCAAGAGTCGTAAAAGGGAAAATGCCAATGACCAATGGGGAAAATGGTGTATCAAAGGTTCACTCTTGTAATAAATATGCTTTGTCTCAGTGAAATATGTCCTCCTCATCTCGTGAACAACAAACTTGTTGTTCAAACATACTTCTCATCCCTTAAGGATTGCCTAGAATGTCTACGTGAGATTGTTGAAGAGGATAAGTTAGAGAAACCTCATGATAATGCCATTGTACATGCATGCTTATATGCCAAACGATCTCAAGAAATCCTAGAATGCTTGATCACAATATGCCCAAAGTCCTTAGGTGAGAGAGTTAATCCTTTGATTCCATGTTCGATGCCCAATGTTTTGAATGTGAACCTTAGTGTGCCTTTAAGTAGTTCAGATTCCAGATTTGTCAATGCTAAGAAAGAGAACTCAAGTGTGCCTTCTAGGAGTACAAATCCCAGCACTTCTAGTTTTAAGAAAGTGAACCTTAGTGTGCCTGCATGTAGTTCAGATCCCAAAGACATCTAAACAGTGATGCAAAGAGTAGTAAAACCAACTAATGTTCCCATTCCCTCTACAGAGTAATGGGTGACATTAAAGGGAGCAGGTCAAAGTCTCAAGACAATACAAGGAATGATAGGACCTCGCAAGCTAAGAATGTGCACTGGAAAAGAGTAGAAGAACAATCTAGGAACTTTAAGTTTGAACCGAATAAAACGAATCGTGTTGATTCTAGTATTAGCCATAGGCGTACTATAATTAATTCAATTCGATACTATTTGCAAACCTTGTATTGATGTCGCTTGAATTCGCTTCTAATCATGAATGTGGTGTTAATGTTTTGCCTAATGATGTTAATTGTCCAATTGTTAATGCTAAAATTCATGCTAAGAAGGCTAAAAGGCAAAACGAAAGAAAGGTAGAAAACAAAGGAAACCCACAGAAGAACATTTAGTAAGATAGGCTATTATTGGATACCGGTGGTCATAAGACTAATCGACAATGCCCACTAGAAAATGGATGCCTCTTGGTAGAACTATTCCTTAAGAAGTGAGCACACTGTGAATGTGGCTAATACGAGACACTAGTATCGCATCTATTCACAATGATTCCATTGCCTTAATTTCGATATGAATGCTTCTATTTCGATGTGGGTGTTCCAACCATTGTTACTAACCAAATGGAACCCATTCTTGCATGAGGATCCCAATTATCCGCTTATCCATTCTTGTCATGTTCAACCGCAGATCGCTCAAATCGCTCGTGGTACCGGACTCAGTGTTCCAAGCATATGATCGGCGACCGTCACGGCTCATGAACTTCGTGAGCAAATTCATCGACAATTAGATTCGGAATGATCATTTCGGTGCTATTATGGGTTATGGAGACTATGTTGTTGGCAAAAGTGTTATCTCCGTGGTTTACTATGTAGAAGGTCTTGGTCACAACTTGTTCTCTGTTGGTCAATTCTGCGATTCGATCTAGAAGTAGCCTTCTAAAACATACCGCTTCGTTAGAGAACTTGATGGTAAGGAACTTTTAAGAGGTTCACGTGGTTCAAATCTATACACCATCTCTATCGAAGATATGATGAAGTCTTCTCAATTTGCTTGTCGTCAAAGGCCTCTAAAACAACGTCATGGTTATGGCATCGTCGTCTCAATCACTTGAACTTCGTACCATCAATGATCTCTCCGTAAAGGACTTAGTTGTAGGTTTACCTAGACTCAAGTATGAAAAGGATCATCTTTGTTCAACATTTCAATTGGGAAAAAGCAAGAAGTATGCCCATAAACCCAAACCTACTAACTCGTCACGAAGTTCTTCATATGATTCATATGGATTTATGTGGACCAATGAGGGTGCGAGAATATCTTTGGGAAGAAATATGTGTTAGTTGTGGTTGATGATTACTCTAGATTCACCGGGTCAAGTTCTTAAGGACAAAGGATGAAACTCCGATATCATCATCAAACTCATCAAACAAATGTAGGTTCGACTTAACAAAACAATCGTAATAATCCGAACAGACAATGGAACCGAGTTTGTCAACAAACAACTCGGTGAATTTTATGAAAGCGTTGAAATCACCATCAAAGAAGTGTTCCACGAACTCCTCAACAAACGGTGTAGTTGAAAGACGAAATCGAACTCTTGTAGAAGCCGCTAGAACAATGCCGATTTACTCAAAGGTTCCAATGTTTCTCCGGGTCAAGCCATTGCCACCGTGATGCTACACACAAAATCGTTCCACGATTCACATTGTTCATGGAAAACTCCATATGAACTTGTCCACAACAGAAAACCTAATCTCTTTCCTTCGTGTGTTTGGTGCATTGTGTTATCCAACTAATGAGGACAAGACTTAGGCAAACTTAGAGCTAAAGCGAGACATTGAGTATTTGTAGGTATGCACCAAACAAAAGGGATACCGAATCTACAACAAAAGAACCCGAAATATCATGGAAACAATTCACGTTACGCTTGATGAGTCGACCGGTCAAATGGCTCTGGACAAGTCGATTCAGACCCGCACTTCAAAACAGTCCCATTGGTTCATCCCTTGTTCCAAACTCTTCTCAAGAAACTCCATATGTACCTCCATCGAAGATGATTTAAAGAAATTGTTTGATCCTATGTTTGATGAACTTTATGACCCAAGTACTAATGAGGTGTCGATTCCTACAACAGAGGTCGCTCATATTCCCGTGAATGAAGTCAATCCTCGCCTCAATATCTTTAAGTCAAGATGCACTGTCACGATCCTTGATCTCATCAACAAATCATCATTCTTCAAATGTACATATTGGAAATGTTTCGCATCAATGATGAAGTTAATCCCTTTGCTACCCTCAAGATGCTCCATTTGAAAACATATTTGCTCCTCGAATCATCATCGTAACCATCTTCTTCGTGAGACATCGACTCGCTACCTCGGTCCCTCAACAACCGCCACATGAACACCTTAGAAAATGGACTCACGATCATCCACTAGACAACATCATTGGAAATCCTCTCGTCTGTGTCAACACGGAAACAACTTGCAACCGATGCCTTATGGTGCTTCTTCAACTCCGTACTATCTAAGATCGAACCAAAAGATGTTAAAACCGCCATGAATGAAGATAGGCGGTTCAATGCCATGCAAGATGAAATTCATGAGTTTGATCGACTTGATGTATGGGAGTTAGTACCGCCCAGATCGTGCTATGATTATTGCTCTTAAATGGATCTTCAAAGTGAAACTTGATGAGCATGGTGATGTGTTGAAGAACAAGGCTCGATTAGTTGCTAAAGGATACCGCCAAGAGGAGGGTATTGACTTTGAAGAATCTTTTGCTCCAGCTTGCTCGAATCGAGGCAATCGTAATCTTTTGGCTAATGCTAGTAAGAACATGGTAGTCTATCGATGGATGTAAAGACGGCATTTCGAACGGAGATCTTAAAGAAGTTGTCTCGCCGCCCAACCTCAAGGATTTGTGAATCAAGAGCATCCTACTCACGCTTATCGTTTGAAGAAGGCTCTTTACGGTTTAAAGCAAGCTCCAAGGGCATGGTATGATACATCACAAAGTTTCTTCTATCTACCGGATTTAGCAAAGGAGCAGCTTGATCCAACATTGTTCACCGGAAGTCGAGCAAACATTTAATTCATGTTCAAATTTATGTTGATGATATTATTTTTGCCTCGATATACCCAATGGAATGTGATCGTTTTCAAATGAAATGAGTTCAAAATTTCAAATGTCAATGATGGGACAAATGTCATTTTCTTGGGATTACAAATTTCGCAAAGTCCGGAGGCATTTTCATAAATCAATCTAAATATGCAACCGAGATCTTAAAGAAATTTGGATTTGATTCAAGTGACCTGTGACACTCCCATGATTGATCGAACCAAACTAGATGAGGACCACTCGGGGATCATGATTGACCAAACAAAATATCGTAGTATGATTGGATCCTTGATGTACCTCACGCTAGTAGACCGGACATCTTGTTCATTGTTTGCATGTGTGCTAGATACCGTGCTAAGCCTACTAAAAGCACCTTGAAGCGGTTAAACGGGTCTTCGGTATCTCCAAGGAACCATCAATATGGGTCTTTGGTACCAAGGACACCGGTATGTCACTAACGACCTATGCAGATGTTGATCATGCAGGTGTCAAGATACTCGTCAAGTACATCCGAGGTGCTCGGTTTTGGGTGATAAGCTTGTGAGTGGTCTTCAAAGAAGCAAATGAGTACTTCTATTTCCTCTATAGAGGTCGAATACATAGCCATGTCATCTTGTTGTGCTCAAATCTTATGGATGAGATCTCAATTATCGACTATGGCTTTGAATTCAACAAAATCCTCCTGATCTTGTGATAATAAAGTGCTATTGCTCTCTCATGCAACAACGTTCAACACTCAAGAGCAAAGCATATCGACATTCGACATCATTTCATCGTGGAACAAGTGGAAAAGGTGTGGTGGAACTCTATTTTGTGAGGTCCGAATACCGCTTAGCGTACATCTTCACCAAAGCTCTTCCAAGATAACGCTTTGAGTTCATACTTCCACGACTAGGATTGAAATGCCTTCAACCCGAACACTCAAACGTCTTCGTGAGGAAGACGAGGAGTAAAGGTCTATGCTCATCTATCTCTTGTAAATATCTCTTCAAAAAAAATTGTCTTTTTGTCATGTTTTCCTCGGTTCGACAATATCTACGGTCTTGTGTTTTCATTCAAAGAATGACACGGACTTTAGATGTTGTTCAATTTTAAAAAAAAAAAAAAAAAAAAAAAAAAAAAAAAAAATTGGGAGAAAGAGAAAAAAATGGTTTATTGTCATTTCAGCAAGAACCCGCTTTTCAAAGAAAGAACGAGCCATGCTTTACCATGTTTTTCAAATTCCATGCTCGATTCTATAAACATTTATCTCATTGAAAACTAATCGTTTTGAAAAATAACTCGGACTCTATTTTGATAATCATCCGGACTTATTTGTCAAAATATCAATCTCTCAATCAACAACCTATGTCATTGATTGAGGGGGAGAATGATTTCAATTAAATTAAAAAGTTATTTGGCATTCATGTGTTTTCAAAAGATATTCATGCATGTTTTATCAATGGAGTTTAAAGTCTTAAAATCCGATCCTTATCAGTTAAAACGCTTTCATAATCAAGTCGCAATTCTCCTTAAAAGCTTTCAAAATCAATTTAAATCTATAAGAGATCACAAATCTCAAATGATTTGATAATTGTGATCGGGGGAGAATGTGTGATTTAAATTGGATTTAAACCGATAATTGGTAAATGGTTTTATAAGGATGTACATGCTATCCTTCCCACATGTGACAAACGATTTCAAGAAATCCATGCACATGTTGAGGGGAGCATCTATCTTAAACCTATGATGTATAAAGTGATCACTTATCTCATGTGCGGGTTCCTCTAGTATGTGCACAACTCTTTCAAATCTCGAGGCACATATTGAGGGGAGCAAACCTATGAAAACCTCATCCTTCCAAAAAAATGCTTTATCTACTTGTCTTGATTAGGAAGTGATGTTGATATCTTTAGAAAATGGTAATCAAAGAAGTTAATTCTTTCTCTTGCCTCCATGTGCAAAACGATTTCAAATATTTGATGCACATGTTGAGGGGGAGTTCTCGTTCTAAAATTATCAAAAACAATTCAAGTACAAAATGCTTTGATATTATACCACAAGTATCCGGATTGATTTTCAAATGGTTTTCAATTGGTTCAAATGGCGGATGAACAATACCAAATAGACCGACCAACTTTACTTTATGTACGGTGATATAAGGATGATAAGGTTAGGTATGTGTTCCCATGATCCGCCGTAACCGAAGGATCTACCTGGGACTATCCACTAGTTAGTGTAGAGTTCTTAGGTATGATGATAAAAGGAGAAAATGAGATATGGGAAGAGTGCGGATGAGACCGAACTAGTAATGGAATAAACCCAACAAGGTTCTTGCTATGAAGTCTCGGTAAGCACCAAGGGTTGAAGAATTAAAAGGAATTGAATGAGAAAAGGTGAAAACAAATAGCCTCCATATATTCAACCTTAGGGCGTAAACCGGGTTCAATTCATATGCTACCGATGGTAACATCGGTATTGAAGACAAGACGTCATGGACCCACCGGACGCACTGCACTTCAACTTTCCAAACCACTCAAGTTCCTCTTAAAAGGACTTGTTTCATTCTCACGGGGAACCAACATTATCTATCGACTTTCTCTTACGGTGTGTTCTTGAGTTTCTTCATAAAAGAAGAGAAGAGAAGATACAATCACTTCTCTTCTCTTCTCTTCTTCCCAAAAATGGGCGGAACCACTTATAGCCAAAAATAACACTTCAACTTCCTTCCTCTTCTTTCCGGATCTCTTCCTTTCTTTCCTTTTCAGATCTTGAGAACACGGATTTTTTTCAGCTTCTTTCCGGATCATTTCTTTTCTTCCCTTATTAGATCTTGAGAACACAGCGTTAGAGATTGTTGATATTGAAAAAGGAGACCCCCTCCCTAGTCTCCGGCACAGGATCCAAATATGCACATATTGAGTCTAGAGCCACGAGATCATCAATAAATATCATTAGGACACTTTCAAATGAAGACTCTCTGTTTCACATAATGTGGAAAGAGAGATTATATCTTGAGTCCTACGCATTATCCTTGTGGTATTGCCAGAACATCTGAGTGATGTGTATACATATTCAAAATGAAGATGGAAAGCCTTCGAGCCAACATCAAACAAGCTCGGTAGGTGGCATGTGAGATTTATTATATAGATCAACCATGTGACAACCGAATGAAACAATGGGCGATTCAATCTCATGAATCAATCTCGTTCGAGTTATGGATTGACGGATACCTTTGAAAACCGGTCTTTGTGCTTAAAAATCTTTTCTTTAGCAAATCGACCATGTACAAATCAAAAGGTGTTTTGTGATTGATAATTGATGTTCATTAAAACCTTTGTTGTATTGCAAAACAATTTCTATTGAGCAATACACGATTTTTTCAAATCTCTTTTCATCAATCGCTGAATTTCTATTCACGTTCACTCACTCCGTGTTGTCTTCTTTGAGATGTTCCGGTTTGAGAACAACTAGAGCAACCGAAACCCCGTCAAGGAAATTCTTGAATTATACCGATCACAGGCGAGATTTGTATCGATCAACGGGAACCGTGGGCGTGTACCTCAATTCAACGAAGTGATCAAAGACACTTTCGTGCGATTTATTGCTAAATGTTGTATGCGGTACACCCGACGCTTGCGCTGATCGAATGAAGCGGTCAATCCATAGCCGCATGCTCACTTAACACATTCATCTCAAAAGAAATCACGATTAGTGCATCAATGACTCGATATTTTCACTCCATGCTTCGCTTTCTGCTGCGCCAATATCATGAATCAACGAAAGCTTCCACTACTCGATGATAGCACATGTACTAAAAGATTTAGATTGGGTGGTTGCTATGCAAGAAGATATGCAACGGTTCTTAAATCAAAATGTCTGGGAACTTGTTTAGTTTCCTGCTGGGAAATATGCAATTGGTACAAAATGGATCCTGAAATTCAAAAAGGATGCAAGGGGGATTGTTGTAAGGAATAAGGCAAGATTGGTTGATCAAGGTCACAGGCAAGAAGAGGGGATTGATTATGATGAAGTCTTTGCTCCTGTAGCAAGATTTGAGGCTATTAGACTCTTCTTAGCTTTTGCTTCCTATATGGGCTTCTTGGTTTATCAGATGGATGTTAAAAGTGCTTTCCTCTATGGTGAAATTGAAGAAGAAATATATGTGACTCAACCCAAAGGCTTTATGCACCCTCACAATCCAGATATGGTTTACAAGGTGGTTAAAGCACTCTATGGGCTTCATCAAGCACCACGAGCATGGTATACTAGGCTCTCATCATTTCTGCTAAAGCATGGTTACATGAGAGGTGCTATTGATAAGACACTATTTATCAAGAAGACCTCCAGGGATATCATCCTTGTCCAAGTTTATGTGGATGACATTATCTTTGGCTCTACTAAAGAGGCTTGGTGCAGAGAATTTGAGGAGTTGATGAAAAGTGAGTTTGAAATGAGTGCTATGGGTGAGCTTACACTCTTCTTGGGTCTATAGGTTAAGCAATAGTCAGATGGTATTTTCATCAGTCAAGAGAAATATGTGCAAGACATCCTCAGGAAGTTTGATTTGGAAAATGTGAGGACTGCAAATACTCCTTATGCAGCCCCAAAGCTTAAGTCAAATAATGAACCAGTTCCTGCTGTCAATGTTCATCTTTACAGATCTATGATTGGTTCACTTATTTATTTGACAGCTTCAAGGCCTGATATTATGTTTAAAGTCAGTGCCTGTTCCAGGTATCAGGTCACTCCTTTGACTTCCCATTTGAATGCAGTCAAGAAGATCTTCAAGTATCTCAAAGGCCAACCTGAGTTGGGTCTTTGGTATCCTAGAAATTCTCCATTTTGTGTTGGAAGCTTACAGTAACAGTGACTATGTTGGTGCCAACTTTGACAAAAAATCTACTACTGGGGGTTGTCAATTTCTGGGTAGGAGATTAATCTTATGGCAATGCAAGAAGCAGACCATAGTGGCCACATCTTCTACTGAAGCAGAGTATGTTGATGCTGCTAGCTGTTGTGGTCAGGTACTCTGGATACAAAATCAGTTATTAGACTATGGGTTCAATTTTACGAGTAGAAAAATCTTTATTGATAACCAAAGTACCATTTGCATTGTTAAAAATCTAGTTTTTCATCAAAGAACAAAGCACATTGAAATTAGGCACCATTTTATCAGAGATGCAAATGAAAAACATCTCATTCAAGTGCTTAAAATCCATACTGATGATAATGTGGCTGATTTGTTAAATAAAGCATTTGATGGCCCTATATTTCAATTTTTGGTTGTCCATACTGTCATGATCATCCCCTGATTGTTGTTTTTGACAGGAGGATTATGCCTTAGGGGAGGATTTTGGATTGGAGAGGATTTAGTGTTGTATAATTAGTATATACGTGTATATTCTTTGTATATTCTGGGTTCTACTAACAATTTTTGCAGATTAAGAGTCAAACACACAATCAATAGCAAAAAGATTAAACTAGAAGCATGAAAGTCTTTTATTTATATAAAGCACTGCATTCAAAGAAGCAGTTTGATGTTACAAGACTTCCTACAACTACTGATCATCACATGACAAGACATCAACATAACATAAGACATCAACAAAAGAAAAGACCACTCCTAACACCAGCTTCCATCCACAAGACATCTACTTAGGCCTCCTTTTTTCCCACTCTAGCATCCTCTAATTTTGTTTCCTCCACCTACTGATTATATCCCACACTATGGGAGCAGCAAGACCAACCACTTGTTGTCTCTTCTGAGGGTTTGGGTTGGAGGGTCTTGGCCTTGGATAAGAAGGACATGCAACTGGCACAGAAAGAGTTGGTACTTGAGAAATAAGAGCAACATTCAAGGGTTTGGAGGATCCACCATTCTCATCATCAGTTTCAGAGTAAGCAGACACGAAGCTTGGCATGGAGCTGAGCTCAGAGCTGGAATCTCCATACCCCAAATCTGAAGGTGGAGTAGGAAGGTCTTTTGAAGATGTACCGACTGGTGCTGGTGAAGGTGGAGGGTTTATGGCATTGAAAGTGATGTTGGTGTAGTTCGGAGGGAAATAGTTTAACCATCCATCATGAGATGGTAAACTGTCTGATGAGTCTGAGGAAATTTCAATCGGTGTGTTGGGGAGAGTTGCTCATGAAGGTGGTTTTGGTGGATGATCGATTGATGTGTTAGGGTTGTTTGTGTTGTATGTGGTTTATGAGGCAGGGGTTACTTTTATAGGCAAAGTCAAGGGGTAATCTAAATTAGTTCGAATTAATGGAAGTAATGGTTCGGTTGGTGTATGAGTTAATAAGGGTTAAGACTACTGAGGTTTTAATGTGCAGTTAATAATAGCAGGGTTTGACTTTTCTTCATTCCTGCTGGTAACGTGGTTTTTCCTCCTCATGGAAGATGGTTCCTGTTGGTAGCATTGGAATGATAACAGTTGTCAAACTTTAGGTGGTTTCTGCTGATTGACTAAATGGTTCCTGTTGATTGACTTTTGAATGTTGCTGGTTTCGTTGACTTGGGGATTTAATACAGGATTTAATTCAAGTCAAGTTGGTCAAAGATTCTTTGCGAGATATTTTCCAATTTGAATGGCTATTTTGGGTAACTTATTTAAATAGCCAATTACAGTTATCCCACGACCTAATTAACCAATTCCCTATCATTTTCAACTAAAACCAATCTTCAAACTTCTCAAATCATTGCAATGGCGACACTTGCATTCAAAGGGGATCATAATAAAGTTGCGTTTTTGGAAAGAGCTAAAGGAAGTGATGTTTATGATCCTATGGTTGATTTCCTTCTGCGCTCCAAACTCAGGTATGCCCTAACTTATTGTCCATCTGTTGTTTATGACTCATTGGTCAGGCAATTTTAGGCCACTGCTTATGAGCGATCTCCTAAGGGTCAACCCAAGGAGATTGTGGCCATCATTGATGGAAAGGAATGTGTCATCACTAAGCCTCTTATAAGGACTCAGTTGCAATTCAATAATGAAGGAGGTGTTTTTGAGAATAATAGGGAGGAAATAATCACTTGTTTGGCCAGCTTAGGGTATCCGACTGATGGGAAGTTTATATGGTATAAATATAAATTTTGCCCTAAATGGAGATTTTTAGTTCATACCCTCCTTCAATGTTTAAGTCCTAAGTCTGGAGTCTTTGTTATTGTCGAAAAATTGCAGAAACATAACGAGCTCCCCAAGCTCTGATACCAATTGTGGACTTTGTTAGACTCCACGGATCATTTAGAGCATCTAAGGTTTAACAATAACGATGATAATAAAATTGGTACGCAGCGGAATAAAACAAATCAAAGTTATTGGCACAAGGTTTCTTTCAACATCACCCCCAATATATTAATACGTGTTATCTAAACTATAATAGGGATCTAAGACACCTCAGATCTTAGGGGTTAACTAAACTACTTTACTAGGCATTTACAAGACAATACGCCTAGGATACACACACCCCTCTAGTCGACTACATTATGGAAGACTTAATTGATAAAAACCTACATCCCATGTCCTCTTTATATAGTAGAGGATTAGGGTTTACAAATCACTACGAAGGACTAAATAATAAATCTTCTTTTGCAAGCAAGTCCTTCCATCTTTTTGTAGATTTCATCTTTGTCACTTTAAGCCCTTGATGTTTCATTCTTTATTGTTTTATATCATCGAATCAATAAACCCAACAATCAGTTCTTCAGCTCAATTGCTACTGCTATAATTTGTTTGGCTCAGGGTAGAGATTATAACCTTTCAAGATATGTCTTTGAGGAAATGCTTAAAAACATAAAGGACACCAAACATAAGTTTTTAATGTATCCTAGGTTTCTTCAAATAGTATTAGGCATTGATGAGACCCCATATCAAACCCTAGGAGCAGTATGAAAATTGATTGCTAAATTATTTGCTACCATAAGGACCAGTTTTGCTGGAGAGCATAGAACCTTATTGCCTTCTATGTTGCCCATTGGCAATGAAGGTGCTAGTGCAGCTGATGCTGCTGGTTGCACTATGCCACCTATCCCTAATGCTGTTGGTGCCTCAGCATCAGATACAACTGATATTGGAGCCTCCAATGCTCTTGATGCAACTGCATCGATTACCTGATGCTTGACAACCCCATCCTCGCACCTATTCCCCCGCATCTCCTTTAATTATTGCTCCTGAGGAGCCTGTCATTGCTTCTGAAACACAGAAACAAACTCTTGTTGAACCAGAGATCAATGTAGACCAACCACCTGAGCCACCTTTAAGTCCACATAGACACACTTTTGGGGATGACACCAATATTGGTGGTGATCATTATATGTGTCCTCCAGGATCCTATGATGCTCTAACACCTCAAGAAAATCATTGGTGGGTGAGGATTAAGTACTAATGAAAATATCTAGTTTACTTGACATGTATGTTCAGAAGGTTGATGATCTTCAGGCAGAGCTTAAGGAGACAAAGAAGAATCTTGGTGGAGTTGTTGTAAAATTTCTTGGAAGGGTGACTGAGTTAGAAAACAGGTTGAATAAGAGGGGAAGCAGCTTTGTGGTCTCTGATTAAGAAGATGAGCAGGATAAAGAGGATGAGGAAATTGATCTGGATGCTCTATTACTGAGGAGTTACTAGTGCTAACACTATTACTGAGGAAGTTCATATTTCTGAGCCTCAAGATGAGCCGGTTATAACTCCAAAGATTAAGGTTTTTACAAGAAAAAAGACTCAAAGGAGAAGGACCAAGCTAACTTCTGATGTACTAGCACTTGAGAGGTTTCAGTCTATTGCTGCTGATAGCTCTATGGATCCTTATGATACCTCCATTGCTGCTAATAATACTAAGGTTGATGTTCCTTCTGATGATGTTCTTTCTGATAGAGTCCAGCTTCCTTCTAATGAGGTTTCTGCTGATAAGAATCCTTCTGCTGGGATGTCTACTGATGCTCCTGAGATTCCTATTCCTGTTCCCTCTGATCCCAAGGTTACTTATGCTGAATATGTGCCTATATCTACTCCACAAGTGGATAAGGGAAAGGCTCCAATGACATAAGAAGAATTGAATTTTGATGCATTCAAAGCTGAACAGGCAAGGATTCTTAGACTTCATGAAATTGAACAAAGTGACAGGGAGGTGGCAGAAAAGGTTCACGCTGAATATGATGCAGATCATCAAAGGCAAACTCACAAAGTTCCTGATATAACTCCTCAAAGGAAGAAAGAACTTGATGAAGCATCTCTACATTTCAAAGAGGGTAATTGGCAATAGATTATGAGAGAAGTAACTTCAAATACCTCTCTTGCACAGTCTATCTTAGGGGATGCTTTTGAATCAGATAATTATGCTGCAAGTATGGTTGCCCTGGTTAATCAGAGGAAGAGAGCAGATACTGAATGGAGGGCTAAAGTTAAGAGGGATAAGCCTCCAAATCAAGCTAAGCAAAGACATCATATGAGGGAGTTTTTGAAGTGTCAGATTTCTGCTATTTACAACATTGTATGGACTATGGCTTATGTGAAGAAATTGACTGATGAACAATTGAAAATAAAGTATGAGAAAATTCTCATGAGATTGAAGCAAGATGGCATCAATCCTTATGCAAGATTGAAAAGATCTCAACCTACTTTGGAAGGGCCTGAGACTAAGAAATTGAAGTTTATTGATGCCACTGATGATATTTTTGTTCATCTTAAAGACATTACTACAGATTTCACAGTTATTGGTGAGGAGATCCCAAGTGCTCATGACATTGCTAAGGACTCAACACACTGGACACACCCATGGTGACACCTTTGGAAACACCAACAGAAACAAATATTCCTGTTACAGAGACTCTGAGTATTCCTACTGAAGATCTTCCAAGGAATCCTTGTGATATTCCTGAATATGTTTCTGCTGAAGATGTCCAACCTGTTCATCCTGATGAACCTCAGAACACTTCTGCTGATGATGTTCCCATCACCAACCCCACAGCCTATTGCCACTGCTAAGGAGGTTGTTGATTCCCCTTATGATACACCAGTGATCCTTACTATTGATGTTACTGGGTCTAGTGTTTCTTCTCCTTATTCCACACCTGGAAGAATACAAAAGAGTCGTGCTAAGAAAAGGAGTTCTTGGGGTTTTGATTTGCAGGCTCCTAAAAAATCCTTCAACAAGTTGCTGATGTTGATGATTCTGATAAAGAACCTGTTTTGTGGTCACCCTTAGTTAGATGGGAATTGACACCATCTATGGGTGGTTTGGTGAATAATGTATATAGAAGAGATGGGACACTGAAGCATTTCACTTTCCTAAATGAGATTTTAAGTATGGTAGATAGACAAGATTTGTTGAAGTTGTATGGTCAGGTGATTGAGTATTTTCAAACTAATACAGCTACTGGTTCTGGTCTTGTACTCTTGGGAGATCTCTATTTCTTGTTTGATTCTATCTATCAGGATGGGAAACGGTTTAGGATATGGACTGGACAGGATGCTTGGAAGATTTGGAATTGGAGATTCTTCCCTTTGTCTAATGTTCATGTGGTACAAACTGGGTCTGGTATATATGCTTATATGTTTTCAGATTTGTAATACCCTTTGTGTATGAGTGTGATGACTCAGCTGCTGAAATATAAGCTGGTGCTCCCTTCTGAACTGGTTGGGAATGATATGGTGCATGTTGAGCAGTTGGTTAAGCTCATAAAGGACATAATTATTGCTGCCAATGCTGCTGCAGTTTTGTATTATCCCACTTATGGTACTTAACTCACCATGTGTTAAATGACAAAGATTTAACTCACCATGGGGGTACGGCTCTGGTGGGAGTCCTCAAATCCGTTGATATTTGTTGATTTACTAAAAATCAAATGGTTCTCAATGTACCCTAGTCTTACACACCAAACATTGGCTACTCCTTGAGCAAACGACTTTGGTAAAGAGATATCAAATCCGTTGGATGGTTTACAATTTTCCAATAAATTGTATGGTGCTCAACTCCATGTCTTAATAGATGAAGAGTTGGCTAGCCCACAAGTTCATGGCTTTTGGTAAAGGTAGTGGAATACCATGGCTAGTCCTGAGTTAACGGCTTCAGGTAAAGACATCCCAAATCCGTTGATGGTTGTGACGATTTGCCAAAAACCATTAGGTTTCTCCAAAACACCATTGATTCACATTCTAAGTGTTGGACTTAGCCCAAGAGTGAGTAGCTATTTGGTAAAGGCTTATCAAATCTTCTCATGGAGCTGTTTGCTGGATTCAGATGTTGCTGTTATAGGAGTTTCTACTGGATCTTTGGACTTCATTGCTGCTGGTGGTTTCAGATTCTGTTGCTGTTGGTTCTTCTCATTGCTACAAATGCTCAAGTGTTCAATCCTCGTGCTGTGAAAGATCTATCTAGAAACTTAAAGTTAACCAAGTAAAATTCAAGTTTAAGGGAGGATTGTTAGGTATTATTTAAAATAAATGTAATAGTATAGAGTGGTTCCTACTGATAAGGTTCCTGCTGTTAGTATTAGTGTTTCTGCTGATAGTGCAGTTTCTGCGGATAGTGCAGTTACTGCTGATAGTAGTATTTCTGCGGATAGTAGTATCCGTATTATTAGTAATTAGTTAGGATATGCATGAGTTATTTTATGAAGAGATAATGCATATCTTTTACACGTTTTGTAAACAGCTGTATTAGGGTTTCTTATAGTATAAAAGAGACATGCGGTTATGAGTTATGTACGCTCTTGAAAAACAGTCTTAGTGAATTAATATAGATCGATAAAGGATCAAAAGTTTAGTTGTTATTATCTTCTTTAACTCTTGTGTTCATATTCCGCGTGAGCATAAGTTTATTAGAGGTTCTCTATATTTTGCTTCTGATTACACAAGTATTCCATATGTTTCTTAAAGGCTCGAAAGATCTATCTTGGATTGGTCCATCACTGGGGGCGAACCTCACATTTTTGGTGTGGAATTTGAGTTGTATACGGTTTTGGTGTTAGTCATATAATTCCTATCCATGAGACGTTTTATTAAGACTAAACTTACTCGTAAATGCTATTAAAAAATTTAAATTTAGTGCTAAAATTACCCTAAAAGATATTTTTCATAATTTATTAAACAATTTACCAAGGACAAGACAAAAATCAAGTGAGTCAATAGTTTATATGTTACTGTTTTATTCTCCCTCCCTACACTTAAACTAAACATTGTCCCCAATGTTCCCTGAAAATATAAATGTTATGGTAAAGGAAGGTAAATAAAAGAGAAATAAACTAGTACTCCCCTGATTAGCTCGGTAGGATATGTGTGAAGTTTTGGTTAAATCCTTCTCCAAAAATAATGAGCAAGTAATAAGTGCTTCCAATATGTACTTCTTCTTCTTGTCTAATATAACTGGACACTTATAAGAAGATGAAATGAAACCTCGCGCAAAATTGGCGGTAAAACTATATATATAAAAAACTATACAAGAAAGAGAATAAGATATAATGCTTGTAGAATGGATGTTTGCAGTTTTTTTCTGGAAAATTAAGAATTGCAAGTTTCCAAAAATCACAAGTTATACAGAAAATGAATTTGATCATCTGTTTCTACATTGCCTGACGTCGTCGGGTTTTAATCTCGACGCCGTCAGGTTGTCCTGATAGAAAGGGCCAGGTACCTTTTTTGGAAAATTTACCTCATTAAAACGTGCAAAACATCTATCATGACTCGATACAAGCATTTGGCTCTAACAAACACATAAATATATATAATTCCAATTATTGTTAATCTCACGTTCATGCATGTTCTTAAAAACGTATGTGATCTTTCCTACACTTATCTTTTTGTAAAATACCTTTATAAGAAATTAAGACGAGGTTAAAAACAAAATAAAGCATTTACACAAAACTAAACATGAGAAAAAATAATAATAAAAAAGATATATAAACACGCAAACAAAATTAAAAAACAAACAAGCAAACAATTAAACATGGGTTGCCTTCCAAGAAGCGCTTTTCTTTATTTATGTGTCTTGTAGCTAGACTCGAAGTCGTGCCCCTACGTGACTTCATTACCATCATCTCCTTTATCCACTAGGTCATTATCATAGTGTTTCACACGTCGTATGTTTACCGTAAACTCCTTTCCGTCGTCGTCAAATAATACAATGGTTCCACCTCTTTTTGCCCTTCTCACCATATAAGGGCCACACCATTTTGGATTACCCCTTCCTTTGGGTGCTTTTAATCATGAATTAAACAAGAGCACCTTATCTCCTTCCGCAAACTCTTTAGGGCACTTAACTCCTTCGTCACGTCCTTTAGTATCATTTTCTTCTAGACGGTTCCCAAGAGATTTTTCCGTGGCGTTGTTATGCCTTATTATGTATTTATCTCATTTCCATTCTCCAAATTCAATCTCTTTATCTTTGTACTTCTTAATCTTTTCCTCCCATTCAATTATTTTTCTTCGAACAGCGCTATTGCGAACTTGCGAATTATGATCATCCCTTCTCTTTTTCCTTAAACTTCAAAGGATGACTTGGAGCTACTTCTAAGTGAAAGGTTTATGGATAATTATTAATATTAGTATGACCGGATTCGAACTCGAGACTTGGGATTGCACACATTACGTATGAGAATCAATGTATAAATAATTAATATATAAACGTTGTATTTAATTATTTGATCACGAATAAAACAATTAATGAGAGTTGGGATTTAACGGAGTTTTGATTATCGGTCGTTAAATGTCAACGGATATGAAGAAAAGTTAACAAGCCAATAGAAGGTTTTAGGAATCCTATTTTGGGCTTGTTTTGGCTGAAAACTATAGAATCCCACATCGGAAACTATAGTAAACTTGACATCTACCATAAGGCTATAAATACATCCCTATGTATTCATCCTTGGGTACACTAGATTTCAATAGAAGGCCAAACTTCTTCTTTCTTTCCTCTTGTCCTTGGTCGACGAAGTGAATCCCCATTGTAAGGGATTTACGAGTCACCTTGAGCATAACAAAGATGTTTGGTTAATCTATTGTGATCAAGAACCTAGCTTTTCTCATTGATTCGCTACTAATACGTGTGTACAAGAACGAAGGGCCAATACACTTGTGTTGGTATTCTTGGAGGTCGACTTTAATTGGGTCGAATTGCATAAACCCTAATTTTAGGGTTTAGGGTTTTGTTCCTTGTTCTTGATATTGTGTGTTCTTGATTCGCTAAAAGGTACGCATGTTCTTTTAATTCGGTTAATTAATTTACAAGTATTATTCCTATTACTTCCGCTGCATGCTTTGATGATGTTTACTTGTTTTTATATAATTGTTATGATTAGTAAAACCCAACAGTGGCATCAAGAGCCGTTAATACGTTGTAATTAATTACCGAAACACATAAAATTTGAATCTTTGTGATTATTACATGCTTTTATTGGTTTCTAGGGTTTTAAAAATTGGAACCCTAATTTTTTATTATAAGGGTCGATTACCCTTTAATTTTTTAATTAGGTTTTATTTTTTGTAAAACTTGTAGAAACCCTAGGATTGCATGTATATTTTATGTGGTTTTCATGGATAATTGTTATGTGCCATGATTATATGTGTATCTTGGGATTGAATAATTGTTATGTGGAATCCATGGTAAATACATGCATGTTTTATCATGGATTATTGATTATATGATTAAATTGTTAAGTATATATTTATCGTTAATTGTTAAGTTTATTCACATGTAATTCGTTTTGATAAATATTGAATTGGGGAAAACCTCAATATATCTAATGAATCAATTATGTGCTATGTGGTATGTGTTTTAGCTAAGACTTACGTAATCGATTCATCGATGTATGTGGCTCACGTTGTACTTGATGAAAACACGTGGAAGTCTTGGTTAAACATATGCATTATTAAACCTAGAATTGATTATTAGGGTTTTATCGAACAAATTATGCATGTGGCTAATTGTTTTACATATGTTAATTGTTAAGTTATATGTATATTATTTGAGTTCCTTTTAATTTTATTAATGTTCCTTTTGATTATATTGTATGACACGTTAGTAAGCAAAAAGGGTTTTTTGAGAATAGAAAATTAAATGGACTAAATAATGGTGAAATTTGATTTGTCTTCTAAGTATTAAATCTTGAACTTTTAATCGATGATGCGATTGTACTAAATGGTTAGAACGGCTCACCCACTAGAACAAACTATAAAGGGGTTTAAGAAGTGCGCATGCATGCACCGAATGGATGTCTAAGGTTATGCTTTTGTTCTTACGGTCCTCTCGCCTCGTGAGTTCGATTGGAGCTACCTAGTATAACCATTCTATGTACGAAGCATCTTAGTGCAAAGTTGTAAGTTTCTCAACGCATCGATTAAAACTTTGTAGAATTTAATCTTAGCAATTAAAATCTTATGTAAGGTTTTCGAAAATACTATGCTATAAAGTTGTATGCATGCTTCTTTATACATAAGTTTTGATTACACGTCAAAAATTGTACCCTTTAAATTTAAGTTTATGCCATCTAATGATATGAAACACTTGAAGTTGTAATTTAGTTATGTGAGACCTTGAGCTAGATTACAATAACAAGGTGAATTATTTTGTTGTGTGAGACCTCAGCTTAATTATTTGCAGTTTCTAAATTAGACAACTTAATTAAGTTAGTTAGTGAGACCTATGACTTAAGGCATAAGATGGGATAAAACATGCTTACATTTTGCATTAATTGTTTTGGCAAAATTGTAAATCCCATATTTTCTAGGAATTGAAAACTTGTTTGTCAATTATTGTTCTTCGACAATTACCTATTCTATACTTTCATCACTAGCAGATCAACTGATGTGGTGAAACTATGATAATGAGGGTCCTAGATTCAAGGAAAATTCTATGGTTAATATGAATATTGACCAAGGGTATTTTATTTTCTTGAAAGATTTAAATTATCGAAAATACTAAAATTGAATTTTGTTAATTCTTTTGATTGTATTAATGCGACATTAAACCGTAAACGTGGTTTGGGCTTTGGTAAATTGATCCAGTTCTGTTTTCAAACAAATGTTTGATCAAGAAAATTTACTAAAAGACAAACATAAACTCTTTTCCATGGAAGAAGAGTGAGACTCAATCCTATTCCTTTTCATGATTGAGAAAGGTATGTTAGGAACATTAGAATTGTCTAAATTCTAGTATAACTCATAGCAACTTTAATAGTTAAGAAAATTGCACACCATGTTTTCCTTAAGAGATTTCATTACCCTCTGTTGGTGATTGAATTCTTATATGACATTTTAGTCAACTAGAAAACATGTTTGACATTTTATGAGTTATTAAATTAGAAGCTAGACTGATTACCATAAAATTGGTAAAAGACAAACTAGTATAGTTTATCTAGTTGTTTTGCTTTGACCAATTAAAGGTGCTACACACCATTGTGGGGATAGTAGACCTATTATGGAAGAAATTGCATGCTCAATTTTTCAAGTTAATAGCATTGATGGATAATCCATCATCTACTGAGTAGAATACACTCTTTTAGTACCTAAGTAATTGTTACGAATGGTCTTACAAAGGGGTAGCAACGTAATAGCACGCTATTTTCACTGGTTAATGAAACACTTACAATGTTGTCAAATCCAGTGGGAGTATGGTGTATTACTGAATAAGACATTATTGTAACGTTGTCTAATTCAGTGGGAGTTACAAGATTTATTATCTTGGTAGTATCTCAGATTATTTCTAGATTTTCTTGAAATAATACATTACGTTAAAAAATGTAGACATTCAAATTCTCAAGGATAATTATGAACGTTTCCTTGATAATTAAGTGGTCCTACATCTACTTGTACTGCTTATATATCTATGACATGATCATATTGCTCACATAAACAAGCGAATGTCATGGTGTTTATCTATATGATGTTGTTCTATGCACAAGTGGGAGAAGTATTTATTGTGTGCAAAGGAACAACACATACAAATATGATTAATGGATTCTCTTGAGGTAAGAGATTAACGTTCTAATAAGATTGACTTGTTTAGAACATGTGTCAAGATTATAACATAGACTACTTTTATGTCTTATGTCATTCAAATTATAGAAACACTTGAAGTTACATTTTAGGTTAAGTGAGATCTTGGCTAGATTGTAATCTCAAGGTAAATCTCCACTTGTCGTGGATCGGGCGTGGATGCTTTTGCAGTTTCTTAAGTTGGACACTCCAAAGGATGACATAATTAAAATAAAGTAATCTAATGCTACTTTAAATATTTGTGTATTCTTGAAATGACATAAATAGTTTATTAACTTGAAATTTAGTTAATTGAAACCATGGCGTGGTGTTCATAATTACTTTAAATTATACATGGTTATGTGTTTCTGTATAAACTCACAAACATGAAGTCTTTTAAAGACTTAATAATATAAAGTAAGATATTATAACTGTTATGTCTTTTGACTTGGTCAAAGAATACTTATGTTATAAAACATGCAATTGGCTTGAATATTCTATTATACCATTAAGTTGACTTAGTTGGTAAATAGGTAAGCCAAATGGAATAAGTTTATCTTACATATTGTTAGATTGTCTTACAATATTAAATCTAATGAAATACTGTATGTATATGGAATGTTCAGTTAGAAGAATCAAACATTTGTTACGTTGTTTGATTCAAGATAACTATATCTTCTTTTCTTCCAAAATTTATCAAGGTCAGAAAATTGAGTATTGATTGGATATACTTAATAAACTCAAAACCTAGAAGATTAATAAGACACCATTTTAGTATGGAATGTGATGAATCACATTGAGTCTTATATTGAAGTTTTGATTTGTTAAAACTACTTATGGAGTAGGTTATTAATGAACAAGATTTACGAACTGTCAATGTGTTTTGTAATATCCCAAAAGAAAACAATTTAGTGTTGTTCTAACTGCTAAAGTATCTATAGATAGTCTTTAAATTACAAAAGCAAGTGGGAGTTTTGTTTAGATCTTGAAGAGATTAAATTACAATTACAAAACACATAATCTTCTAAAACATACTAGTGAATATCATGATGAGGTCAAATTTGATAGACCTCAAAATGATGGAATTCTCATTCATAGATCAGCAAGGATATCTCGGATATTTGATATGATGAGAAATATGAATTACGGGATCATTGTAAACTGTTAATCATAATGATATATTACCTAATATTGAATTGTGGTAAATTATTCATACTATGAATGTTAAGATGTTGTTCAAAAGATAATCAACTTTGGAAACTTGGTTTATCTTAATAAAGATGAGTTTCTTCAAAAGAAGGAAAACCTAGTGGTTTAAATTTTTGTGTAAGAAATCATATGGACAAAATTGTACATGTGTTTAATGCATGGCTTGTGACAAGATTATTAATCACACTTAAGCGATTAACTGTGATTGAATATTCTTTCCTTGGCACATTAAATATATAATGATTATGATTGTCATACTTAATTTCATTTATATGAAATCTGACAATGAATATCAAAAACTCTTTGTTGTGTGATTACTTTTGCGAGGACGATAAGTAATACAAAGGAGTTTTATGAATTCACATAATCTTTGGAAATGTACAAACGGCAAGAATCCATAAATGGATATATGCATGCATCTAGGAGATGATTCTTATGTTTAACTATTAAATCTAAGTTTTGGTTTAAAATTAAAATAAGATAATTTCTAAGTATTCCTGAAAGCTAGTGGGAGTATTATGTTTATTTTCTTTAAATCTTATATGTTTTGGGTAGTAACATTCCATCTAAGCTAAATGTTAAGTTTTAGTTTGGAATGAAACTTCACTTGAAAGATTAAGAAAATAAGACATACAACCTTGGAATATATGTTTATTATTAATAAACATGTGCGGTGAAATAAATGAGTCTAATAGAACATGATATATCATTTGGAAAATGGATATGTAGAACATGAATTAAATCTTTGTTTGACACAAGGATTTTTCATGTACATCATGTTATTGTTGTATCATGCTTGAAAGGCAAGATGATTTGACAACATTGATATCTAATGAAGTTATTAGATAACTAGTGTAATGAATATTCTAATAGAATATGTTTGAATCTAGAATTACATTCCTCAGCCTGGAATTGCTCTCAAAATTCTATTGATGAGCAATACAGCAATTGTTGCGTAATTGTCATAGCCAACAAACTTGAAAGTTTGGAAGGCATCAAACATTACACTGTAGATATTGAAGTTTACGAAATTTTTAAAGAGCATATTGTTGTTTGTATACAATGATGCTGGTATAATTGAGATGACACTCAATACTAGTCATGGGAGGATTTCATCCTTGTGGATGGCCATGTGAACTAGTTGTGCTCAACCAAGAGCATAGTTGCATTATACAATAAAGAATTAGAATGCTTTAAACTTTAAAATTGTTTGAAAGTTTGATTGTCATAAATTGGTGGTTGAGGATGTCACACACTTTATGAAATATTATGTGGCAATATCAAAATATTTTGAATGCACACATACAAGAACTTCACTAGTTGAATTCTTGAAATAAGTATTCTCAAAATTCCGATAGATCAAAGTTAGTTGAAATTATGCCTTGTCAACAAGTATGATTGTCATTACTTAATACATAATTCATTAATCAGTATTATCATGCATTGATCTATTTAGTATTTGGATAAGGGATGTTTTGAACAAATATTATTTAAATGAAATAAAATATTGGTTATGTTTATTTTTCATTTTCTTAATATTATATCCTATATTTGCATGTTTAATCCGTGAATAACTTATGTTATTCTAAAGGTCCGTTGTCAATCAATGATGTGGGAATGTCATTGAATTAAGACAAATCTGAGTTTTGGTAGAATATACTTTTTAAGTATATTGATGCGTGGGACATGCCAAATTCACATGATATTCAATGAATTGAATATAGGACTCATCCCAACTTTACATGATGATACTTTTGGATCTTTGTCATTAAGTATATCATGAAGTGTTTATCCTCAGACTTGAGATACCAGATAACTGATATGAATGTAGTGCATTTGTGTAAGATAGTCTAACGCTATCCGTGAATCGGTAGTTATAAGGGCTATTTTCGAAGTGTTACAAAGTTCATGAGTTATGCTTGTAGTCAAGAGAATTTACTCCTTTGAATTTGTTTCAAAGCATATCTTTTGGGCCCTCGTAGGATTGGCAAGATGTTTGTAAGGCCTTACCCAAGATCTATCGGAATATGTTCGATGATTTGGTAATCTTGTTCAATCGATATATAACGAAAACTAAATATTAATTTGTGAAATGACTCGATCCATATTCACGTTAATGAAGTATTAGAAGTAAAAGGATAAGTAAAATGATGAATCATTAAATGGTTTTCCAGGAGACCATACTCGATTCGATCCGGGGCATTGGCGTGTTAAAGCTAGACTAACCAATGTCATTACTATATTAAGTAATATCCAGTGGGAGCTGAAAGGTTTATGGATAATTATTAATATTAGTATGACGGATTCGAACTCGAGACTTGGGATTGCACACATTACGTATGAGAATCAATGTATAAATAATTAATATATAAAACGTTGTATTTAATTATTTGATCACGAATAAAACAATTAATGAGAGTTGATTTAACGGAGTTTTGATTATCGGTCGTTAAATGTCAACGGATATGAAGAAAAGTTAACAAGCCAATAGAAGGTTTTAGGAATCCTATTTTGGGCTTGTTTTGGCTGAAAACTATAGAATCCCACATCGGAAACTATAGTAAACTTGACATCTACCATAAGGCTATAAATACATCCCTATGTATTCATCCTTGGTGACACTAGATTTCAATAGAAGGCCAAACTTCTTCTTTCTTTCCCCTTGTCCTTGGTCGACGAAGTGAATCCCCATTGTAAGGGATTTACATGTCACCTTGAGCATAACGAAGATGTTTGGTTAATCTATTGTGATCAAGAACCTAGCTTTTCTCATTGATTCGCTACTAATACGTGTGTACAAGAACGAAGGGCCAATACACTTGTGTTGGTATTCTTGGAGGTCGACTTTAATTGGGTCGAATTGCATAAACCCTAATTTTAGGGTTTAGGGTTTTGTTCCTTGTTCTTGATATCGTGTGTTCTTGATTCGCTAAAAGGTACGCATGTTCTTTTAATTCGGTTAATTATTTACAAGTATTATTCCTATTACTTCCGCTGCATGCTTTGATGATGTTTACTTGTTTTTATATAATTGTTATGATTAGTAAAACCCAACATGATGATGATGTTAGGAGAATTAAAAGGTACCATATGACTTTAACCGTGATGTTAGGCGTTTCATGAGATTCATTCCAATTTTCAAAAGACTGATCGGTGAGCTCTTTATTGATATCCCATGACTCTTCCGCATTAAGATTGCTAAGCATTCCGCCAGCCGCTCGGTCAATGGATCGCTTTGTAAGGAAATTGACATGATCATAAAATATTTGGACTTGGAGCCAAAGATCAATGCCATGGTAAGGGACCTTGTGGAATAATTCCTTGAATCAAGTCCACGCCTCATAAATGATTTCGCCTTGTCGTTGTTGGAATATCAAGATGTCATTCCTTAGCTTGGTGGTTCTCCCAACTTGAGATGGATCCTGCGGGAAGTCGCTCAAGCCAATTACTAGCTTGGTCCCGTAAAGAGAATTGGAAGAGATGCAATCGCGTGGTCTCCCGAGTGGTAGCATCATGGTCAATGGAGTCAAAGATTTTAAGGAAATTCTTGAGATGCTGATTAGGATCTTCGGAATGAAGTCCATGGAATGCACATCCGTTTTGCACCAACTGAATGGTGTCGGATCGCATGGCCGTAGTTTGAGCTTGAAGTGGAAGCTCGATGGTGTTCCTATAGCCTTGATGGCTCGGTCTAGAGTATTTACCAAGAGTACGGCCTCGTGGCGGGTCGAGTGGTAATTTATTGGATAGTGGTAGTGGATGATGTGGTGGATCGTTGTTGGGTGGATTATCACCTTTTATTACGAAAAGTGACGAGGTTACGAAAAAAAGCACAAAGAAGGGGGGATAGACTAAACGAAAGCTAAGAAAAAAGAAAAAATCTCACTTGGTAGGAATCAAGCGAGTAGACCTAAACGAGATAGAAAACTAACTAGCTATTCTATTCCCCGGAAGTGGTGCAAAAAACTTGATGCGAAATATTGCAGCCTCACAAGGAGTTTTACTTCTCGAGGGATCTCAAGAAGTTTTGAAATTCTCCAGGAAGTGTACCTGATCGTTGTGGTGTAGCATAGGTAAATCCGAGGGATTGATCGTTCTCTAGGGGAATAGTGTTGTTAGGTTGAAGTGTATGTAGAATTGATTCTAAAGGTGGGGGATGATTATTTTTGTATCTATATATTTTATGAAAGCAATTAAAATCTCGGCTTTGAAGGGAAGGGCGGAATTAGTTGCTAGTCAACTAATCCAAAAGCTACTAACTAAACTAAAATGCAAGAAAAGTAAATTAGGGTTCTACGAGGGAAGTGAAGTGTATCTACCTATGATGTATTACTCCTTGCTAGCTATCCAGCTCTAACTACTGAATTGTCACATCCTGGTGTAATTGGTGCATTGTATTCCATTTTAGTCATAGGGGGTCCATAATTCCTAGTTCTATGAATCGTAACTCTCCTCTAGACTATCCAGGATCGCCAAGTACCAAAGTATCTCCCCCGAATACTCTATTATCCTTAAGCTACAACTCACGGAGTAAACACAATGATGGCCTAAGTGCACTCTCAAGATTTTTACTATTTAAGACGTTCAAGCTCGCAACAATTAAAGTAGAAGCCACTTTTCCTTTCTCTAGCGTCTACCAATTAAACAAGAGACAGTAGGATGTAAGAATTATAAACTAAATCAATTAGACTCATTAAATGTGTCACACCTTAAAGATGAAGATAGACACAAACATCAATAAGAAAATAATAAGATCTAATTAATTAAATACAAGTTTCATTCAATCATAGGTAAACACTAGGTGAATTAGTACATCATAATCAATAAAGAGCAAGCAACAATAATGATAATTGAAGACATAACATAAGATTAAATCAATAAAAAAAACCATTAAAAGATGTTTATGGAGTGATTAAGACCCTTTAAGTTGCTAGAAAAACACGTACCTAAACCCTAGAATCGGACTTAGAGTTTAGGGCTTACAAAAAGAAAAGTAATAAGGTTCTATTTATAAGCAGATTTTTTATCAGAAAAGAGTGACGGTTTCATCTCGATAGAGTGACGGCGTCACGAAGATCTTTTTACCAAATTGTAGATTTTTTCGTTCCGGTCATGTGGGCTTTTGAGTCACCTAAATCTGAGTCCGTATGAAAATTTATGCTAAATCAGATGTCGGCTACTTGCGCATGTTGTGATAGTCTTGATCAGATTGTGATGGTGTCGGGTGAGAAGCTGTGATGCTATTTGTCTTTCTTGAGGACGTCATGTGAGATGGATCTTAGTCCTCTGGTGAAGAAACTAAGGATGACGTCCTTCTGGATTAAGGCGTGACGCCGTCAGCTTGTAAAACCAAAATATGACCTGAGTCGTCACTTGAGTTTTCTTGGAAAACTTTGTGAATGACAATGCCTATGGAGTTGGGACGCCGTCAGGCTAGTGAAAACAGCCTTGTTTCTTGACTTTGTCATTTTATTCATGTTTTTGCTCCTTTTGATCCAAAAGTGCTTGATTCCAGTATTTTTCTTCCAAAAGACCTAAAATGTGAAAATGAATGATTTTAAATAGTTACGGATATAAAAAGTATCGATTTAGGGCTTAAATGACCCCGTAAAAACGTATGTTTTAAATCCTTATCAGTACTGCGAGATAAATGAGACAAAATGATAGTCATATGCTAATTAAAAAAGAGTTGAAATTTAACAAAGTAGTGAGAGAAGAAAGCTTAACCAAGGTTTTAGATATGTTTTAATTCTCAATTATCAAGTTCAATATAGTAGGTAAATATCACTAGACTCCCTTGGTTAATTCGTCTAGCCGGTGGTTCTTAGACTCCTCACCAAGATAATTATAGGTCGCCCGATATCATTCATCAATCTAATAGCAGTCATTAAGTACCAAATCTAATAGACCTAGTTCAACGGAAACCCCAACCATTAGGATCTTAGATTTCCCCTGACTTCTTAAATACCTCCACTTGATAGGTGATCCTTTGGACAATTCGCAGACAAGGAATGGTTGTACTATGACCAATTCCTTTCATTCTTCGCAATCTAGTGGGTTGGGGTCCTTTGGTCAATTCTCCCATCTCACTAGATACTACCAAGGTTATAGCATTACTAAAACTAGCAATCTATGAAAAGGCTAAGTAGACGTCTTAGTATGATCTCTAGAAAATAAATAACATAACCAAGAACTTGAATTAGCAACATGAATTCTTAGTACGATTTCTAGAAAAACATAAAAGAATTCAAACTCGAACATAAAGGATATCATAGACGAAAAATTCGTTCTTCATACTCCTAAGCCATAATTTTTATTTTGTGGTTGCTCTCCCAAAACCCTAGAAAGATTTGAGAAAGGGGAAACAGCTTCAAATGCAGAATTCACGATATATTTATAGGCGTGAAACCCTAATTCAAGTTACGGCGTAACTTTATGAAATAGTTACGCCGTAATTCATATTAAACAGATATTCTTTGATGCTTATCTAGGATTATGGTGTAACCTTGTGAGGCGGTTACGCCGTAGTCTTCAGAACACGTACTAAGTATCAATTACGCCTTAACCTTAGCTGATGGTTATGGAGTAGTCTTCATAACTAGATCCGGTGTGGTAACTACGTCGTAGCCTTATCTGATGGTTATGGCGTAGTCTTCATAAATGTAATTACGGTATAACTTCATCACTTTGTTAAGCCATAATCTTCGTGATATTAGCTTGATCCATCTTGAGCCAAATTTTGTCCAAGTATCGCTTCTCATTTGATAATTACTCTTGAAATGAAATAAGAATAAATAAGAGAGAATCTAATAACAATTTAGGCTTTTGATTAAATACAAGTTTCATTCAATCATAGGTAAACACTAGGTGAATTAGTACATCATAATCAATGAAGAGCAAGCAACAATAATGATAATTGAAGACATAACACAAGATTAAATCAATAAAAAAAACCATTAAAAGATGTTTATGGAGTGATTAAGACCCTTTAAGTTGCTGGAAAAACTCGTACCTAAACCCTAGAATCGGACTTAGAGTTTAGGGCTTACAAAAAGAAAAGTAATAAGGTTCTTTTTATAAGCAGATTTTTTGTCAGAAAAGAGTGACGGTTTCATCACGATAGAGTGATGGCGTCACGAAGATCTTTCTACCAAATTGTAGATTTTCTCGTTCCAGTCATGTGGGCTTTTGAGTCACCTAAATCTGAGTCCGTACGAAAAATTTATGCCAAAACTGTATCAACTACTTCGCGCGCATGTTGTGATAGTCTTGATCAGATTGTGACGGTGTCGGGTGAGAAGCTGTGACGCCATTTGTCTTTCTTGAGGACGTCGTGTGAGAAGGATCTTAGTCCTCTGGTGAAGAAACTAAGGATGACGCCCTTCCTGATTAAGGAGTGACGCCGTCAGCTTGTAAAACCAAAATATGACCTGAGTCGTCACTTGAGTTTTCTTGGAAAACTTTGTGAGCGACAGCGTCGCCCATGGAGTTGGGACGCCGTCAGGCTAGTGAAAACAACCTTGTTTCTTGACTTTGTCATTTTCTTCATGTTTTTGCTCCTTTTCATCCAAAAGTGATTGATTCCAGTATTTTGCTTCCAAAAGACCTAAAATGTGAAAATGAACGATTTTAAATAGTTACGAATATAAAAAAGTTTCGATTTAGGGCTTAAATGACCCCGTAAAAACGTATGTTTTAAATCCTTATCAATACAACGAGATAAATGAGAAAAAATGATAGTGATATGCTAATTAAACAAGAGTTGAAATTTAACAAAGTAGTAAGAGAAGAAAGCTTAACCAATGTTTTAGATATGTTTTAATTCTCAATTATCAAGTTAAATATAGTAGGTAAATATCACTAGACTCCCTTGGTTATTTCGTCTAGCCGGTGGTTCTTAGACTCCTCACCAAGATAATTATAGGTCACCCGAGATCATTCAACAATCTAATAGAAGTCATTAAGTACCAAATCTACTAGACCTAGTTCTACGGAAACCCCGACCATTAGGATCTTAGATTTCCCCTGACTTCTTAAATACCTCCACTTGATAGCTGATCCTTTGGACAATACGCAGACAAAGAATGGTTGTACTATGGCCAATTCCTTTCATTCTTCGCAATCTAGTGAGTTGGGGTCCTTTGGTCAATTCTCCTATCTCACTAGATAATACCAACCTTATAGCATTACTAAAACTAGCGATCTATGAAAAGGATAACATAACCAAGAACTTGAATTAGCAACATGAATTCTTAGTACGATTTATAGAAAAACATAAAAGAATTCAAACTCGAACACAAAGGATATCATAGACGAAAAATTCGTTCTTCATACTCCTAAGCCATAATTTTTCTTTTGTGGTTGCTCTCCCCAAACCCTAGAAAGATTTGAGAAAGGGGAAACATCTTCAAATGCAGAATTCACGATATATTTATAGGCGTGAAACCCTAATTCAAGTTACGGCGTATCTCTATGAAATAGTTACACCGTAATTCATATTAAACAGATATTCTTTGATGCTTATCTAGGATTACGGCGTAACCTTGTGAGGCGGTTACGCTGTAGTCTTCATAACACGTACTGAGTATCAATTACGCCTTAACCTTAGCTGATGGTTATGGAGTAGTCTTCATAACTAGATCCGGTGTAGTAATTACGTCGTAACCTTATCTGATGGTTATGGCGTAGTCTTCATAAATGTAATTACGGTATAACTTCATCACTTTGTTAAGCCATAATCTTCGTGATATAAGCTTGATCCATATTTGTCCAAGTACCGCTTCTCATTTGATAATTACTCTTGAAATGAAATAAGAATAAATAAGGGAGAATCTAATAATATTTTAGGCATAATACGTTAGTAAAGGGGGAAATTAACACTTAAAAAATCATGATTCTTTTATGTTATCAAGATGTTTACCTATGTGTTGGTATTTCAAGAATAAGAAACACATATATATTCGTTCTTAAAAGATAATTATGTGAATAAATTTCCCTCCCCCTTAATTAGTGGACATCCAACATAATGAGTTTTAAAATAAAGAGGATAATGAACTTCATCCTTGAAGTCATGTAGCTCTTTTTGATCTAAGTAAATAGTTTAGAAGGTTGCTTCGGTTTAATGAAAGCAATGATCTAAGTATAGTCATTATAGATGATGATTAGCATGTAATGAACTTCATCCTTGAAGTCATGTAGCTCTTTTTGATCAATGCAAGATAATCGCTTGATGTGGCATGTGGTCGTGATTGACTAACAAAATAAAAATCAAATTTACTACTTTTCTGATTAGTAATCTTAAGACAACGCAAAGTATTGCCATTGTAAACTTACTTTAACAAGGCATAGGAATAAATATTTTTTAGGTGAGAGAATGAATATGAGACTATTATTAGCGGTGCTCAATTAAGGCTAAACACGATTATTTTTACGGGTGGTTTCACATACCCAACTTCTCTCAAGGAAACAATTCAACCGTTAGGTCAAATTGAGTTTCTAGTGCAATAAGTTCTCCAGTATTCATTCTCAAGTTAGGAAAATTTGTATTCCTATAATGGCCTATCGAAGAGTCATAATGATGATACTTTGCATCATTTTATTAATATTATGCCTAATGCAAATGCATAACAACTAAGGTGACAAAAGGTGTCATGTTAAAAAGTTTATAAATTAGTGTGGCGATATTTAGAGTTAAAGATGGAAGAAAACAATATGTTTCAATATGGGGTTTCAAATTATGTTGTTGGAAATCTCGAGTTTTCATTTTCGGATATGATTAATTATATTTGGGTTGCAAAAAATTTACTTGAGTATTTCGGATGAAACAATCACGTTGTCAATCCTACTATGAAGGTTGAAATGCGATCATGGAGAAGAAAACGGGATAGTACATCATCAACACAAGTGTGGGTTATGGTCCGATGTATAATCTTATCATCTAAGAAGACAACACATGAAAAGATGAAATCAATAAATCAACTAACATATAAACACATAATACACTTATGTAGCACAAATAGCAAACTTAACAATAAGATGGAAAGCATATATAATAGTAACATAAAGAGAAATAAGAAGCCACATAGCATATCACATGTTTTAAACATTATTCAATTTATATGACTTATTCAAACATATAATATAATAACATTTTCAACATAACTATAAGTTATCCCAAACACTTCTTCAAATAGCGTATTGATTAGTAAATATTACTAAATTGACAAACAAGCGAATGAATAACAAGGTAAGGAAAAAAACTATATCTTAAACAAAGAAGCACAAAAAATATTTGAGATAAGCATACGATCAATTAATGCAAGGTGAAATAACTAATCATTTAGCATAGGATACGAAAGTTATTTTTATCGCTTTCTATTAAACATAAACATGGATACCAAGCTTGATTAGTTTTCTTTACATTTATAAATATAACTAAAACCTTAGTTTCAAAGGAAAGTATGTCAATGTTCAAAGGATACTAACTAAAATTTCCTGACTCGAAAGTTTGAGTTTCAGTGTTAAAAAGAAGATTAATAATTTAGATAGTTTGTAGTATTTTACTAATTAGACTTAGTTACTCCTGAGGTTGGAATCTGTAACTAATTTTAGTAGAAAGTAGACTCAAATATCTTTAAAATAATAGGTGACACGACTCTTATGGACTTATGGTTAATTAGTTATGAATTTTTGAATTTTATCAAAAGCGAATCCCTTCTAAAAAGGATCTCCCTTTGATAACAAAGGGATATGCAGGTCTGACATAGATTCACATAAACATATATTTTGACCCAACAAAAAGGTTTAACCTTTGTGGATATAACAATTCGTATTTTCAGGTTACTATTCATCCTCGTAGTTTTTACTATTCACTGTTTTTGCGTAAATTAATTTTTTTGAGTATTATTTACGTATAACTTTATAAGTTAAATTGCGTAATCAAGAAACAACATTTTGTTGACAACATATGTACTAGAGTTAGTCTACATATTGCTAGAACATTATCGGTATTACTGTATTCATTCTAGATCTTGCATGTATTCACATTTTTATTTATTTATATTATTAAATAAATAAACGCTTTTACACGGTTTTCATGCATGAACAATATACCAAATATTCCTAATAAATATCTTTCCTAAAATATCTAGATATTTTCTTAAAACAAAATATTAAGATATTTTCTGAAAACAAAATATCTAGATATTTTCTAAAACAAAATATATAGATATTTCTAAACAAAATATCTATATATTTTATAAACAAAATATCTAGATATTTTCTAAATTTTCGTATAAATAAAAAGAAAACTAGCTTCGTTTTTAACAAAATAAAAACACACACAAACACTCCCATCTTTGTGTGTGTTTCGGCCAAAAGAAAAAGAAGGAGGAAGAAATTTTCGAGTTTAGCTTATTTAGTGTTTTTACGGGTTTGCACGGGTTTATAAACTAGTAAATTGGAGTTTTGGAGCTCTACCTAGGTTATATTGTTCAAGTTCTTACCATAAATCATCATATTCAAGTTGTGATTAGGGTATCGCGCCTCGATCTTTTGTGCACAATTTTGCTAGTAGCGTATTCTCATTGTTTGAGGTGAGTCATAGCCCTATTTTTACTTGTTTTTACTATTTATTAAACTCTTTGGGGAAATACATGCTTAAATACTTTTAAATTTAATCTCGATTATTTTCAAACTGCACTATTATCTAAACTGAATATTTTATTAACACTAAGTAACACTATTTTCTAGATTTAAGTATCTATATCATGGACCATTAAGCGCTATGCGTAGTGAGCACGAATACGTTGGTTAGATCTATTGAGATTATTGTAACCATTAAATTGACTTAGTTATAGCAAACATACATATCATATTTAAGATCATTAGGTATAACTGCAGATTATTTACTAGGACTATGATTATTACAATCATTCCACTTTCTATTGGTACGAGATTATACATTTTGGTTTTCATAACGATAGTGCAATAACAACAATTTCCAACTCTATGGGTGGATAACAACGTAACCCGTACACAGAAAAACATGATCTAATGGACTTGGTACAAACTATGTGATCTAATAAACTTGGTTTAATCTCGAACTAATAGAATTGGTACAATAACAAACCAACAGATTTGATACAATCATAAACTAAGCATCAACTAGAAACTAGAAAACTTAAGACTTCGGTGCTAGTAACCTAGGGCAACGAAAGCACTATCTCTATGTTGTAATTGTATTTATGTGCAATAGTAATACACTCGAAAGTTTAATGAACTACATTTAGTATTTACATATACTTGTCACGATGATTTTTATAAGGTTTTCACATTATTTACCTATAAACTCTATGAACTCACCAACCTTTGTGTTGACACTTTAGCATGTTTTATCTCAGGTCCATAATGTACGAGGCTAGAACGGAGGAGCACAGATTCATCAAGAGGGCTATAAATTTCATTATCATTCGAAAAATTATTTGTGAACCATGAAACTACTAGGATTTCATTTTGTAAAATATGATTTTCACTGTTATAACTATTATGCCATGAAGTTCGTTTCTATTGTTATAACTATTATGCCATGAAGTAACACCCAGTTTGAATTTTACTACATTCACGAAATTGGGAGTGTTACAGTAGACATTCTAGTGAACTTATATTACCCATTTTAATCATTAGTTAAACTTGTAGAACAAGATTTCTAACACAAAAACTTCAAAGAAAAAATCAACAAAACAGTGTTCATATTATGCTCGACTACACCAAAAATTTGATACAAGGACTTTACTGGGTTTTAAAAAATCATTTAGTTAAAAACTAGAGCCAACCCGCTCTATACTAGTTGTGGAAACCGTAGAGGGGGTGAATACATTTCCGTTTAAAAAACTTAAAACCTTTTGTATCAAATTGTTGATCAAGCTTACCATAATATGTAAAGTTTCAAAATATAGTCTATAATTATATGAATACTTAGAAAGCAGATAATGAAACAAATATCAAGCACAAATACAATCAATAATATAGAGCAAGAATAAAAGTAAAGCGATAAGTGAAAAGTATATGCAAACCGGACACCATGATTTATAGTGGTTCGGTTACGAAGCTCCTCTTCGCTCTAGTCCACTCCCCGATACCCAACTCGAGAGTTACTTCACTAGATCAACAAACTCCCTTCTTGGCGGAGAAAACCTTACATAAACTTGCTTATAATTTATCCAGTACAAAGCTAAATAACAGGTCCTCCACAAGGTAGAACCAAACCTGTGTCGCCTACTCTTTATCCGATATAAGGCTAGATACTTGGTTCTTCCACAAGGTAGAACCAAACCTACGTCGCTTACACTTTATCCAGTACAAAGCTAGATAATGGGTTCTTGACAAAAATGTAAGAACCAATCCGAACACAACTATCTAGCACAACACTCTATGATATGATATGATGAATATAATGATGATCCAAGACAATGTGTCTAATGGATATGTATGACTAATCTAAACGAACTTCCATTGATAGGAAGCCTTCAATGGATGAAGATCACAAGTTGCCTAAGCTTGTTGTGATAGATCTTCACGTATGTATGGTTATAGTGGATGGGGATGCAAGATCTCTAAGCTTTGTTTGAAGGATCACTTCGGAAGTATGCTTAAAATAAAAATGAAATTTAAAAGCTTTATGATCATATGTTAATTTGAGGTTTTATGAAATCATTCCTACTAATCTAAATATGTTAGAAATGGTAAAGAGAAAGTGTGTGAAAAGGGTAATAAACAAAGAAGAGAAGGCAAGCTATTTATTGGAAAAGACTGGCTACTGCGGTCCAATTTTAGCGGGTCCCTTTCAGAAGGGATCCGGCCAGTACAACCCAATTGATCTGGCACACTGGGTAAGCCAGTCCAGATTTTGGGTTATATTATGGGTCATGGGTCATGAGTAATGTACTATGGGTCATGGACCTTGGGTCATGGATACCCAACTAGATACATTATACATGGACAATGGGTTATGGGTTATGGGTCATGGATCTTGGGTTATGGGCACCCAAGTAGATACAATGTATATGAAAAATGGGTTATGGGTTATGGGTTGTGGATCATGGACTTTGTTAATACAAATAAGTCGTAAAAACGTTTATTTATATTTTACGATCTTCTAATGTTTTGTCGATAACAAACATAAAATCATTTTAACGAAACAAATAGAATACGTAAATGGTTTGAGTTAATAGCTTCCTAACACACTTACGTTTTCACATAAAACACTAAAACAAGTATAAGTGATTTTATGATTTAGATACATATGTACAACAACTAGTGTCTACATATTGGGTTAGCATATACTTAAACTAAGTATACTAAAATGGGTTAAAACATGTATATACTAAAATGGGTAAAAACTAGCAAATGGTATTGACCCATAACCCATGGTTTTATATATACCACTTAACCAAGTTCATTGTATCCTTAAGATAGATTGTATCTAGAAAGAAAACCATGGATCAACCCATAACCCATGACCCATGACCCATAACCAAAAATACCCATGGGCAAAGAGGAGCGTTCCACGGATCCCTGGCTTTGTGCTAGCCGGATCCATTGTGGAAGGGATCCGTGGGATCCGAGGATTAGTAGAGAATTTTCTCTATAAATAGAGAGCCATTTCTTCCTTTCTACTCATGACTTTACACACATACTTCCCCCAAGTATTATAACCCTCTAACCTCAGATCCAAGTGATCTATGTAGTTTGTCTTTTGTTTTTGTGTGATCTTCTAGGTTCCTCTTAAAGGAAAGATCACCACCTCTTGAAGATGAGCAAGCTCAAGTCCATAAGTTGCCATGCTTCGTCATCATCAAGACAACTAAGGTTCTCTTGTTGATAGTTCTTCCTTTCTCCATAGATGTTGGGTTGAAGGAATTAGTGAAGAATGCCGAAAGTGTCAAGATGAAAGCATTAGTGAAAGATGTTAATCATCCGTGTCAAAGCATTAGTGAAGAATGCTAAAGGTGTCAAGAAAAAGGCATTAGTGAAGGGTGCCAAGCGTTGTGTCAAAGTCATTAGTTAAGGATGACTAAGAATCTAATCAAGTCGCATTTGGGAAGAATGCATAAGTCGTATAATCGATGAGGTGGATCGTTATACATATAAGTACTTGTTTATTTCCAAGGATGGTGATATCCTTGATGTTGTTATAACAAGGAGTGGATCTCCTTGATGTTAGGTGTTGTGTTGTGAAGGGTAGTTTTTCCTCCATAGTAATGGAACTAGGTGCTTATCCTAGTACCTAATAAAGAGTTGGAAACATTGTGATAGAATTAGTTCTCCTTGGTGTGAAAGAACTCGGTTGTTAGCCTAGCACCGTATAAAGGGTAGGCGACGTTGTGTTGGGTCTGGTTCGCCTTGGTGTGAAAGAACTCGGTATCTAGCTTTGTACCGGAAACAGGTTAAGCGATGTTGTGAAGGCTTCTTCGCCATAAGGAGTTGGTGCAGTGCTTACGAACTCTCGAGTAGGTGAATCGCGGAGTGGAGTAGGCAAGGAAGGTGTCCTTGTAGCGAACCACTATAAATAACTTTTGTCGTGGTGATGTGCTTACTCTTTATATATATCTATCTATCAACGTCCAACATAAACAACCAAATAGATTGACATAAGTCGATCTAAATATTTAAAAAGAAGTTTTAAATTGGTAAAACTATTCAACCCCCTTCTAGTTTTCCACAATTGGTATCGAGCTTCTACCAAGTTTCTTAGAGTATGTTGTACTTTAAAAACTTGATACGATCCATGTATGTTTGAAACTATAAATAATGATTATTTTGTCATATTTTAAAAATCATTATATTGTTTAATGTTGGACAATGATAGAATGCTCTAACATTTTTTTTCTCTAAGCATTATCCATACTTGGATTTGGAGTTACCAAGAAGATCATAAAGAATTTATCTAATTATTTCTTTTCGCAAAAAGAATGTTTAGTATTCTTACAACATAAATCTGGAGATTCCAAGAAGATCACAAAACATCTAAATACTTCTTTTCTTAAAAAGAATATTTGGCAAAGGTATGATCTTAAATTACTTACCTTTATTTGTTATTATTAAAATCTTAGTTCCATGATTTATTAGTAATGGTTCTAGTAATTATTCATATTATAGTCATCATCAAATTAGTATTCTCCGACTTATTTGTATAGACTTCATTACCAACTCATAATAATGATTTCTTGGTTATTCGATAACCTCAATCATTATTCATTACAAAGGGTATTGACACTTCATCTATGTCAATAAATATCCATGTGAAACTTCATATATTATGATAAAATGGGATTTTATTATAATGTTTGAAAAGCTTCTCAAGAATTAAGACTACTTCTTAAAAAGGGAACCTCGTTCAATAGGAATAGTATTAAATCATCAAAACCACAAACCACAAGTTTTAGAACCTTAACACCAAAACACTAGGCGTTTTAGAACTCCCAAACCAGAGTTATCAAGGAATTTTTGAGTTGACTTTTGCTGTCATGCCGGATCCCTAAGTTTATACTAGCCGGATCCCATATGAGAGGATCCGCGATCCGTGCAATGTAAGACAAGATATGCTCAAGAATGATCACTGTGGATGTTCCACAATAATACTCACCTCAAAGACTCACGAACAAAAACCTAGGTACTGTTCATAGGAGCAATTTGATCATTCCTCTCAAGTTTAACAATCACTTGTGTAAGTACAATCTTCACTACATTGGTAATTTAATTCCTTGATTTCTAAGATTACAATTTCTTCATCTTTAAGAGTTGGGTTCAAATGGGTTTATCATAATTTGTCACCACATTGTTTTCTAAGATAATCTAAATCAAAGAATTAACATTGTTAATACAAATTAAACACATTTCTTGAACTCAACAAAGATGATGAGAGCAAAATTGTGATCAAACCCTCTTGGTTACTATTCACCATTAACACCACATTGTGGTTGTATTGTTTAGGAACATCATGCCAAGCAACAAGCAACAAGATTACCAAGACACCGCTCACTACATACCCATGTACCATAGGAAAGTTGGATTAAGTCCGGACGATAGGAAAGCCTTTAAGTTTCTTGAAAGGAGACTCTTTCATAAGGTAGAGTTGTTGATCCATCATTTCTTGCAAATACCGACATAAGGGAAGTATTTGAAGCTATTGGGTTTGATTGTTTATTGGATATAAATGAGCAAATTTGACCGATCTTTGTGCTTGAGTTCTACAAGACTATGGGTATAATTAGAAATGATGATGGGTCCATCTCAATTGAATTCACCATAAATGGACATGAGTACACTCTTTCACTTGAGGAGTTTGGAAGAATTCTAGGGGTTACATATGATGGTGTTTGCATGTATTCTAATGAGTGGTCGTTGGAGGAGATACAATCTATGGGTGATCATCATGAAATTTGTCACGCAACAATTCCGGAAGCAACCACGGTAAGGGACACCGTGTTTATGCCAAGAGCATCCCCATCAAGGGTGACTAGGAAGTCAAAAGTGATCTATAAGGATCCTTTCCAAATGGATCTTTCGGAGATGTATCCGTTGTATCGAAAATGGGAAGATGTGATAAGGGAGAATGTGGTGTTTCTAGTAGGAAACAAGGATCACCCCCAACGCATGTCTAAGCTTCATGATCTATTTTCTTGTGACCGAGACTCGCTTCAACATTGCCTACTACATGATCAAGAGAATGGCAAGTGTAAGAAGCATGGACAAGATGGTGCTTCCATATGCAATGCTCCTAACCCGACTTGCTAAATTCATCTTCGCATTAAACCCTTCTCCACAAACCTATGACCATAGCTTTTGCAACAAGGTTATGGTATCATTGACCGAGGGAAGAACCACAAGGTTTATGGTAGATGGGAAGAGGCCTTACCCACCCACGGATTCCTCGGAAGGAAGGGAGAGACCAAGAGAAGGTGAAGGAAGTAGCAACCCACTTGGAAATACCGAACTCGATCCTTTGGAGTATATCAACCAATTTTTGGATGAACCTGGTGCATCACCCCGTATGGCAACAAACCAAAGGAATCTTCAAGTGCTTTGCCAACTTCTTGAAGAAAAAGAGGTAGAGTGGAGGATGGGTGAAGATGAGAAGGAGAAGAGAGGTAAGGTCTTAGGACCCAAATGTGTGTTGAACAATTTCAAACAATGGCTTGTAACACTTTAACTATGCTCGTAGTATGTTGGTATCGCTATATATTGGCACTAAACAATCCTAACTTAGTTATTTGGAAAATGAGATTTTACGACCTCTTGAGCGGTCGTCGTCTCTAATTCTAGGAATTTTAGCTCTTTCTAACTTGATATACATTATATTAGTTGTGTTCTTGCGTCTAGTCCCTATAGAAACAACTAGGAAAAGCATTTACTATAAATTGCAAAGTTGCACATTTCCTGAAAGCTCTCTGATCTGCAGTTGGCGGATCCCAGCTTTTGAACTAGCCGGATCCCTCCCATAAGGGAACCGCAAGATCCGTAGGCATCTGATATGCAATACAGATTTGGATACATCAAAATAGTCTACTAGATCACCTCAAACAAGTCAAACATAAGATACTAGAGCCAACTAAGTCTTCCTCAAATAGTTGAAAACCTCACTCTCATCCATGGCTTATCTAGGATATATTTTCGAAATAATTTTGATTTATCAACTAGTCAAAACTCACCATAATTCCGCTCCAACACTCACACATTATCTATCACATTTGATATCACTTAGTTTGGTCTATCTTTCAATTTTAGCAAATTGATCTCAATCATCTTTGACTCAAAATTAGGCTCAAAAATTAGTTTTTCATTTCTTTGAACTTTTAAAGATTTTAGTAAATTCCTCTTAGGACATCATCTGACTTCTAGGACTTGTTATCACCATTTATCCACATCAAATTAAATGGAATCCTTGTCAAACATATAGTTAGACTACCCAAAGTCAATTTTCTTGGCCAAAACCATCATTAAGCACCATTACTTGTTATGGTTGAGGATTTGAGATATCCAACAGCTAAAGACTTCAAAATTAAGTCAAAAACTCGAAAGCCATTAATAATAAACCTTACAAAAGCATAATGATTTCACCTAAACCTGTCGATAGCTGGATCTCCTGGTCTTTAACCAAAGGATCCTCATTGAGAGGATCCGGGATCCGTAGATGCGTAAAGCATAAATCGCCTTCTATATTCAAATTCAAGTCACCTTTAGGCTCTCTAACCACTTTTAGCATACATTAATTATCCTCCTAGAACTGATCAAAACCTCAAGAGCATGCTTAGTCTTCTAAGTGTCCAAGAATTTAATTTCCTAATTCAAATTATCCTTTATAAACCAAACAACCTTAGCTTTAAGGCACCATCCTCAATCCCCTTTCAAAAAAATCAACAATTAGAAGCTCACATTAGCATCATCATCACCATGACTAAGGCTCTTAGCAACAAATCCTCAACCTTAGGATCATCCAAAAGAAAAGGTCAAATGATCCATGAAGTCTCTTCCACCGAAACATCTCCCACTAGAGATAATGATGCTAGAATCCCACCTCATCAAACTCATCCAAAGGCTAACAGAACCGCAAGGATTAGCATCAAACCCGTCGGACTAGAAAAAGGATCACCTAGTTCAAAACCAAACATGGAAAGTTCTAGCAAGCCATCACAACCCCCATTCATTAAGCATGGACTTCACTCCTTGAATGAGCCTCTCCCTCACCCAAACATCTACTCATTGGATCATTCACCACCAAGAACCTCCCATTCACCAACTTTTTCATTGAATAGGGACCACCAACAACATCAACTAGCCCATCATGGGAGACAAGGAACAACCTTGATCATATGGAAGAAGTTCCATTACCACCCTCATTTTTAGAACCTCTTCCTACCTCTCAAAATGAAGACCCACAATCACACATAGAGCCTCCGCAAAATATCCATTTCCCTCCGGGTCCAAACCAAGACTATAATTGTCCAAATTGTCTAAACACTCAAGGACTTGTTCAAGAAGAAAGAAATGAGATACATTTCATGTTTAATCATCTTCTTGCAAAGTTGGATCAAATCAACAAGTCCACTCATCCCTAGACTCAAGCACATTGTAGCGTTTTTAAGTCTAGTAACTAGTTAGTATATAGTGGTTCTTGTATTTCCTAGTTCATTCTCTTAGTTTTAGAGATTTATTTGGTTATCTCTTGTTTTATTGAATGAACACTTATATGCTATGATTATTTTGTGCGTTGTGCTCTTTATTGTACACATATATTATCTCCACACTAGCATTGTTTGACACATCTTCACTGCTGAAGAAACTGTCATCAGATAGCCGGATCCCTACACAACGCCTAGCCGGATCCCTCAAAGAAGGGAACCGCATGATCCGTTGATCAGAAGCACAAATTTCTACTAACTTGAGTTTTATTTGTAGGAAATTATGCACTATACTCTTGTTTTCTAACCTTTACTTTGTAGATTTTCAAAATAACACATGAAGATTTTGACACCATAAAGCTAGGGGGAGCTTTGTGTCAAATGAAATTGCAAAAACATTTGCAACTTAATCCGATTTTTGACTATATTTCATGTCACCCCATTGGAACTTTGCAATCTTCAAGGGGGAGCATGTTTTCGTCACTTAGACGAACCATTTGCAAACATAATAGCAAACACAATTAGTTTATTTTACGTCATGTCCTTGACGCCCTTTCAAAGGGATGGACTCGTCAAGGGGGAGTTAAGATGAGTTCCATTCCCGTCACTTGCTCTATTTACATTTTCTTTTACATATTTTTTTATATAAAAATTGTGTTAGTTTCTTTTAACACTTTTTGTTTCGACAAAAAGGGGGAGAAGAAAGTAAAAACTATTAATTCAAACTTACTACGTAAATGGGTTATGGGTTATGGGTAATGGGTTTTGGGTTATGGGTAATGGGTCATGGGTAATGGGCCATGGACTTTGAGTCGTGGGTATCCAACTACATACATTGTATATGGACAATGGGTTATGGGTCATGGATTTTAGGTCATGGATCTTGGGTTATAGGTACCCAAGTAGATACAATGTATATGAAAAATGGGTTATGGGTTATGGGTTATGGGTTGTGGATCATGGACTTTGTTAATACAAAGAAGCCGTAAAAACGTTTATTTATATTTTACGATTTTCTAATGTTTTGTCGATAACAAACGTAAAATCATTTTAACGAAACAAATAGAATATGTAAATGGTTTGAGTTAATAGTTTCCTAACACAATTACGTTTTCACATAAAACACTAAAACAAGTATAAGTGATTTTATGATTTAGATACATATGTACAACAACTAGTGTTTACATATTGGGTTAGCATATACTTAAAATAAGTATACTAAAATGGGTAAAAATATGTATATACTAAAATGGATAAAAACTAGCAAATGGTATTGACCCATAACCCATGGTATTATATATACCACTTAACCAAGTTCATTGTATCCTTAAAATACATTGTATCTAGAAAGAAAACCATGGATCAACCCATAACCCATGACCCATGACCCATAACCAAAAATACCCATGGGCAAGAGGCGCGTTCCCACGGATCCACAGCTTTGTGTTTGCTTGGATCCTTGTGGAAGGGATCCGTGGGATCCGGGAACAAGAGAGAATTTTCTCTATAACAGAGAGCCATTTCTTCCTTCTACTCATGACTTTACACATACTTCCCCAAGTATTATAACCCTTTAACCTCATATCCAAGTGATCTATGTAGTTTATCTTTTGTTTTTGTGTGATCTTCTAGGTTCCTCTTAAAGGCAAGATCACCACTTCTTGAAGACGAGCAAGCTCAAGTCCATGAGTTGCCATGCTTCGTCATCATCAAGACAACTAAGGTTCTCTTGTTGATAGTTCTTCCTTTCTCCATATATGTTGGGTTGAAGGCATTAGTGAAGAATGCTGAAAGTGTCAAGATGAAAGCATTAGTGAAAGATGTTAATCATCCGTGTCAAAGCATTAGTGAAGAATGCTAAAGGTGTCAAGACGAAGACATTAGTGAAGGGTTCCAAGCATTGTGTCAAAGGCATTAGTGAAGGATGTCGAAGAATCTAATAAAGTCGCATTTGGGAAGAATGCATAGGTCGTATAATCGATGAGGTGCATCGTTATACGTGTAAGTACTTGTTTATTTCCAAGGATGGTGATATCCTTGATGTTGTTGTAACAAGGAGTGGATCTCTTTGATGTTAGGTGTTGTGTTGTGAAGGGTAGTAGTTCCTCCATAGTAATGGAGCTAGGTGATTAGCCTAGTACCTAATAAAGGGTAGGCAACATTGTGATAGGATTAGTTCTCCTTGGTGTGAAAGAACTCGGTGGTTAGCCTAGCACCGTATAAAGGGTAGGCGACGTTGTGTTAGGTGTGGTTTGCCTTGGTGTGAAAGAACTCGGTATTTAGCTTTGTACCAGAAAAAGGTTAAGCGACGTTGTGAAGGCTTCTCACCCATAAGGAGTTGGTGTAGTACTTACGAACTCTCGATTAGGTGACTCGAGGAGTGGAGTTGGCAAGGAAGGTGTTCTTGTAGCCGAACCACTATAAATAACTTGTGTCGTGGTGATGTGCTTCTTACTCTTTATCTTTCATTACACGTTTATATATCTATCTATCAACATTCAACATAAACAACCAAATAGATTGACATAAGTCGATCTAAATATTTAAAAGGAAGTTTTAAATTGGTAAAACTATTCAACCCCCCTTCTAGTTTTCCACAGACTTTGGGTCATGGAAATGGGTCAGGGATAATCCATTCAATTTACTTACACATTTATTTAGTTAGTTTACAACTATGTATTTTTGTACAAGTGTAAGTAACAAAAGTTACTTATAAGTGTTTTATAAAAATAGTTTTGGCTATATGTAAACTATTTTACTAGATGTGTTAAAGGGTATGGTTCAGTTCCTATGAAGTCAGAATATGTTAAATAAATCTCTCCAGGTTTATTATGTTACATATGTATCTAAATCTAACTATGTGCATGATGATGATGTTACGTGGTGGGTTGACTCTGGGGAAATTTTTCATGTGTGCAAAGATAGATGCTGGTTCAAGACTTACGAGTTACTGAATGATGGTTCTATTCTTCACATGAGAAATGAGTCAACAACTTTGGTGCATGGACGTGGTTGCGTAGATCTTAGATTTAGTTCAGGAAAGATTGTAACTTTGTTTAATGTTATTCATGTTTCAATATTAGGAAAAACCCGGTTTCAAGTAGTTTTTATTATTATTATTATTATTATTATTATTATTATTATTATTATTATTATTATTATTATTATTATTATTATTATTTTAATCATGGTTTAAACAAAATTTTGAATATGATACATTTGTTGTATAAGAATGGTGTGTTTATTGGTTTTGGCTATTTGTATATCAAATGTCCATACTGAACATTGTTTTTCATTATGTTAATTCAACATTTGTGTCAACCTTTAAACTGAACGAATCTACCCTCTGGATTGCTAAACTTGGCTTATAAAAGGATGAAGATATGTCTAAAGATGGGTTAATCCCAACATTTGACATGGACACTAAAAAAGGTAAACTTTCATGTTGACCAAAATAACTAAGAAAGCTTTTTTCAGAGTGTAAAATATGAAACTGAGAGTTTGAAACAGATACACAGTGATCTGTGTGATTTGCATGTCACTCGCTCATTTAGGAATAAGAAGTACTTTGTGACATTTATTGATGATGCTGATAGGTTTTGTTATGTCTATCTTTTACATACTAAGGATGAAGCATTAGATAAATTCAAAGTATTCAAAACTGAATTTGAATTGCAACAAAGGTCCTTGATCAAGAGATTCAAGACTTATAGGGGAGGTGAGCACATGTATACTTTGTATTTTCAGTTAGTGGGTATTATCCATGAAGTGACTGCTCTCTATACTCTACAACAAAATGGTATCTTTGAAAGGAAAACAAAGTACTTGAAGAAATGTTTAATTCCATGTTATCATATTCAGGCATGAGTCAGCGGTTCTGGGGTGAAGCTATGTTAACATCTTGTTATTTGTTAAATAGAGTTCCTAATAAAAGGAACAAGGTAACCCTTATGAACTCTGGAATAAATGAAAACCATACCTGAACTATCTCAAGGTCTAGGTTTTAGGGCAGTTGTCAGACTCCCTGATTTAAAGCTGAAAATTTTGGGTGAAAGAGGCAATGAATGCAGTTCTATTTGATATGCTGAGCATTTCAAGGCTTTTAGGTTCTATGTTATTGAACCTAATAAATATTTTTCAATCAACTAAATAACTGAATCAAGGGATGCAATCTTTGATAAGTATATATTCTCATCTATCCCTAGACCAAGTCACAAGTTTCAAATGGAATTAATGACACTGTTGCTTTAGAGGTCTATGTTAAGGTTATGGTTTAGCAACCTGAATCTGAGCATAGAAAAAGCAAAAGGGTCAGGACTCCAAAGTCATTTGAACCTGAGTTTCAGTTATATTTAATTGACAGAACTTGAGATGAGGTCTTTATCTATTACTCTTATTGCTTTATTGTTGAGGATGATACATTTGATGAAGCAATGAAGTCCCAAGATGTTGCTTTCTAGAAAGAAACAATCAATGATGAGATGGATTCCATCATGAGCAACAACACTTGGCTGTTTTCTGATCTACCACCTGGTTGCAAACCTCTGGGTTGTAAGTGGATTTTCAAAAAGAAAATGAAGGTAGATGGAACTATTGAAAATTTAATGTAAGACTAGTCATTCACAGCTTTAAACAAAAGTTATGGGATAACTACTTTGATACTTATGCTCATGTGGCCTGTATCAGTATCATAAGAATGTTGATTACTTTGGCATCTATTCACAATCTGATTATTCATGAGATTGATGTGAAGAAAGCTTTCTTGAATAATGAATTGGATGAAGAGGTTTATATGAACCAACCTTAGGGCTTCATCATGCCTGGCAATGAAAACAAGGTGTGTAAACTGATTAAGTCTCTGTATGGACTGAAATAGGAACCTAACAATGGCATCATAAATTTGATGAAGTGATTTTGTCAAATGATTATCTTCTTAACCATGATGATAAATGTGTGTATAGTATATTTGATGAATCTGGTAAAGGAGTCATCATTTGTCTATATGTTGATGACATGCTAAACTTTGACATTGATGAAGATCAGGTTGACATGACAAAGGAATTTTTTCATCAAGGTTCTTCATGAAGGACATACGGGAGGCTGATGTTATTCTTGGGGTATGAGGATTCAACATGAAATTAAGAGAATTTCAATCTCTCGGTCTCATTATATTGAGAAAGTACCGAGGAAATTCAATTACTGTGATTGTAATCCAGTGAGTACTCTTATGAATACAAGTGAGAAGCTGAAACCTAATAATGGTCGGTATCTCAGCTTAAGTATTATAGCGTGATTAGCTGCCTGATGTATGCCATGACTTGTATAATGCCTGATATTTCTTTTTCAGTGGGTAAACTGAGCAGGTACACTAGTAATCCCAGTGCTCATAATTGGCAAGCCGTTCAGAAAGTAGTGAAGTATTTCAAGAGAAGTACAGATTATAGTTTGACATATGTTGGTTATCCATTAGTTCTAGAAGGATACACTGATGCAAGCTGGATCATCAATACCGAAGAAAATTCATCTACTAGTGGATGGGTATTCCTTCTTAGTGGAGGTGCAATTTCTTAGGCATCCAAGCAACAAACGTGCATCACCAGTTCAACAATTGAATATGAATTTGTTTCCTTTGGGTAACTGCTAGTAAAGAGGCTAAATGGTTGAAATACTTTCTTCTTAAGATTCCTTAGTGGCACAAACCTATAGCACCTAATTCTATCCGGTGTGATAGTGTAGCTACATTGTCAAAGGCTTTTAGTCAGATATACAATGAGAATTCTAGGCACTTAGGTGTCAGCATAGCATGATTCGTGAGCTTATCATTAATGGGTTGGTATATATAGAGTTTGTAAGATCTCAACAAAATTTAGTTGATCATTTAACGAAGGGTTTGGCTATATACTTGGTTATAAATTCTGCTAAAGGGATATATTTAAAGTCCAACTTAGTCGTTGAATGCTATGACACCCATCTCCCTCTTGAGGAAACTTAGGAGCTGAGTACAATGTGGAAAGCTGAAAATTCAGTGAACTGAAGCACATGTTTTACAATTATCCCAAGGTTGTGCTCGAAACCTGCTGAAAAAGATGACGAAGTTTTACTTCTTAATGGTTAATTTCTTTGAAATAGTACTTGGCAGGAGCAAGAATAAAGAGGAACCACCTATATGAATATTGAGGTTTTGCCACTTCAAGGAGCTTTTGTAACACCCTCAGTTTTTGAATAGCAGCGGAAGCTAATCGAGGATATTACTTATTAGCACAAAGTACACATTACAGAAAACGACTCTAAATGAGACGTTTTAAAATACATTATCATTCAAATTTATTCATAATATCAGAGTAGAGGTCCCATAATGTACATAATAAGTTTAAAAGCTTTTCGAATGATAATATGAATTGTCTTCAAAATCCTATTCTGTCTGCCTTCTTTCGTGTGCCAGACATGTCTAACGGACCTGAGATAAAACATGCCGAAAAGTCAACACAATGGTTGAGTGAATTCATAGGTTTGAAAACAGTAGTGGACAATAGTTTGTAGTATAATTGCAATGTGTACAATTATCTTCTTGATAGTTATTATTGCTCTAAGCTCATGGAACTCACGATCGATTGTTGTATATATATCACCGGACGATATATATATATATATATATATATATATATATATATATATATATATATATATATATATATATATATATATATATATAACTTACCCGGTAGGTATTTTGCCATATACCTAGGTAATTCAAATAAAGTGCGTTTGTTACCGATTCTGCTAACACAAACGGATTCGTCAATCCCGATAGGCCTATCCACAATATTTGCGCTCACTCCCAATGATTAGTGGTCCATGATGTTGGGGACTTTTGGCATAAACAACTTAGGCATGCAATAATACAGTCAAGGCATTCAGTTTGCAAGTAATTGTCCATAATAAAACGTTTTAGCATGTATCTCCCCCAAGTAGTTTATAAAACAGTTAAATAAAAGTTGGGGCTATGAACTCACTGTGGTTATTAGTAGTAGTTTATAGCAATAACCGTATATGTCGAGACTGCGATCTTTAGTGATTACCTACTAAAGTATAATAATTATGTTTTAGTATAGTTTTCAATATAAGTTTACAAGTATATGTAATTTGTTGGCTTATGATGTTGTACATGGATATTAAGCTAAGGTATCCCTTAAGTGTTTGTTTGGCTCATAGCCTTTTTATAAATGATCTCGTACCACCGTTCGGGCTATCAAAATCAAGAGGTCATGTAGTAATCGCACGAGGAGCCAGGACTTTAAATCGTAAATCCACAACTAGTCGTTACGATACCCCGAAGAGGCCTCTTTATGATAACGAAATTCCCTACTATTGGAGTAATTATCATTTATAAGTAAGTATTTGACGAGAAAAATGTTGTATAAAACATGTTTTGTGTTTCGTCAAAGACTATTGTTGAACTTGTGTGATAGTGTTAAGAGTTGTGTGTCGCGAAATAGTTTAGCGTAACATTTATCATGTGTAAGTGTCATTCACTCAATGAGTGTTGTGATTACGGCGTGTCATATTATGATGTTGTGGAATATAAAGGTTTTAAAAATAGTTTTTAGATTAATAAGATCATGGTTTTAAATAAGAGTTAAAACTTGTGAAAAAGGTATTTATATGGTCTATATGTCATATAGTCATTTATCTAGTTTTGTCAAAATCTAGTAAATAATAGGTCCGTTTAGTTTTTGCTGTTTTTAAGACTTTTCGTTCACTTTCTGCTTTACACTTTCGCTTATTCGGACCAGAAAAGGGTTTAACCATAATAATCAATTTTGACTTAATAATCAATTTTCATCTAGTCATCTTCTTTTAACCATAACTTTTTATCTATAAGTCCATTTCAAGTGATTCAAAAGCTCAAATTCTATTTTTTACTTCCTCTAATAACTTCTTAAACTTAATCAAGTCTAAAGTTTATGATTTTTATGTTAAAACTCATGATAATTCACTAGTTTCTTACTAGTTGTCTTAATGAGTTTCTACACTAGTTTTTACCCATCAATTTTATGTACAACATCAAGCTAGCCTTATTACATGTACTACTTATATCAAATTACATCAAATAATTATAAATATCATTAAAACCATATTGAATGACAAGAAATTTAAACAAACTTCTTACAAGACTTAGGTTGAATGGTCACAAGAACAATCAAGCCTAAACCCCTTTCAATCTTCAATCCTTGTCTTCAACCTCTTAACCCAAGCTTACAAACCCTTTTACCATTGTAATAAACTCTTTTACTTCAGCCCCTTATGCCTTGAATATCTTCTAATTAACCCTTGATATCAACAAAATAACCCTAGGATCATGTAGGAATCAACTCTAGCTCCATCTTCTTAGTAATTCTTATGGTATGAATCAAACAATGGATTGGTGTTATGGTGGTGATAGTAGACGTCCAAGGAGAGACCAAGAGAGTTTTGTGTTTGTTTTACATGTGAAATGATAAGTTTGAAGTGATAATGTTTAAGTGGGGGACAAGATTGAGGTGAGTAAGATTGCATGGGATGAGAGAAAGCGACATGGCTTTGTGAAGAGCTATTTACATGCCACCTCACTTTTGAGGTGGTAGTGCATGTATTATTTTTTCTATCATTTGGTTTATGAGGTGTAGTTTGGTCCCGGTAAATACTAATGTTAAGCCTTTAAGTCACGAAACTTAAAACCGGGTAACGTAAAAATGTAATACTTCCAAAAATGTTAAAACTTATCAATATACTCCAACTAGGTCTACTAAAAGTATGATAAGTCTAATATGGTGTTTCTATGTTGTTAAAACATAATAATGTAGGTTCGGGCACGCGTATTACTTAAAAGGTAAAATGTTTACCTAAAATTGGCAAAGTGCCAATAATTCATATGAATTATGACTAGTGGTGAAACTAAAGTATTTTTGAACACATAGACTTTTCCTAGTCTTGTGTTAGTTGTGAGGATACCTACATATTAATTTTTGAGATTACTTATATAAATAATTAAAAGTAATTTATATAACGTAAAATAGTAAAATATAGACACGAAATATGCGAGGTGCTACTGCCTTCCTCACACGTAAATCATGTCCTCATGATTTATTTTGATGTACCCGAGAAGAGATGCGGATATTTCTGTCGCATTTGGTCCTCTCTGTTAATGCAAATATCGTCATTAAACGTTATTTAAATTTTTGATCTTTACCTAAGTTTTGTTAATGAAAAAAGTAAATTTAATTTTTATAAAGCTTAAAGCTTGTCAAGTTTAATAGATATTAAAACAAGATTTTTCAAACAATATCTTCATTACTCAAGCATTTACATTGTGATTAATCATATCTTAATATGACTCTAACCGTAATGTATGATAGTATTTTTTAGAATGTTTTAGTTTCTTAAAAACTAAACATTACTTATGTATTTGCATATTTCTAAAAATAGAAAAACAACACATGACATCATGTGATGCATCATGGAAATCATTGGAAGATTTCATTAGATATTCTGTGTAGATTTGTACTCTTCAAATCTTACACAATCTTGAATAGATATGGTTGAATTTGGCAAGATCTTGATATCTTCTTGTCGCACTCTCGGCACCAAAAATCTATAATGGGCGTAACCCTTTAAGGGGTCCGCGTCCGTGGTGCTGCGATGGTTTTGGCTATAATAGCAAAGCCAAACCAAGTAGTTTTTCATCCCTTTCTATCATACTCTACATAGCTTCTCTCTAACCTTTCTAACTCGGGCCAGTATCATATTAGTGATATCTTTTGTAGCAAAGAAGATCAAGTCACATTCAAGCTTCAACGAGAAGTTGGAAGTCTTGTTTGTTTAGTGTTGTATGATCTTGTGTTGATTCATACTTCATTTTTGTACTAAAATATCATAATATTGTGAGTGTGAGTGTGAGTGGTTAGTATTTTATTCCTCAAAATACATTGTGTGTGGGAGTGGTTGTACCCTTGGAAAGAACTCGACATTTAGCTTAGTGTCGGAAATAGTGTAAGCTAAGTGTAAAAGTTTCTCCACCGGTGAAAGGAGCTTGTTGACTAGTGAAGTTAAACTCTCGAGTGTGAGACTCGGGGAGTGGAGTAGGACAAGGAGAAAGAGTCCTTGTAGACCGAACCACTATAAACAACTTGTTGTGGTTTGATCATTTCTTTGCTTATTTACTCTTTACATATTGCTTACACATTTAATAACATATCTAAGATCAATATCAATTGATCTTTCAATAAGTTTCAAAACAAAAGTTTTTAATTGGTAAACTATTCAACCCCCCTTCTAGTTTTCTACAATTCGTACCAGAGCATCGCTGCTCAGGAATTTCTAAAATAATTTGTATTTTATAAACTTGAAACGATCCATGGATTCTAAAAACTTTAAAGAAGGGCAATGTATGCAAAGATCACCACTCTTTGAAACCAATGGATTTATCTATTGGAAAAACCGTTTTGAAACATATGTAAAATCAAAGGATATAGATCTTTGGTTTGTTATTGTTAAAGGGGATTTTAGTTCTACAACAAAGGATATTTTTGTTGATGAACAAAAGAAATTAATTGCTAAAAATAATAAAGCTAAAATGATGCTTTATAATGCTTTGCCTAGAAAAGAATATGAAAGAATTTTTAGGTGTGAAACCGCCAAAGATATTTGGGAATCTTTGATTGTTACACATCAAGGTAATTCACATGTCAAGGATAATAAAATTGATCTTCTTGTTCAACAATATGAACAATTTGCTATCCCTGTAGATGAAACCATTGATTGTGGCTTTGCTCGCTTTAATACTATTATTATATCACTTAAAGCACTTGATGAATCATTTCGTAGTAAGAACTTTGTCAAGAAATTTCATAGAGCACACCATCCGAAATGGAGAGCTAAAGTGACCGCTACTGAAGAATCAAAAGATCTCTCAAAAATGTCACTAGACGAGCTAATCGGTAACCTCAAAGTACATGAAATGGTGATGGAAAAAGATTCAAAGATCATCAAAGGAAAAAGGGAGAAGATCAAATCCGTTGCTCTAAAAGCAAAGGCGGAATCAAGTGATGATGACGAATCTTGCTCCGGTAGTGAAGATGAGGAGTATCCCATGGCCGTTAGAGACTTTAAAAAGTTCTTTAGAAGAAGAGAAAAGTTTATAAGACAACCTCGAGAAGAAAAGAAGTTATTCCGAAAAGATCAGGATGACAAAAAGGGTATAGGTGAAAGAAAGTGGTTTAGATGTGGTGATGCAAGTCATCTCATAGGAGAATGTCCCAAGCCACCTAAAAGCAAAACTCAACGAGCTTTTGTAAGTGGTGCTTGGAGTGATAGTGAAGATGATGAAGAGTCAAGCAAGGAAGAGATCGCTCTAATGGCACATGAGTCAAACGAGGTACATTCCGACTCTTCTTATTCTTCTATTGATGATGACACTTTGCAAAAACAATACAATCAATTGTGTGAGTCAAGTCTAAAAATCATAACTAAAAATAAATTTTTAAAAACTAAAAAGGAAGTTTTGGAAAATGAAGTCTATGAGTTAAAAGAAAAATCAAAACTACTAGAAAAGGGAAAAGCAAATGACGATGGTTGTAAATCATGTCAAGAGCTTAATCTTGAAATAGAAAAACTAAAGCTCACGCAAGATGTTCTAATCGAACATAATTCTAAATTTAAAAGGATTAACAAAAACATCGCTCTTGTCGATGAAATAGTTAAAATTCATAAAACACCTGGAGACATGAATGGTCTAGGATTTAATGAGGTATTAATTCCAAATAGTCAAAACAAAACGACCGAAAAGGACGAACAATCACAAAATCAAGCAAGATAAAGATGGACCAGACGAACCTAAATAAGGGTTCCGTCCGTTGAACGAAATGGTGTCGTGGGTACTTCAAAGAGATGTAATGTTTGTGATACGGACCGTAATGAATTTGTCAAAGTAACAAAGAAAACCAAGGATAATGTTAAACTAAAACCAGTTGTTACATCAGGAGTAGGACTTGCTAAAAATGAATTTAGATCATAAACTACTCAACAACGACATAAAACACCTTTTGCCAAACGTCCCTTTCCTAAGAGCAACCACAACGTACAACCCAACTACCAATACAACGGTTGGAATCAAAACTTTCCTAGACCATATCAAACTCCATATTACATGTCATGGAACTCATTCCCATTGTTTCATACATGAATCAAATAAATGGTATGTTTAACCCAAACGGACCCATGAGATATTGGGGACCAAATGCTTGAGTTATTTGCTTCTTAGGTGTGCTTGAAAGTTGGATTGGAACCTGATGAGTGGATAAAAGATAGTGGATGCTCACGGCACATGACGGGCAACAAAAGTCTCTTCTCATTATACTAAGAGTATGACGGAGGTAATGTCACTTTTGGTAGCAATCTCAAAAGAAAAATCATTGGCAAAGGTACGATCGCTCATAACTCCCTAACTATTGAAAATGTTGCTTATGTAGATAGGTTATGATTTAATCTACTTAGTATTAGCCAATTATGTGATAAAAAGTCTAAAGTACTATTTGATAAAAATGGTAGTAAAATACTAAAAGATGGTATCACCATAGCTAAAGGAGTTAGGAAAAATAACATATACGTCATGAAAATAGATAAAAGATCTAATGACAAACTTTGTCTAACAATGTTAGATGATAGCTCATCTCTTTGGCATAGACGCTAGGTCACGCTAATATGAGACTTATACAAAACCTATCTTCAAAAGAGCTAGTTAGGAATTTACCAAAACTTAAATATGACCAACACTTTTATGACGCTTGCAAAATTGGTAAACAAACCCATAGTAGTCATAAATCTAAAAATATGGTGTCCACATCTAAGTGTCTAGAATTATTGCATGTGGACTTGTTTGGTCCATCCGCTATAAGAAGCTACGGAGGCAACTTATACACTCTGGTCATAGTAGATGATTACTCAAGGTTTACTTGGACGTTGTTTTTGAAAACCAAAAATGAAGCTTTTGATAAATTTGAAATTCTTAGCAAGAAAATTCAAAATCAACTAGGTGTTAAAATTGTGTAGATCCGAACGGATCATGGTCGTGAATTTGACAACAAAACTCAATTTGGAAACTTTTGTGATACAAATGGTATAACGCATAACTTTTCGGCTCCACGAATACCTCAATCAAATGGAGTAGTAGAACGTAAAAATAGAACAATTCAAGAAATGAGTAGAACAATGCTTAATGAACAAAACATTCCTCAAAAGTTTTGGTGTAACGCATTGACACTTCTACATATATTTTGAATAGAGTCTTAATCGTCCTTTCTTAAACAAAACACCATTCACACCCCAAATTACTGCTTTGCGGTGAATGGAATTCACGGGATTGATTGTCATAGCATCACAATCATAGATATATTGAACGACCTAAAGTGTCGTTTGGAAAACACATCGTTTGATTTAATAAAACAATCGAGTTTACAAAGTTCGGTCCCAAATGAAAATCAACTTGTGCGGAAATAAGTTTGTTACAATTCAAACGATGTTTAAAGTGAGTAAAACCAAGTGAGACGCGTCGTCACCGCGACTCTAAGATGTGTCCACATGCATGCCATGAAGTGAATGCCTTAGATACCGAGATAAAACATGCTAAAAGTGTCAACACAAAGGTTGAGTGAGTTCATAGGGTTTGTATTGAAATGTAAAGCCTTTCAAAATCGTTTATGCAGCAAAGGCATTGTAAATTCACTCAGTTCCAAGTTCCGCCCATACAAAACTTGCAACCTGTGTATTCACAACCCATTGCCAAAATGTATATAGTTTATATTCAAGCGCATGATGTCAAATGAATTCACATAATAATGCATGACTTAATGTATCAATGTTTACTTGACATAATTATACCAAGACATTCAGTTCAATGAAAATCCCAAGACATTCAGTTCAATGATGTTCCCAAGACATTCAGCTCAATGATAATCCCAAGACATTCAGCTCAATGATAATCCCAAGACATTCAGCCCAATGATAATCCCAAGACATTCAGCCCAATGATAATCCCAAGACATTCAGATCAATGATTTATGATATAGGATATGACTACTCATTAAGTTCGATTAAGCATGTAGTTTCAAATAATCAAGATAGTCATAAAATAGTTGAGCATGTATCTCCCCAAAACAGCTTATGAAAACAAGTAAAAGTAGGGGCTATGAAACTCACTTGGACAATAATGCGATGGCAAAAATGGATACACTGAAATGTAGCGTGAATCTCGAAAATGACCTATTATGAATGATATGATACGTAATGAGTTATGATGTAATGTTATGCATGCATTTCGTAGGTTATTTATACCATTTGTGAGTTTTGAAAATAATACTTATCGTCGAAAAATACTCTTTTGACGTCTTGACCATTCTTAAATCACTTTACAAGTATTTACGTCAAAATGTCATCCTACAATGGTTTCGTAATGATTTATGGTGAAATTTTCACTTTTCGTCGTAAAATAATGTCGTCGGAAATTTCATGAAAGTGACAAAATGGCTTCAAAAACTAGTCGTAAAATGGTGTACGTCGATCGTTAGGAAACGAACTCGACGGTTTTGGAAAGCTTGTATCAAAATCTAAAAGTTTCAGTTCAAGAGTTTTCGACATAAAGGTCTCGAACATAAAGATAATAAGGGTTAAAGATGGTGATTTTGTCTAATTGTTGTGTAAAAAGTGAGTTTCGGCCAAGTTTAAGCATCCGTAAATAATTTATTAAAACTCCGCTATACAAACGGTTGGTCGTTTTGAAAAATATGCTTGGTGATCTTGATTTTACTAGAAGACATTTCGTTTCAAAAAGTTCTACATCATAGTTAAAAACAGCCGTCAACATGGTCATTTTAGTTACCGTAACACTTATCTCGTAAAAATAATATAGTTTTTCTAAAATAATAGTTACGGCAAGTTTATGAAAACGTGCATATCTTAGTCGTTTCAAATCCGCTTTTCACGTATTATATGTCCTTAGCTTCGTATCAAAGTATACTAATATATTTTTGATAAGTCGAAATAATTTGTAAAGCTTAAGGCTCGTTTTGACTCGAATAAAGTAAAAATAGGTTGCTGAAATTTCGAAAAATATATATTTCGTCGTCAAACTTTAAAAATTCATAACTTCTTCGTTATAACTCCGTTTTATCCGTTCAAGCGCCACGGATTCGTTTTAAAGTATATTTTCTAAATATCAAGGCCAAAATTTCGTGCCTACTGTCGGATTTTCCAGAAAATCAAAACAAGGACAGAACACTTTTATACTTATCGAAAATAGTTTTTCTCGTACTAAACCTATTCCAATCCCTTCAAATCAACTCCAAAGCTAATCTAATCCTACCATACACCTTCTTAGGGTGTCATGGGTTCCTAAACATCATCAAGACCAACATATACCAAGGGATAATTATAGGATGACCTTATATATATATAACACTAAAAATCATGTAAAATGGTATAAACAACACAAGTCTTGCATGTTTGCTCCAAAAATGAAGAGATAAATATGAAATGAAGATGAAATATGTAAAATGATAGAAATATGCTTACAAGTTAATATGATGAGGTGCAAAGAACAAGGTTTAACCTAAACACTCTAGGTTTTATTTCAAAACCTTATTAAGAGTGTGATCTAGATTGTTTATAACTTGAGCTTGAAAAATTTTGATGATCTCTTGCTCTCCTCTTGTGTGGCCGGTTCTGGATGAGAAGAAAGAGAGAAGAAGATTTTTAACTACTTGAATTATTGTGATGAATAATGTAGTAATGATATTTGAATAAAGTGTTGAGTATAGATATGTACAAATCAAGTACCAACCAATCCATACATGAAGTGGACCCCTCCCCATGGCGGTTTTGGGGATGATCAATATATAAAATATATTTTTTTATATTTTATAAAATGTAATATATATTTGTAAAGTTTGTGTAAAATGTTTAAAAATAAAGGTGTGTTGTAAATTGTATAACTTTAAGGTAAATGGTAGCTTTTAGGTAAAAGTAAATTTTAATAGATCAAAGTAGAGTATAATGAGATCATAAAATTGTAAAAATACATTCCTTGTAAAATTTGAGTGATATAAATAATTATCGTGTAGTTTTTAAGAAAAACGTCGTAATAATATAACTTTAACGATTTATATACAAAATAAATTTAAAACACTAGGTAAACTCAAAATATAGTTTTATAAACTAAATGTAAGTATAAAAATATATCGGGATCATTTTTGAAAGTAACGGATTAAATGTTCAAAATAATAACTCACGCGATAACGTTTATTTAATATAAAATTTACGCGTTTAATGTGAAATGTAATGTCATGAATGAATTAACATGATGCAAATGATGTTAATGAAATGTAGACTAAACTTAGTCCATATGAAATGTTCGTGATGATATGATCATGAATTCGCCGCTAAACCATTAAGGTTACGCGAATTTGGAACACGTAAACCCAGTTTACGATAAATGTTGAAATTGTGAAGCATGAATTGTTTTGAGAAATGACCTGAAATTGCGAGTTGTCACATTCGCCCATCAAAAAGGAATTCATCCACGAATTCGGTTCGTGTTAGTCTATCGAATTTTTGAGTTTGTGATGAATAACGAGGAGAAAAGACATGGAGAAGTGTCGTTACGGTTATCGATGATTGAGAGCGTATAAAACATCATAGTAAAGAAAATATCGGATGAATCTCTTATAAGTAACACTTTGAATTGGAACATGTGAAAATTTTGCTTGCACTAAGATTTATAAATAACCGCTCCCAACATAACGTGATCCTCCAGAATTAGACATAGTTAGCTAGGCTATGTATAATTAAGGAACGATGACGTGACGTTCGGTTTAGTTGTTATAACTCTCAATGTTTACAAGGATTTAAACCGTGTCGTTAAAATGATAGTTAAAGTAAAAGGAAGTAAAATTCTCGTAAGTAATAACAAATCGGAAAGAAAATAAGTACGATAGATGAGAATATTTTACAACGAGTGGTTTAGCAAAAGTAGTACATCTTAAGTTATAAAGATTCGGATACGATGGAAAACATAAACTTAGTACGACATAGTACATAAGGAAAAATAAGACTGTTAGTTTCCGAACTTCTTCAGTCTTCCGCGTTGTTGATACCTTGACGAGCTCCTCCTCCTCCTAACATGTATACATTCCCATGAGCACCTTCGACTTGTTGACCTTGGTTTTGAGGACATTGACTTCGATAGTGTCCTTGCTCCCCACATCCGAAGCACGTAACTATGGTCTTGCCTCTACAATTCCTGGCATGGTGTCCTAGTTTTGACACTTGTAGCACTTAACAGACAAAGACCCGTGTGATGATACTTACATCGATTACATAGCGGGTAGGTTCCAAGATAACCTCTCCTTCTATTGGTGCAAGAACATAAACCATTGCGCTTTCTTGCCCTCTATTCTGTTGTTGATGATGGTTAGTGTTACGGTTTTGGTTGTTGTTGTTATAACCTCCTCGGTCGTTTTCCCATTTCCTTTTATTGTGGTTAGTTTGGTTGTTGGTGTTGTTGTTGATGGTGTGATTATTGTTATTGTTGTCGTGGTTATTGTTGTAGTTGGTGCGGTTGTTGGTATTGTTGTTACGGTTGGTGTTGGTGGTGTTGCCCCTCTTTACTACTTGTGCCATAAGCTTTTGAGACAATCGAATAGATTCCTCAATTGTTTGCGGATCAAAGGAAGTCACATCGCCTTGAATAATCTCGAAGTCCTTCAATGAAAGCCTCCAGAGCTTCTCATTATCCGAAACCATAGATGGGCATAACACGGCCAATTCTTGAAACCTTCGAATGTAAGTATCAATGTCATACCCAATAGTTACCAACTCATAGAATTCGGTCTCCAACTTCTTCACTTCCGTACGAGGACAAAACTTCTTAGTTACCAAACCCTTGAATTGCTCCCAAGTAAGCTTGAAAGCATTCTCCATTCCCATCGGTTGAGCATATGAGTTCCACCACGACAATGCTCCATCGAGTAGTGTACTTGTAGCAAACTTGACCTTACTATCATCCGGCAATTACACAAAAAAACACGGACTCAATTTCTCGAACCATCGCACCATGGCGGTGGCTCCTTGATCCCTTTAAACTTGGTGGGATCTCCACTTTGAAATCCTTGTAAGAACGACTCTTAACTCCGGATCCTCCTGCATTTCCGATGCGAAGAAGCCTTGCGGCTTCAAAGAAGAGCATGCCCTCGGCGGCGGCAGCAGCCCACCGCTTCCTTTCAATCCTTAATGCCTCTGCTACACTATCCCTTACCAACTTTTGAATAGCCGCTTGGGTCATTTCATCTGTGGCTTTCTTCGGTGCCATATCTTCTTCAAAACAAGAGGAAATGTGAGACGTAGCAAAATCCGATGTTAATAATAAACGCTCCAAAGAAATGTGATAAGAAATGATAAGTTTGAGGTTATTTTTCAAAATGATCGACGGTTTCCTAAGAAATGGGTTATGAGGTGTTGTAAGTGCTTCAAATGTATGGTGGTTTAGTGACTTAATGTGTGAATAAAGTGTAACTCGACATGTTAGTGGTGAAACAAAGGAGTGAGAGTGACTTCCCTATTTAAAGGTTTATCTCGGCATTCGACGTTATCGGTGATGAGTCGATTGATATAAAAATTGTGATAGGGAATGACAAGGAATTCTCCACATTAGAGTATGAAGAAAGAATAATGGAATGGGCATTTAAAGGCATCCATGTGACAATCGATATGAAATGAAAGTAAATAACTCGAAAATGTACGTATAAACCGCATGTAAAGTGAACATGCACTTATGATGAAATGATGAGATGCTATGATAATGTAGTTATAGTCTAGGGTCAATGATGCAACCTAGTTCTCTATAATCAAGCTCGATGCCAATCATCACACCCCAAATTACTGCTTTTGCGTGAATGGAATTCACGGGATTGATCCGTCATAGCATCACAATCATAGATATATTGAACGACCTAAAGTGTCGTTTGGAAAACACATCGTTTGATTTAATAAAACAATCGAGTTTACAAAGTTCGGTCCCAAATGAAAATCAACTTGTGCGGAAATAAGTTTGTTACAATTCAAACGATGTTTAAAGTGAGTAAAACCAGTGAGACGCGTCGTCACCGCGACTCTAAGATGTGTCCACATGCATGCCATGAAGTGAATGCCTTAGATACCGAGATAAAACATGCTAAAAGTGTCAACACAAAGGTTGAGTGAGTTCATAGGGTTTGTATTGAAATGTAAAGCCTTTCAAAATCGTTTATGCAAGAAAAGGCATTGTAAATTCACTCGGTTCCAAGTTCCGCCCATACAAAACTTGCAACCTGTGTATTCACAACCCATTGCCAAAATGTATATAGTTTATATTCAAGCGCATGATGTCAAATGAATTCACATAATAATGCATGACTTAATGTATCAATGTTTACTTGACATAATTATACCAAGACATTCGGTTCAATGAAAATCCCAAGACATTCGGTTCAATGATGTTCCCAAGACATTCACTTCACAATGATAATCCCAAGACATTCAGTTCCAGGATAATCCCAAGACATTCAGCTCAATGATAATCCCAAGACATTCAGATCAATGATAATCCCAAGACATTCAGATCAATGATTTATGATATAGGATATGACTACTCATTAAGTTCAGTTAAGCATGTAGTTTCAAATAATCAAGATAGTCATAAAAATAGTTGAGCATGTATCTCCCCCAAAACAGTTATGAAAGCAAGTAAAAGTAGGGGCTATGAAACTCACTTGGACAATAATGCGATGGCAAAAATGGATACACTGAAATGTAGCGTGAATCTCGAAAATGACCTATTATGAATGATATGATACGTAATGAGTTATGATGTAATGTTATGCATGCATTTCGTAGGTTATTTATACCATTTGTGAGTTTTGAAAATAATACTTATCGTCGAAAAATACTCTTTTGACGTCTTGACCATTCTTAAATCACTTTACAAGTATTTACGTCAAAATGTCATCCTACAATGGTTTCGTAATGATTTATGGTGAAATTTTCACTTTTCGTCGTAAAATAATGTCGTCGGAAATTTCTTGAAAGTGACAAAATGGCTTCAAAAACTAGTCGTAAAATGGTGTACGTCGAACGTTAGGAAACGAACTCGACGGTTTTGGAAAGCTTGTATCAAAATCTAAAAGTTTCAGTTCAGAGTTTTCGACATAAAGGTCTCGAACATAAAGATAATAAGGGTTAAAGATGGTGATTTTGTCTAATTGTTGTGTAAAAGTGAGTTTCGCCAAGTTTAAGCATCCGTAAATAATTTATTAAAACTCCGCTATACAAACGGTTGGTCGTTTTGAAAAATATGCTTGGTGATCTTGATTTTACTAGAAGACATTTCGTTTCAAAAGTTCTACATCATAGTTAAAACAGCCCGTCAACATGGTCATTTTAGTTACCGTAACACTTGTCTCGTAAAAATAATATAGTTTTTCTAAAAATAATAGTTACGGCAAGTTTATGAAAACGTGCATATCTTAGTCGTTTCAAATCCGTTTTCACGTATAATATGTCCTTAGCTTCGTATCAAAGTATACTAATATATTTTGATAAGTCGAAATAATTTGTAAAGCTTAAGGCTCGTTTTGACTCGAATAAAGTAAAAATAGGTTGCTGAAATTTCGAAAAAATATATATTTCGTCGTCAAACTTTAAAATTCATAACTTCTTCGTTATAACTCCGTTTTATCCGTTCAAGCGCCACGGATTCGTTTTAAAGTATATTTTCTAAATATCAAGGCCAAAATTTCGTGCCTACTGTCGGATTTTCCAGAAAATCAAAACAAGGACAGAACACTTTTATACTTATCGAAAATAGTTTTTCTCGTACTAAACCTATTCCAATCCCTTCAAATCAACTCCAAAGCTAATCTAATCCTACCATACACCTTCTTAGGGTGTCATGGGTTCCTAAACATCATCAAGACCAACATATACCAAGGGATAATTATAGGATGACCTTATATATATATATACACTAAAAATCATGTAAAATGGTATAAACAACACAAGTCTTGCATGTTTGCTCCAAAAATGAAGAGATAAATATGAAATGAAGATGAAATATGAAAAATGATAGAAATATGCTTACAAGTTAATATGATGAGGTGCAAAGAACAAAGGTTTAACCTAAACACTCTAGGTTTTTATTTCAAAACCTTATTAAGAGTGTTATCTAGATTGTTTATAACACTTGAGCTTGAAAAAATTTTGATGATCCTCTTCAATCTATTGATGGCCGGTTTTGATGAAAGAACAAGAGAGAAGAAATTTTTTTTATAACTGACTTGTGAATTATTGTGATAAATGAATGAATATGAATTGAATGAAAAGTAGATAGAGTATATGTATATCTAATCAAGAAAACAATCAACCAAGTAATTAATGAATATCACCTCCCCTAAAACCGGTTTTGGGGATATATGTATATAAAATATATTTTTTTTTTTTTTATAATGATATACTTGTATAAAATTTATTAAAAAATGTAAGAAAATGTAAGGTGTTGTAAATTGTAATAACTTGTAAGGTAAATGGTAGCTTTTAGGTAAAAGTAAATTTTAATAGATCAAAGTAGAGTATAATGAGATCATAAAATTGTAAAAATACATTCCTTGTAAAATTTGAGTGATATAATAATTATCGTGTAGTTTTTAAGAAAAACGTCGTAATAATATAACTTTAACGATTTATATACAAAATAAATTTAAAACACTAGGTAAACTCAAAATATAGTTTTATAAACTAAATGTAAGTATAAAAATATATCGGGATCATTTTTGAAAGTAACGGATTAAATGTTCAAAATAATAACTCACGCGATAACGTTTATTTAATATAAAATTTACGCGTTTAAGGTGAAATGCAATGTCATGAATGAACTAACATGATGCAAATGATGTTAATGAAATGTAGACTAAACTTAGTCCATATGAAATGTTCGTGATGATATGATCATGAATTCGCCGCTAAACCATAAAGGTTACGCGAATTTGGAACACGTAAACCTAGTTTACGATAAATGTTGAAATGGTGAAGCATAAATTGTTTTGAGAAATGACCTGAAATTGCGAGTTGTCACAATTGTGGAAAACTAGAAGGGGGTTGAATAGTTTTACCAATTTAAAACTTCCTTTTAAATATTTAGATCGACTTATGTCAATCTATTTGGTTGTTTATGTTGGACGTTGATAGATAGATATATAAACATATAATGAAAGATAAAGAGTAAGAAGCACATCACCACGACACAAGTTATTTATAGTGGTTCGGCTACAAGGACACCTTCCTTGCCCTACTCCACTCCCGAGTCACCTACTCGAGAGTTCGTAAGCACTACACCAAATCTCCTTATGGCGGAGAAGCCTTCACAACGCCGCTTAACCTTTTTCCAAGACAAAGCTAAATACCGAGTTCTTTCACACCAAGGCGAACCACACCTAACACTACGTCGCCTACCCTTTATACGGTGCTAGGCTAACCACCGAGTTCTTTCACACCTTAGGAGAACTAATCCTATCACAACGTCGCCTACCCTTTATTAGGTACTAGGCTAAGCACCTAGTTCCATTATGGAGGAACTACTACCCTTCACGACACAACACCTATTATCAAGGAGATCTACTCCTTGTTACAACACCATCAAGGATATCACCATCCTTGTGAATAAATAAACACTTATATGTATAACGATGCACCTCATCGATTATACGACCTAAGCATTCTTCCCAAATGCTACTTGATTTGATTCTTGGCATCCTTCACTAATGCCTTTGACACAACGCTTGGCACCCTTCACTAATGCCTTCGTCTTGACACCTTAAGCATTCTTCACTAATGCTTTGACGCGGATGATGAGCACCTTTCACTAATGCTTTCATCTTGACACTTTCGGCATTCTTCACTAATGCCTTCAACCCAACATCTATGGAGAAAGGAAGAACTATCAACAAGAGAACCTTCGTTGTCTTGATGATGACGAAAGCATGGCAACTCATGGACTTGAGCTTGCGTCTTCAAGATGTGGTGATCTTTCCTTTAAGAGGAACCTACAAGATCACACAAAACAAAAGAGAAAAGCTACATAGATCTCTTGGATCCGAGGTTAGAGGTTAGAATACTTGGGGAAGTATGTGTGTAAAGGGATGACAAGTAAGGAAGAAATGGCTCTCTATTTATAGAAAATTCTCTCTTGTTTCCCGGATCCCACGGATCCCTTCCACTGGGATCCGGCTAGCACAAAGCTAGGGATCCGTGGAACGCTCCTCTTTGCCCATGGGTATTTTTGGTTATGGGTCATGGGTCATGGGTTATGGGTTGATCCATGGTTTTCTTTCTAGATACAATGAACTTAGATAAGTGGTATATATAAAACCATGGGTTATGGTTCAATACCATTTGCTAGTTTCTACCCATTTTAGTATTTACATGTTTTTACCTTATTTTAGTATTTACATGCTTTTACCCATTTTAGTATACTTAGTTTAAGTATATGCTAACCCAATATGTAAACACTAGTTGTTGTACATATATATATATCTTAGAATCATTTATACTTGTTAACCCAATATGTAAACACTAGTTGTTGTACATATATATATCTAGATCATAAAATCACTTATACTTGTTTTAGTGTTTTATGTGAAAATGTGAATATGTTAGAAAACTATTAGTTCAAACCATTTACGTATTTTATTTGTTTCGTTAATATGATTTTACTTTTGTTATCGATAAAACATTAGAAGATCGTAAAATATAAATAAACGTTTTTACGGCTTATTTGTATTAACAATCTCCCTTTTGTTGATGACAAAACATAAAATTATTTTAAGGAAAAGCTAAAATTAAATAACGTTTGAATTTGTAGTTTTACTTTCTTCTCCCCTTTTGTCGAAACAAAAGTGTTAAAAGAAACTAACACAATTTTTATAAGAAAAATTATAAAAGATGTAACGAGAGCAAGTGATGGGAATGGTACTGTCTTAACTCCCCTTGACGAGTCCATCCCTTTGAAAAAGGGCGTCAAGGACATAATGTAAAATAAGCTACTTGTGTTTGCAATTAAGTTTGCAAATGGTTCGTCTAAGTGATGACGTGCTCCCCTCGAATATTGCAAAGTTGCAATGGGGTATCATGAAGTGTAATCCAAAATTGGATTAAGTTGCAAATGATTTTGCAATATTGTTTGACACAAAGCTCCCCCTAGCTTTTATGGTGTCAAAATCTTCATGTGTTATTTTGAAAATCTACAAAGTAAAGGTTAGAAAAACAAGAGTATAGTGCATAAATTTCCTGCAAACGAGACTCAAGTTAGTAGAAATTTGTGCTCCTGTACCACGGATCCCACGGTTCCCTTCAAGGAGGGATCCGTCTAGTTATCTGGAAGGGATCCGGCTATCTGTTACAGTTTCTTCAACAGTGAAGAAATATTAAGGGGTGCTATTGAAGGGAATGAGAAATATGTACAATATAACAAGCACAACACACATAATAATCATAGCATGTAAGTATTCATTCAATAAAACAAGAGATACACAACCAAATCTCTAAAACTAAGAGAATGAACTTTAGCCATATAAGTACTACTAATACTAATCTCATTTCGGGATTTAGAATGTGACAATGTGCTTAAATCTAGGGATGGGTGGACTTGTTGAATTGATCCAACTTTGCAAGAAGATGATTGAACATGAAATGTATCTCATTTCGTACTTCTTGAACAAGTCCTTGAGTTTTAGACAATTTGGGCAAATATTGTCTTGGTTTGGCCCCAAGGAGAAAGGATGTTTTGAGGGGCTCAATGTGTGTTTGAGGGTCTTCATATTGAGAAGTAGGGAGAGGTTCTAAAAATGAGGGTGGTAATGGAACTTCTTCCATATGATCAAGGTTGTTCTTTGTCTCCCATGAAGGGCTAGTTGGTGTTGTAGGTGGTTCCCGATTCAATGAAAAGGTTGGTGAATGGGAGGTTCTTGGTGATGAATGAAACAATGAGTATATGTTTGGATGCGGAAGAGGCTCATTCAATGAGTGTAGTCCATTCTCAATGAATGAAGGTTTTGATGGCTTGCTAGAACTATCCATGTTAGGTTTGGAACTAGATGATCCCTTTTCTAGTTGGAAAGATTTGATGCTAATCCTTGCGGTTCTCTTAGCTTTTGTTGGATGGGTTAGATGAGGTTGGATTCTAGAGTCATTATCTCTAATAGGAGATGTTTCGGTGGATGAAATTTCATGAATCATTTGTCCCTTTCTTTTGGATGATCCTATGTTAGAGGAGTTGTTGCTAAGGGCTTTAGTCATGGTGATGAAGGTGCTAATGTGAGCTTCTAATTTCTGATTTTTGAGATGTGATTTAAGAGTGGTGACTTAGTCCTAAGGTTTGTTTGGTTATAAAGGAAAATTTGAAATAGGAAATTAAATCCTTGACCACTTAGAGGATTAAGCATGCTCTTGAGATTTTGATCAGCTCTAGGAGGGTAATTAATGAATGCTTAAAGGTGGTTAGAGAAAAGGTAACTTGAATTTGAATTAAGGAGGCTAATCCTTATTCTTTACGTATGTACGGATCCCATGGATCCTCTCGATGAGGATCCGCTGGTTATAGACCGGGATCCGGCTATCGACGTGTTCTAAGTGAAGTCATCATGCCTTTGTAAGGTTTTAAGTGATGGATTTCGAGGTTTTGACTTAACTTTGAAGTTTATAGTCATTGGATATCTCAAATCCTCAACCATAACAAGTAATGGTGCTTAATGATGGTTAGACTAAGAACACTTACCTTGGGTAATCTAACTATTTATTTGTCAAGGTTTCCTTTCAATATGTTGTGAGAAAAATGATGATACTAAGTCCTAAAAGTCAGATGATGTCCTAGAATAGATTTACTAAAATCTATAAAAATAAAAAGAATTAAAAAGAAACTTATTTTTGGCTCTAATTTTGAGTCAAAGAAGATTGAGATCAATTTGCTAAAATTGAAGGATATATCAAACTAAGTGCTATCAAATGTGATGGATAATGTGTGAGTGTTGGAGCGGAATTATGGTGAGTTTTGACTAGTTGATAAACAAACGAAATATTTCGAAAATGTATCCTAGATAAGCCATGAATGAGAGTGAGGTTTTCAACTATTAGGGAAGATTATTTAGTTGGCTCTAGGGTATCATGTTAGACTAGTTAGAAGTGTTCTAGTGGACTATTTTGATGAAGCTAAATCTGTTTTTCACATCAGTTGCATACGGATCCCACGGTTCCCTTATGGGAGGGATCCGACTAGTTGAAAATCTGGGATCCGCCAATCTGTAGATCAGAAGGCTTACAGGAAATGTGCAACTATGCATATTATAGAAAATGCTTTTCTTAGTTGTTTCTAAGTAGACTAAGTGCAAGAACATAACTAATATAACTTGTATCAAAGTGGGAAACACTGAAGTTCCTAGAATGAGTGACGACGACCATACCAAGAGGTCGTAAAATCTCATTTTCAAATACCTAAGCTAGAATGTTTAGTGCCAAGATATGGCAATACCTACATACTACAAGCATAGTTAAAATTGTTTACAAACCATTGTTTAGAAATTGTTCATCAAGTACTTAAGCCTTAGGACTTTACCTTTCTTCACTTCTTCACCCGTCCTTTATCAAACCATCTTCACTTCTTCTTCCTCAAGAAATTGGCGAAGCATTTGAAGATTCCCTTGGTTTGTTGCCATTCGGGCGATTCATTGGGGATGTTTGGCAATTGGTTAATGTAGTCCAAAGGGTCAAGATCAATATTCTCAAGTGGGTTGCTACTACTCTCTTCACCTTCATCTTCTTCTTGCCTCCCCCTTTCGTCCGAGGAATCCGTGGGTGGATGTGGCCTTTTGCCTTCTACCATGAACCTTGTTGTTCTACCCTCGGTTAGTGGAACCATGACCTTATTGCAAAAGTTATGATCAAGGGATTGTGGGAAGGATCTAATGCAAAGATGAATTTTGCAAGACGGGTTAGAAGCATTGCATACGGGAGTACCATCTTGTCCATGCTTCTCACACTTGCCATTCTTTTGACCATGTAGTAGGCAAGGTTGAATCTAGTATTGGTCACTAGACAATATATCATGAAGCTTAGGCAAGCATTGGGGTGATCCTTGTTTCCTACTAGACATACCACATTTTCTCTTATCACAACTTCCCATTTCTTATATAACCCATACATTTCAAAGCTCCATTTGAAAAGGATCCTATAGATCACTTTTGACTTTCTTGTGACTCTTGATGGTGATGCTCTTGGCATAAATACGGTGTCCTCACCGTGGTTGCTTCGGGATCAAAGTGTGGTAGATATCATGGTGATCAACCATTGTGTGTAGTTGTTCCAAAGACCATTCATTTGAGTACATACAAACGCCATCATATGTAACCCCTAGAATTCTTCCAAGCTCCACAAGTGAAAGAGTGTACTTATGTCCATTTATGGTAAATTCAATTGAGATGGATCCATCATCATTTCTAATTATACCCATAGTCTTGTAAAACTCAAGCACAAAGACCGGGCAAATTTGCTCGTTTATATCCAATAAACAATCAAACCCAATAGTTCCAAATACTTCCCTCATGTTTGTATTTGCAAGAAATGATGAATCAACAACTCTACCTTCATGAAAGAGTCTCCTTTCAAGTAACTTAAAAGCTTTCCTATCGTCCGGATTTAATCCATTTTTCCTATGGTACATGGGAATGTAATGAGTGGTGTCTTGGTAATCTTGTTGCTTGTTGCTTGGCATGATGTTCCTAAATAATGTAACCACAATGTGGTGTTAATGGTGAATAGTAACCTAGAGGGTTTCATCACAATTTTGCTCTCATCATCTTTGTTGGGTTCAAGAAATGTGTTTAATTTGTATTAACAATGTTAAATCTTTGATTTAGATTATCTTAGAAAACAATGTGATGACAAATAATGGTAAACCCATTTGAACCCAACTCTTAAAGATGAAGTAATTGTAATTCTAAGAATCAAGGAATTTAGATTAACAATGTAGTGAAGATTAAACTTACACACGTGATTGTTAGGCTTGAGAAAATGATCAATTAGCTCCTATGAGCGATGTGAGTCCTTGTTCGTGAGTCTCGTGAAATGAGTGATGGTGAAACATCCACAGTGATCATTTTAGCTTATATTGTCTTCATTGCACGGATCCGCGGATCCCTCTCATTTGGGATCCGTCTAGTATAAACTTAGGGATCCGGCATGACAATAAAAGTCAGCTCAAGAAATTCCTTGATAACTTTGGTTTGGAAGTTCTAAGATACCTAGTGTTTTGGTGTTAATGTTCTAAAACTTGTGGTTTGAGGTTTTGATGATTAAATGCTATTCCTATTAGACAAGGTTCCCTTTTTTAAGAATTAGTCGTGATTCTTGGGAAGCTTTTCAAACATTATAATAAAATCCCATTTTATTATAATATAAGAAGTTTCACATGGATATTTATTGATGTGCATGAGATGTCAATAAATCCTTTGTGGTGAATAATGATTGATGTTATCATATAACTAGATATCATTATTATGAGTTGGTAATAAAGTCTACAAAACAAACTCGGAGAACACTAAATAGAAAATTACTATAAAAGAATAATTACTAGAATTATTACTACTAAGACATGCAATCAAGATACTAATAATAACAAATAAAGATAAGTATTTAAAGATCATACCTTTGCCAAATATTCTTTTAAGGAAAAGAAATATTTAGATGTTTCTTGGAATCTCCAGATTAATGTTGTAAGGATACTTAAACATTCTTTTTGCGAGAAGAACAATTTAGATGAATTCTTCATGATCTTTTTGGTAGTTCCAAATCCAAGTATGGATAATGCTTTAAAAAAATGTTAGAGCATTCTATCATTGTCCAACAATAAACAATATATTGATTTTTTTTTAAATTATGACAAAAATAATCCTTCTTTGTAGTTTTCAAACATACATGGATCGTATCAAGTTTTTAAAGTACAACATACTCTAAGAAACTTGGTAACGAAGCTCTGATGCCAATTGTGGAAAACTAGAAGGGGGGTTGAATAGTTTTACCAATTTAAAACTTCCTTTTAAATATTTAGATCGACTTATGTCAATCTATTTGGTTGTTTATGTTGGACGTTGATAGATAGATATATAAACATATAATGAAAGATAAAGAGTAAGAAGCACATCACCACGACACAAGTTATTTATAGTGGTTCGGCTACAAGGACACCTTCCTTGCCCTACTCCACTCCCGAGTCACCTACTCGAGAGTTCGTAAGCACTACACCAAATCTCCTTATGGCGGAGAAGCCTTCACAACGTCGCTTAACCTTTTTCGGTACAAAGCTAAATACCGAGTTCTTTCACACCAAGGCGAACCACACCTAACACTACGTCGCCTACCCTTTATACGGTGCTAGGCTAACCACCGAGTTCTTTCACACCTTAGGAGAACTAATCCTATCACAACGTCGCCTACCCTTTATTAGGTACTAGGCTAAGCACCTAGTTCCATTATGGAGGAACTACTACCCTTCACGACACAACACCTATTATCAAGGAGATCTACTCCTTGTTACAACACCATCAAGGATATCACCATCCTTGTGAATAAATAAACACTTATATGTATAACGATGCACCTCATCGATTATACGACCTAAGCATTCTTCCCAAATGCTACTTGATTTGATTCTTGGCATCCTTCACTAATGCCTTTGACACAACGCTTGGCACCCTTCACTAATGCCTTCGTCTTGACACCTTAAGCATTCTTCACTAATGCTTTGACGCGGATGATGAGCACCTTTCACTAATGCTTTCATCTTGACACTTTCGGCATTCTTCACTAATGCCTTCAACCCAACATCTATGGAGAAAGGAAGAACTATCAACAAGAGAACCTTCGTTGTCTTGATGATGACGAAGCATGGCAACTCATGGACTTGAGCTTGCGTCTTCAAGATGTGGTGATCTTTCCTTTAAGAGGAACCTACAAGATCACACAAAACAAAAGAGAAAAGCTACATAGATCTCTTGGATCCGAGGTTAGAGGTTAGAATACTTGGGGAAGTATGTGTGTAAAGGGATGACAAGTAAGGAAGAAATGGCTCTCTATTTATAGAGAAATTCTCTCTTGTTTCCCGGATCCCACGGATCCTTCCACTGGGATCCGGCTAGCACAAAGCTAGGGATCCGTGGAACGCCTCTTTGCCCATGGGTATTTTTGGTTATGGGTCATGGGTCATGGGTTATGGGTTGATCCATGGTTTTCTTTCTAGATACAATGAACTTAGATAAGTGGTATATATAAAACCATGGGTTATGGTTCAATACCATTTGCTAGTTTCTACCCATTTTAGTATTTACATGTTTTTACCTTATTTTAGTATTTACATGCTTTTACCCATTTTAGTATACTTAGTTTAAGTATATGCTAACCCAATATGTAAACACTAGTTGTTGTACATATATATATATCTAAATCATAGAATCATTTATACTTGTTAACCCAATATGTAAACACTAGTTGTTGTACATATATATATCTAGATCATAAAATCACTTATACTTGTTTTAGTGTTTTATGTGAAAATGTGAATATGTTAGAAAACTATTAGTTCAAACCATTTACGTATTTTATTTGTTTCGTTAATATGATTTTACTTTTGTTATCGACAAAACATTAGAAGATCGTAAAATATAAATAAACGTTTTTACGGCTTATTTGTATTAACACTATGGTATCCCAAAGGAACGGGTGTAGAAACCATAGTGTATGCCGACTCGGATCATGCCGGTGACTATGTCGATAGAAAAAGTACAAGTGGTATTTGCACTTTTGTTGGACATTGTCTCACCTCATGGTTTGCAAAGAAGCAAATGGCTTTAGCCATCTCAACTACTGAAGCCGAGTACGTCTCAACCGGAAAAGCATGTCAACAAGCTCTTTGGATGAAGCAAGCTCTCGTAGATTACGGAATTCATCTCAACGATATTGTTAAACTTTGCGACAACAAAGGAGATCTCGATCTTAGCAAAAATACCGTTCAACACGCTCCTACAAAGCATATTGAAATCCATCATCACTTTCTTCGCGACAATGTTCAAAAAGGAAACATCTCAATCGAGAATGTATCCTCCGAAGACAACATTGCCGACATCCTAACTAAGCCTCTGAAACGAGAACCATTTAATATTCTTAGACTTGGTTTAGGGTTAATGGAACCAAACAGGTAGGATAAACATAGCCTAAACATTAGAATAATCAAAACAAAACAATTTTGTTTTATACCTGCTACTGTAGCCACGACACTAAATGACAACAAAGACGGAACCATTTGTATGGTGCCGTCTCGTCCGTGGTGACTACAGAAGCAAAAACTGCTACCAACAAAACATCTTCCTCCTCAAAACCCACTTTACCAAAACATGTAAAAACTAAACCCAACTCATTATTGACACCTTCTCACCCACTAATCACTGAAGATAACATCATTGTAAGTATCCTAACTACATTTTATCTCTTAATTCTGAGTCTAGGATTATATTTGTGCACAAAATCACTACATGGGGTTTGTATATATTTTAATATAAAACATGGATTCAATTGGAAAATTGCAAAACTAATCATTGAAATTAGGTACTACATTATCATATTGCATAAATAAATCATGCATCCCACTAATCAATAGATAATGACTATAAGGCCTTATTCAAATAACCAAACACCCCATGTCAAAATATTTTGAAAAGCTTCTCACTTGTAGGAAAACAATTTTTCATTGTTAATTCAAATAGAAACGTTAAATTTTCATCACTTGCATGCTCTTGAATACAAAAGGTATTGCATAACTAATATGCATTCCCGGGTATATTCAAATGAAGCCATATTGAATTAGGAGGATTTGGGTTATCTCATGGTATTTGCCAAACACCCCACTAAAACCATTTTTGTGCATAAAATGAGTCGAGATAACCACAACTCCAAATCGTTTTCATATAGGCACACACTAGAACCAAAACGTTAAGTTTGTTCTCATTTTTAACATGTTAATTCTTGCTCCTAGGAATAACCATGGTAGCCGCAAGATTCTATGATCACAAGGATACCCTTAGCTACATTCCCAAACATCACAAAACCAAAGGACGCACCAAGGAACAAGTCGAAATCTTTAAGAGTTTAGAGACTAGGTACTTCCATGAGGGTAGAACCATTCACTCCTCTTTTATCGAAAATACCAATCTCCGTGAAGAGCTAGCCGCTATTCAATTCGATTGTCTCCTTGACATCGATGAACCTATTTGTCCTAGGTTTGTGTTAGAGTTTTATGCTAGTGTCACCGGTTTCATTGACGAAGATGATGAGTTTAGCCTTAGGTTTAAGATCAATCAAAACGACTACACCATCTCCTTAACCAACTTTTCTCAAGTGCTAGGAATTCCCAACCGAATGACATGTGTCTACTCGGATAAGTGGTCACTCACTATCCTTGATGCAATCAATGACCGCTCTCTTCCCTACCAAACACCTTTAGCAAATAAGGATGTCATCCGTGAGCCTATTTATCCTAAGGGGATATACAACCCGAGTCACTCGAAAAGGAAAAGAAGTGAACCGAGATCCATATGGAATGGAGCTCAACGAACTTAAGCCCTAATTTAAGAAATGGGAAGAACTACTTTGAGCCAATGTCATTAGCACCATAGCGAATAGGGATCACATCAATGCTTGCCTTTGCCACATGCTCTACAACTTGTCCACCAGTCAACCATTCAACTTAGCCTACTACATCGCTAGGAAAATGATTGATATCCCAACTCAAGGATCGGTTGCTCTTCCGTACGGGATGCTTCTCACCCGTCTCTATAGAGCCCATGCCCCAATTCCACCAAGCCCAAAAGGGATGCACCTTCACTATGAGCTCATCCCTCAAATTTGCGTGCCCTTGAGTGACGAGCGAGTTGCTAAGACAAAAGGCAAGAGAGCAAAACCTCCAACTTCATAATGATCATCATCAAATAGCTCCGAGGATGGTCTTCCAAACTCTCGCCTACCACCTCGTGAGTATTATGCATCTCTTCCAAAGATTCAGAATGAATCAGCGGAGTTCAAGCAAACCAAGGGGATGTTCAAGTGCCTTGGTAGGATGATGAACAAGATTTACAAGAAATTGGACAAGTAAAGGTCCTTTTAAGGAGTGTTTGGAACAAGACATTATCTTTAATGTTTGATACAATTTGGTTGTTTTATTTTTTAGGATGATAATATAACTAAAAACAATGATGTATGCTAACAATCTTATGCAGGGGGATAGCACAAGTATGCTATCAAATTTTACCCATTTTCACTATAATGTGAAAATCGCTTGGCTTCGCTCAAAATATATGCTCCACTATGTTTATGTATGTGCTATTTACTTTTCTTAACTAGAAGTAATTAATGTCATATTCTTTGAGGAAAATTTCGGGTTTCGAAAATATCCCCGACACTTAAAAATGCGTTATGTTTCCCTTTCTGGTGTCCACGGATCAGACGGCACCAATTTTTTGGTTCCGTCAGTTATGCGAATTGGTACCGCCCAGGCGGCACCCTTTTAAGGGTTCCGCCTGTGTAAAATTTTGGTTTCGTGGATCCTCCAGGTAATTTTTTGAATTTCGGTTATTTCGATATTCCAAATTACCATACATTGCTTGTAAGTTAATCTTAACTAGTTTTTACCCATACTAGAACTACTATAACATACTTAGGCACATAAGAAATCCATTTCCCACCAAAATTCAAAAATTTGAAAAATTCACCCAAGGAGCCCTTTTGCATAAAGGAAGGAACAAAAATTTTGGTACCTTGCAATCCGTGGGTAATCTGATAGTTAGGATCTTACAATCATTAGAACACATTTATTGCAAATCTTTGCCTCTTCACTCCATCCCTCTTGTATGGCTTGACTTGGGTGATATGACTATTATTTAACCCACTTCCAAATCATTAGGAACCTCATCCCTTCTATGGTTTAACATCAAATCAAACACGTTTCTCCATAATTTTTCACTTCCATAAATTAAGAGGATTTACCATGATCATCTTCACACCTTCTTCATTCTTACCATCATCTAGCAAAAACACAAGTCAAAATGACAAAATCTTCACCTTGAACCAAGCCTTGTAAGAAAACCGCTAGGATTAGCGTAAGGCCTTGTTGTTTCGTCAACTTGAGCTCCTCATCCGAGTCATCTCCACTCACAATCTCATCTCCCATAAGGGATGACACAAGCCTAACCTTGGTTACTCCTACTCAATCACCCATTGTCATCACCACTCCACCACCCACAAAAACACCAACCTCACCACCACCGGCACCCCTCCAAACATCAAAAACACTATCACCACCAAAGTCTCCAACCCTCATTCCTTTGGAGTTATTTTCCACACCTCCCACTTCTCCAAATCCTTTCTTGGAGGACTTTCAAGATTTGCCTCCTAGGCCCAATCATCCACCACCATTGCCATCATTTGGCACTATTGAGTGGATTTCTCATGAGTCTCCTAGACCCTCGTTTGATCCAAACGCCCCGTTAGGGCCAAGACCTCTTCTCTTCCACCCCATTCACAAAGACAACCATGGTCCTTTGTATGGGGATCCACCACTCCCTACATCAATATCCCCTCACATAGAGGACATTGAGGAGTCCATCTGGGAAGATCATTCCACAGGAGAAGAGATTTAAGCGGAACTCCAACATCTCCACCAATTAAAAAATATGGTGGATTCTCACCTAAGTGAGACTATGCAAATGCAAAATGCTTTGCTAGCCTCCATAATCACCACCCCAAACACCAACACCAACATCAACACATCTACTATTCCACCACCACAACCTCATCAACCATACTACCCCCTAGGCATGGTTGCCCAACTTGTGAGCAAACCGCCCAAACCTTTGATCGGACCCGGGTAATGGTCCATGAATTCCAAGAGGAAATGAGGTTCATCCTCAATCACATCCTTGAGCGACTCAATGCTCTTTCTCATCCACCATCTCATTAGAATGGTCCTAGATTAGCTTTTCTAAATTTTTTTTTTATTTTTTTTCTAGGATTTATTTTTTATTGTACTAAAATACTTCATTGTGTTCTCTTTTCATGGTTTTTAAATCATGAAAAATTTTGACTAATGAATGGTGCTTTCTATATTGTTGGTGCTTATTACATAGTGTTTGGAAATGCTTGTGAATGATGATTATTACTAACAAATCTTTTTGTAGCTTTTTCATAATCCATGTATCTTCCCATTGGCACCCAATTTAGGGGGAGCTTTGATCAAGGGGGAGATAATGGCTCGGGCTCATTATCCATTCCGCATCGCATCTTTTTTTTGTTGAGAAAAAAAGGGGAGAAATATATAGAACTTGGTTATATTTGACTTTTCTAAAAATGTCAAACTGCATATATTGACTTTTTGAAAAAGTCAACATGATACTTCATTGGTAATACTTGACTTTCTAAAAAAGTCAACTGCATACTTTGACTTTCTGAAAAAGTAAACATCATGCCTCAACTAGTGAAGACTTTGACTTCCTGAAAAAGTCAAACATCGTACACTTGCATTATCATTTCTTTTTCAAGTTCTAAAACTAATATTTTTATAACTCTTGTACAATCTTTGTATCGTTTATAAAAATAAAATTTATATTTTGTCCTCAACAAAAAGGGGGAGATTTTTAATGAAAATATTGTCATTAAACGTTATTTATATTTTTGATCTTTACTAAGTTTTGTTAACGACAAAAGTAAATTTAATTTTTATAAAGCTTAAAGCTTGAAAGTTTAATAGATATTGAAACAAGCTTTTTCAAACAATATCTTCATTAGTTAAGCATTTACATTGTGATTAATCATATCTTAATATGACTCTAACCATAATGTATGATAGTAGTTTTTAGAATGTTTTAGTTTCATAAAAACTAAACATTACTTATGTATTTGCATATTTCTAAAAATAGAAAAACAACACATGACATCATGTGATGCATCATGGATATCATTGGAAGATTTCGTTAGATATTGTGTAGATTTAGATTCTTCATATCTTACACAATTTTGCATAAATATGGTTGACTTTGGCAAGATCTTGATATCTTGCTGTCAGACCTCGGCGGCACCAAAATCTATAACGGGCGAAACCCTTTTAAGGGGTCCGCGGTCCGTGGTGCCTGCTGATGGTTTTGGCTATAAATAGCAAAGCCAAACCAAGTAGTTTTTAATCCCTTTCTATCATACTCTCATACATATCTTCTCTCTAACCTTTCTAACTCAGTTTCATATCATATTAGTGATCTTTTTTGTAGCAAAGAAGATCAAGTCACATTCAAGCTTCAATGAGAAGTTGGAAGTCTTGTTTGTTTAGTGTTGTATGATCTTGTGTTGATTCATACTTCATTGTTGTACTAAACTATCATAATCTTGTGAGTGTGAGTGGTTTTTTTTAGTCCTCAAAATACATTGTGTGTAGGAGTGGTTGCACCCTTGGAAAGAACTCGACATTTAGCTTAGTGTCGGAAATAGTGTAAGCAAAGTGTAAAGGTTTCTCCACCGGTGAAAGGAGCTTGTTGACTAGTGAAGTTAAACTCTCGAGTGTGAGACTCGGGGAGTGGAGTAGGGCAAAGAGAAAGAGTCCTTTTAGACCGAACCACTATAAACAACTTGTTGTGGTTTGATCATTTCTTTCCTTATTTACTCTTTACATATTGCTTACATATTTCATTAACATGTCTAAGATCAATATCAATTGATCTTTCAATAAGTTTCAAAACAAAGTTCTTAATTGGTAAACTATTCAACCCCCCTTATAGTTTTCTACACTCTCTTTCCCAGGTGTATTCAGGCCCTCGGTGAGAATTCCAACGTACTTTAACAATGGGGATTCGGCTTTGTTTCAACTGTTTGGCCTCACTGTCCATTATTTCAATAGGTTCCTCAATAAAATGTAGCTTGTCATCGAGCTTAATCTCATCTAGTGGAATGACAAGGCTTTCATCGGATAGACATTTCTTAAGATTTGACACGTGGAAAGTGTTATGGATTCCACTTAATTCTTGAGGTAGCTCGAGTTTGTATGCTACCGGACCAACTCTTTCTAGGATTCTGAATGGTCCAATATATCATGGACTTAGTTTCCCATGTTTCACAAAATGGATTGCGCCTTTCCAAGGCGATACTTTCAGCATAATCCTATCTCCAATTTGAAATTCCAAGGGTTTCGCCTAGTGTCAGCGTCACTTTTCTGGCGATCTCTAGCAGCTTGTAGTCTGCTTCTGATCTGAATAATCTTTTCAGTTGTGTCCGTACAATTTCGGGCGGTGAGTTGAACATCGCCAACCTCATTCCAAGATACGGTGATCGACACTTTCGACCATACAATGCTTCGACGGTGATGATTTAAGACGGAATGATAGCTATTGTTGTAAGAGAATTCGACTAATGGTAAATGATAGTCCCACTTTTACCAAAATCGATAATACAAGCTCTTAGCATATCTTCCAAGGTTTGTATGGTTCTTTCGCTTTGACCGTCGGTTTGGGATGATAGGCGACTCATGTCTATTTTAGTTCCAAAAGCTTTAAGTGACCGCCAAAATTTGAAGTAAATCGCTATCTCTATCTGAGATAATTGAAATTGGTACACTGTGTCTAGAAACTATTTCTTTGATGTACAGCTTGGTCAGCTGATCCATATTAAAAGTTTCTTTGATTGGAATAAAATGAGAAGATTTTGTTAAACGGTCCACAATTACCCAAATGGCGTCATAACCGGTCGGTTTTCTGGGTAATCTCGTAACAAAATCCACCGTGATTCTTTCCCATTTCCATATAGGAATCTCGGGTTGTTGTAGTAATCCTGATGGTTTTTGGAACTCGGCCTTGACCTTAGAACATATCAGGCACTTACCAACATATTTGGCAATATCGGCCTTCATGTTAGGCCACCAATATAGCATTTTGAGATCATGATACATTTTGTCGGACCCCGGATGAATGGAGTACTTTGACTTATGCGATTCATGCATAATCAAATCTCGTACACCTCCATAGAGTGGTATCAAACTTCTGTCTTTGAAGCATAACATTCCATCAGAACACTTTACCAAACCGTTTTTGTTCTCTAACATACCGTAGAGACTCTCTTTGGGTCGGTTTTCTTCTTTGATAGCTTCAGTTGTGCTGCAAGGATTTGTGAGGGTAGTGGTGATACGATCATCATTCCCAATGATCTAACCTTTAGAGGTTTGAGTCGATCTTTTCTACTAAGAGCATCTGCCATGACGTTTGCCTTACCCGGGTGATAACGAATTTCACAGTTGTAATCACTAAGTAATTCTAACCAGCTGAGGTTGTCTCATGTTTAGATCTTTCTAATCCAGAATGTATTGCAAGCTTTTGTGATCTGTGTATACTATACACTTTGTGCCGTAGAGATAATGTCTCCAGATTCGAAGAGCAAAAATGACTGACCCTAACTCTAAGTCATGAGTGGTGTAGTTTTTCTCATGCTTTTTAAGTTGTCATGAGGCGTAAGCTATCACCTTCTGTATTTGCATTAACACTGCTCCCAAACCTTTATACGAAGCATCACAGTACACAACAAAGTCTTCGCTGCCTTTAGGTATTGCTAAGATAGGTGCACTGCACAATTTCTCCTTTAGAAATTGAAATGCTTCTTCTTCTTTTTCGCCCCAATTGAATTTCACATTCTTTTGAGTCAATTTAGTTAAAGGCTTTGCTATCTTGGAAAAACCTTTAATGAATCTATGGTAATATCCAGGAAGTCCTAAAAATTGACGTATTTCCGTTGGATTTGTAGGGGCAGTCCAAGTCTTTATGGACTCTATCTTGGCGGGATCCACATGAATTCCATGACTATCAATTACGTGGCCCAAGAATTATACACTTGAGATCCAAAATTCACATTTTGAGAATTTAGCGTACAACTTCTCATTCTTGAGTAACTCTAGGATCAGCTTGAGATGTCTTTCATGTTCTTCTTTACTCTTAGAGTAAATTAGAATATCATCCATGAACACAATCACAAACTTATCCAAATATGGTCTACACACTCGATTCATGAGATACATGAATACTGCTGGAGCATTAGTTAAACCAAATGGAATAACATGAAACTCATAGTGACCATATTGAGTCCTGAACGCCGTTTTCAGAATATCCTCTTCTCGAACTCTAAGTTGGTGATATCCTAATCGCAAATCGATCTTGGAGTATACACTTGAACCTTGGAGTTGATCGAAAAGATCATCGATTCTTGGAAGTGGGTATCGGTTCTTTTTAGTTAGTTTATTTAGCTGCCTGTAATCAATACATATTCTGAAGGATCCATTCTTCTTTTTAACAAATAGGACTGGATCTCCCGATGGTGATGAACTTGGTCGAATAAAACCATTATCTGTAAGTTCTTGCAATTGGTTAGATAACTCTTGCAATTCTGAAAGGGCTAAGCGATAGGGTGCTCGAGCAACTGGTGCGGCACCTGGCATCAATTCGATTTGGAACTCCACTTGTCTAGGTGGTGGAAGTCCGGGTAAGTCTTCAGGAAGACTTCAGGATAATCACGTACAATAGGTACGTCTTCGAGTCGTTTTTCCTCTAACTTTTTCTCTGTTACGTGGGCTAATAAGACATAACATCCCTTCTTGATGTACTTTTGAGTTTTAATGCAGGAATTGATGTTCAGGCGAGTCCCACTTCGATCTCCTTGGATAACCAAGGCTTCATTATCGATAGGAATATGTACAACTTTCTCGACACAGATGATATTTTCATTTCGTTGCGATAACCATTCCAAACCAATTATAGCGTCGAAACTTCCGAGTTCTATTGGCATGAGGTCTATTTTGAATGGATGACCTAACAAGTTTAGTGTATAGTTTTGAAGTACAATGTTGGTGGTTACAAGATTTCCATTTGCTAAGTCAATGGTAAAGGCGGTATCTAACGTAGTGGGTGCAATATCAAGTAAAGATGCCAATTCATTGAATCGACAATTGTATGTGGTGATAAGTATGATGTTGGATAATAAGCACGATTATGACCAAAATGATAGATGAACAACGTTGCAAATCACAACAAAAGACGAGATAGATTTATGCAACATAAGTTACATTCATATATAGTTAATCCATTATATCGGGGTTACAAAATCGAAACCCATGACAGGTTTCTTCAAAATTTACTGACGAAACTATCAGTCAGTAATTACATTGGTCACTAGCTATTACGCAATCTACTAAGTCTTCTAACTATTATAACAATACTAGTCTTTCAAAATTTAGGAGATTGATGCGGCTCGGGCTGATCATTATTCCCGTGAGCAGCCAACACATCAATGGCGTCATTTTGGTGAAACTCCCTAGACCCCTTCAGTTCTTGATACATGGCCCACATTTCTGCTCGTACGGTATAAAGGTCGATCTCTAGCCTATAACTATCGGTTTGAGAAATTTCTAACTTAGTTTTCGCTGAAGCTACGTGGCGTTTCAACTCTTTAATTCGCTCATCGTCTTCATTTTGTGCTTTATCCATACGGGTGACTTTGTTCTTGACCACTAGAAAACCTGTTATAGGATCCAAGATAATGTCTTCCACACGTGTAAGGCCATCTCGGATATCACTCATATCCAGGATTGTCAGATCAGTTCCTTTTCGAGCATTAACGGTTTCAACTCTTATTGAAGAGATTTCTGTTTCACGACGATGCATTGCCCTTGACAGAAAGTGGACATGATTTTGAAGTGTCGTGACATCTTGTCGTAGGCATCCCATTTCATACCTTGGGAAATTTGGAAAAGTATTAGATGGTCCTCGGACTTCGTAAGTAGAGGAAGGGCCCCCAATGATGTAAGGCCTTCCCCTAGTAGCGGGAGTAACCGAAACAGGAATTTCAGAGTTTGCTGGAGTAGATGGTGACACTGGTGATGGTGGAGGTGGACATCCGTTGAGTATGACATCCACTTGAAGAGGGTCTTCCTCTTCTTCGTCATCATTGGAAATCAAATCCATGTCATCATCATCATCATTATCTAAGATCATATTTTCATCTTCTTCCGGATCTTCGTCCGGGTAATCCTCGGGTTCATTTTCATCAGCTAAATCTTCATATGGTTCCTCATCCTCGTCATCCCCATAGTCCACAATATCAAGATAATCATCATCTTGATCCGGGGAGTCTGTGCTTGGATAGGAGCCAGAAGTATTTGCTCTTGTTGAGCTGGTATAGCTTGATTTGGAATAACGAGATCGTGATCTGGGATGGTGGTACAAACATAATGTCTGCATAAGAGTATCCATGTTCAGAGTTAGTTAAACGTTCATAGCAATTTAAATAGTGATATGTCAAATAGTGGGCATGGCACACGGAATATGAAGTCTATAATGAGTGAATTGGTAGATAGTAGCTATAGTCTAGGTATAATGCACCCTGGTTCTCAATAACTGTAGCTCTGATACTAAACTATAACACCCTCAGTTTTTGAATAGCAGCGGAAGCTAATCGAGGATATTACTTATTAGCACAAAGTACACATTACAGAAAACGACTCTAAATGAGACATTTTAAAATACATTATCATTCGAATTTATTCATAATATCAGAGTAGAGGTACCATAATGTACATAATAAGTTTAAAAGCTTTTCGAATGATAATATGCATTGTCTTCAAAATTTCTATTCCGTGTGCCTTCTTTCGTGTGCCAGACATATCTTACGTACCTGAGATAAAAACATGCCGAAAAGTCAACACAATGGTTGAGTGAATTCATAGTTTTGAAAACAGTAGTAGCCAATAGTTTGTAGTATAATTGCAGTGTGTACAATTATCTTCTTGATAGTTATTATTGCTCTAAGCTCATGAAACTCATGACTGACTGTTGTGTATATATATCACCGGACGATATATATATAAGTAACTTCCTCGGGTAGGTATTTTGCCATATACCTAGGTAATTCAAATAAAGTGCGTTTGGTTACCGATCCGGATAACACAAACGGGATTCGTCAATCCCCGATAGGCCTATCCACAATATTTGCACTCGCTCCCAGTGATTAGTGGTCCATGATGTTGGGGGCTTTTGGCATAAACAACTTAGGCATGCAAGTAATTGTCCATAATAAAACGTTTTAGCATGCATCTCCCCCAAGTGGTTTATAAAACAGTTAAACAAAAGTTGGGGCTATGAACTCACCGTGGTTATCAGTAGTAGTTTATAGCAATAACCGTATATGTCGAGACTGCGATCTTTAGTGATTACCTACGAAAGTATAATAATTATGTTTTAGTATAGTTTTCAATATAAGTGTACAAGTATATGTAATTTGTTGGCTTATGATGTTGTACATGACCATTAACCTAAGGTATCCCTTAAGTGTTTGTTTGGATCATAGCCTTTTTATCAAGAGGTCATGTAGTAATCGCACGAGGAGCCAGGACACTTTAAATCGTAAATCCACAACTCGTCGTTACGATACCCCGAAGAGGCCTCTTTATGATAATGAAATTCCCTACTATTATAGTAATTATCATTTATAAGTAAGTATTTGACGAGACAAATGTTGTATAAAACATGTGTTGTGTTTCGTCAAAGACTATTGTTGAACTTGTGTGATAATGTTATGAGTTGTGTGTCGCGAAAATGATAAGGTTTTAAAATATACCTTTTTGAGGGGTCGTTTAAGCCCTTATTTGATCACTTTTGTATCCGTTATTACTTAATATCGTTCCTTTTCACTTTTTAGGTATCTTGAAGGCAAAATGCTGGAATGACACTTATTCGGACGAAAAGGCGCGAATATGCAAAGAAAATGGACAAAGTCAAGAATTGAGACACTCAGTCACTTTGGGCCGAAGGGGACGGCGTCAGCACAATTAGTGACGCCGTCGGACAACTTTGTGACGGCTCGAGCCAAATTGCTCATTTACAAGTGATGGCTTCATGTTTTAAAGAGTAGGCGTCACAACTCGTCGCCTAGATTTGATCCAGACGGCATCGGAAGATGAAGCCGACGGCGTCACAACCATAAGGTGATGCCGTCACAAGTCGCAACACGCTGCCAAGTAGTCGACATTGCTTTGGCCATAACTTTTGCATACGAACTCGGATTTAGGTGATTCAAAAGCCCAAGTGACCGAACGAGAAAATCTACGATTTGGTGAAAAAGTCGTCATGACACCATCACTCTTTAGGTGTGACGCGTCGCTCTTTACCGGCAGAAAATCGCCTATAAATATAACATTATAACTTCACTTTTGTAAGCCCTAAACCCTAAGTCCGATTCGGGTTTAGGTAGGTGTTTTCCAAAGAACTTAAAGGTTTCAAACACTCTATAAACATCGTGTAATGGTTTTTGTTAATCCAATCCTATGGTATGTCTTCAATTATCATGATTGTTGCTTGCTTTTCATTAATTATGCTTGGCTAATTCACCTAGTGTTTGCTTATGATTGTATGAAACTTGTCTGTAATTAATTAGATCTTATTGATTTCTTAGTGATGCTTGTGTCTATCTTCATCATTAGGGGTGTGACAATTTCAATGAGTCTAATTGGTTTAGTTTATAATTGTTGCATCCTACTGTCTCTTGTTTGATTGCTTGTCTCTTATCTTAATTGTTAATGATCTAGTAATGCGATAGGTCATTCGTTGTGTAGTTAATTCTTGATTAATCTTTGTGAACCTTAGACTATAATACCTAGAGTAGTTGTAGGCTAAACCATCCAAAGAGTACCTTAGAGTTATAGTTTATAAATCCTAGAGGTTTTGTAGACGAGACCCTTTGGTAGTTTCAAAGAGTTAGGGATAAACGCATACCCTACGACCTTAGACACACAACGCGGTTAAGAATAAGGACGGGACAATTCAACCATCAATAGGACGTGACAATTCAGTAGGTAGAATTGGATAGCTAGCAAGGAGTAATACATCATAAGTAGATACGCTTCACGTTCCTGGTAGACCCATAGCTTAGTTAATATCTTTTGGGATAGTTGACTAACAACTAACTCCACCCTCCCCTCCAAAACCGAAATTCATAAAATATAAAAATAAAAAAAATAATCATCCCTCACCTTTAGACTTAAATCGACATACACTTCAGCCTAACGACACTATTCCCCTAGAGAACGATATCAATTCCCGTGGCTTACTCTAATACTACACTACAACGATTAGGTTCGCTGCCTAGGGTGTTGAAAAACTTGCTCGACGAAAAGGAAGTTCCTTTGGCCCCGAACGACGCGTGTAGCGTCATCATAAATAGTTTAGCGTAACATTTATCATGTGTAAGTGTCATTCACTCAATGAGTGTTGTGATTACGGCGTGTCATATTATGATGTTGTGGAATATAAAGGTTTCAAAAATAGTTTTTAGATTAATAAGATCATGGTTTTAAATAAGAGTTAAAACTTGTGAAAAAGGTATTTATATGGTCTATATGTCATATAGTCATTTATCTAGTTTTGTCAAAATCTAGTAAAGTTTCATCTAATGACCAAGTTTTTGAAACAATTTTCTGGTTAACAAACCCAAACTAGCCGTGCGGCTAAATTACGATTAAACAACTTTGAAACAACAATCATGGTCGTATCTAGTGGCTATATTTAAGTTAAAATAGCTTGAGACATTAGCCTTGGCTTAACCTTGGCTTGGTTTTGGTCTCAAAGAATCAAAATACAACCAAGTTTCCTTAACCATGGTTGTTTTCTAGTCAACAACAGGTCCGTTTAGTTTTGTTGTTTTTAAGACTTTTCGTTCACTTTATGCTTATGTGCTCATGAGTTTTTGTAGAAACAATCATTCCAAGCAAGTTTCGTGCTTTACACTTTTGCTGATTTGGACCAGAAAAGGGTTTAAATCGCGTTTTAAAATCGTTTCAGAAGACTTTTGACTTAATAACCAATTTTCATCTAGTCATCTTCTTTTAACCATAACATTTTATCTCTAAGTCCATTTCAAGTGATTCAAAAGCTCAAATTAAATTTTTTACTTCCTCTAACAACTTCTTAAACTTAATCAAGTCTAGAGTTTATGATGTTTATGTTAAAACTCATGATAATTCACTAGTTTCTTACTAGTTGTCTTAATGAGTTTCTACACTAGTTTTTACCTTTCAATTTTATGTACAACATCAAGCAAGACTTATTACATGTACTACGTATATCAAATTACATCAAATAATTATAAATATCATTACAACAATATTGAATGACAAGAAATTTAAACAAACTTATTACAAGACTTAGGTTGAATGGTCACAAGAACAATCAAGCCTAAACCCCTTTCAATCTTCAATCCTTGTCTTCAACCTCTTAACCCAAGCTTACAAACCCTTTTACCCTTGTAATAAACTCTTTTACTTCAGCCCCTTATGCTTTGAATATTTTTTAATTCACCCTTGATATCAACAAAATAACCCTAGGATCATGTAGGAATCAACTCTAGCTCCATCTTCTTAGTAATTCTTATGGTATGAATCAAAGTATGGATTGGTGTTATGGTGGTAATAGTGGACGTCCAAGGAGAGACCAAGAGAGTTTTATGTGTGTTTTGCATGTGCAATGATAAGTTTGAAGTGATAATGTTTAAGTGGGGGACAAGATTGAGGTGAGTAAGATTGCATGGGATGAGAGAAAGCCACATGGCTTTGTGAAGAGCTATTTGCACGCCACCTCACTTTTGAGGTGGTAGTGCATGTGTTATTTTTGCTATCATTTGGTTTATGAGGTGTAGTTTGGTCCCGGTAATTACTAATGTTAAGCCCATAAGTCACGAAACTTAAAACCGGGCAACGTAAAAAAGTAATACTTTCAAAAATGTTATAACTTATCAATATACTCCAACTAGGTCTACTAAAAGTATGATAAGTCTAATATGATGTTTCTATGTTGTTAAAACCTAATAATGTAGGTTCGGGCACGCGTATTACTTAAAAGGTAAAATATTTACCTAAAATTGGCAAAGTGGCAATAATTCATATGAATTATGACTAGTGGTAAAACTAAAGTATTTTTGAACACATAGAATTTTCATAGTCTTGTTTTGGTTGTGAGGATAATTCCTACATATTAATTTTTCAGATTACTTATATAAATAATTAAAAGTAATTTATATAACGTAAAATAGTAAAATACACACCTGAAATATGCGAGGTGCTACAGATTTGAACTTTTAGCTCTTACAACATTTATGAATTGGATATGGACACATGACTCGTATAGTGTCAGGAGCGTGCAAGTGTTTGAAAACTTGTGTGTATTTTATCTTCAGGTATTCAGATAGGTTGAAGGGTTCAACTCTTAGAATACCCTTATTCTCGAATATTTTAATGTGTATAGTACTACGATGGAAATTCAATCCTCGTGATATTTCTGTTTATGCACATGTTTTGTTTAATGTTTAATTTTCCTGCAAAGGAAGTGAACTAGATTTGGGGAGGATTGTTGGAAAATTTAGTGCACTTGAGAGTTTAGTTCACACCTGGTCATAAGTTTGGAGGTACGAAATCTGCACCAATAAGGTCCCTGGTCACTCTGACTCTAATAGTGGTAAAATATGATTCAGGTCTCCGATGAAGTTTAGGGAATCTACTCTTCAGTAAGTCTGACTCTGACAGGTATTAATCAAGCTTATGAGTTCTGCTATGTACTTTTTGAGTAGTACTCTGAAGCATCTCATGAGAGACTTGTCTCATCAGAGGGTTCATCTCTTCAGCGAGTGAACCACTCAGTGGGAACACTCGGGGAGTAACACTATCATGGGATAGCTCATCAGTGAGTGCAATAAACAAGCTGAGACTGAATCATGACTGACTTTAACCTATTCATGTGGCAGTTATAGCCGCATTAATGATCACGTTTAATTGGTCGTGTAACCACTAATTTCTACAATTATTGAGGCTAATTATGTGGTAATTAATGGACCATTAATCACTCATAATTTCATTGAATATGTTTGAGTAATCTTTACCATAAATAGAGATCATAACATCTATATGGAAAAAATACATAAAACATTGAATATTTGGATGCGCAAGGATTATTGATTTGTTCTTAATTCATTAACCAACATTTGGTTTTATCCCAAGTAGATATTCGTGATACCCAAATATTATGGTCGAATAGTTAATTTAGGAAAGTAATAACACGATTACAAGTGATATCCGGTAACCATTCATCGGTACATTGTTAACTATTGATTATTAATACCCAACTAGGAGCTGCTAAACAACCAATATATACGACATGTATGTATCGAGGTGGAGCATATTTGCACGAATAAGAACATCATACATGGCCATAACGTTACAAAATAAAAATAATAAAAGTTAAAAAAAGAGCAGTAAATAAAGACTTATTATTATTTTACTTTATTTTGAAGACTTACATCATCCCGATAATATAAAATAACTTATTATGTATAAATGATTGTCTTATAATAATTTTGTCACACTACTAAGGCTGAAAGAAACAAATTGAGCTTTGTGAATGTCTGATGCTTCCAAAAATATAGCTGTAATTTATTTTTAATACCAGTCAAAAGTTGATAGATATATTATAAACAAAAACACTTGTCATTCGCAGTACTAAGAAAGTTTGACTTGTATCAAAACTTCTTCACATGGGCTGCCGCAAAATAGTAAAATAAATTTCAAAGACTTATATCTCTAATTAATTTTTTGAAAATGAAAACCCAACAACCTGAAGAAATATAGAATACTACTGTCAATTAGTTTATTGCAGAAAAAGAGTGTTGGTTAATGATACTTCTTTAGCTTTTTGTAGTTTATTTCTTTACAAAAAACAATTTCTCTACTCAATATAAACTATAGAGGTAAACAAATTATGGTAATATGTATTGTAAAATCTACTAACGAACTACATATTTATAAATAAATATACTTATTACAAACAATATTTACAATAATTATTCTAAATTGAGGGGCAATATTGTCTTTTCACATGACTTACCTGAGACATTACTATACATTCAACTAAGAACATCTCCAACGTTAGCATCATTTGTACCTTTTTGCACTAAAATAATGCAAAAGTACACAAAACTTGCTCCAATGTTAGCACTAAACACTTGCACTATTTTAGTGCAATGAATAGTAATGGCCAAATTGTACTAAATATAATGCAACACTATTCATTGCACTAAACTTCAAATGTTTCACTTTATATCCCTATTTTATCATTGCATAATTGGAACATTTAATATAAGTAACGTTTGATGACATATTTTGTTTTAACTAGTGTATTCTTGAAATATAAACATGATACTGTTTTTTATAAAATATATTATACGGAGCGGCATACGGTAGGTTGAATAAGCAATATTTTATATTCGTAGGCTTACATTATGCATAAGGCTTGAAACAAAATACAAAGAACTTAACTAGGAAGTATCTTGTGTTCGAGTTCTTGACTGAAGTAAAAATGTTTTTGAGATTTATGTGTTGCATGATTTGTAGGTGAAATGTTTTTATCCTATATGTTAAATGCTCATTACTCATCTAAATAAATAATAATAAAATGATAAATAGTGTTTTGGATGTTAACAAAATAATTTAATTTGAAGTTTTAGAGATTTAGTGCAAAATTTTAGTGCTATCAGTGGAGCAAACTTTTTTTAGTGTAAGCATATTCTATAAAGATTCTTATTTTGCACTATAATAATGCAAAATTATAATGCACACATTGGAGATGCTCTAATATGCAATATTTTTTGTTTTAATCACACGTGATTTTTATAATAATCATAAGTGATTTTTAAATAATCACATGTGATGCAACCATACACAAATAATCACATGTATTTTTATCGGTAATAACAGATACATCTACTAGATCCAAATCCGAAACTATTTCTACCAAAATATGATTTCTTAATCCATAACCTTATTTTCATCAGCAACAAAATGATTTCCGTCATCCAAAACTTGATTTTCGTCCTCTATAATCTGATTATCAATTATATTGAATTAAGTGTTTCTAAATTTATAATTAGGAACCTAGAATCGAGCAAATAGATTAAAAGTGATTCTTAGTTTTTGAAAAATTAGATTGTAAAATCTACTAATGAACTACATATTTATAAAAAATATTACTTGTTACAAACAATATTTACAATAATTATTCTAAATTGAGGAGCAATATTGTCTTTTCACATGACTTACCTAACACTTTACTATACATTCAACTAATATGCAATGTTTTTGGTTATAATCACACGTGATTTTTATATTAATCATAAATAATCACATGTGATGCAACCATATACAAATAATCACATGTAATTTTATCGGTAATAACAGTTACATCTTCTAGATCCAAATCCAAAACTATTTCTACCAAAATATGATTTCTTAATCCATAACCTTATTTTCATCAGCAACAAAATGATTTCCTCATCCAAAATTGATTTTCGTCCTCTATAGTCTGATTATCATCCATATTGAATTAAGTGTTTGTTAATTTATAACTAGCCTATAAACCCGTGATAAATCACGGGTAGCTTATAAATATTTTGAAATAAACACTTCAAATATAGAAAAAAAAATGTTAATCCTCAAACAATAAGCGAAAAATTTCACAACAATTTGCACATCAAATGTTCTATAGCATTTCATGATAAACAATGTTCAAAACATGTATATCAGATGTTCGATGTTATGTAGCATTGGTGATCCTTGCCACATCAAAATCTAGTTATAAAACAGAATGATATCTGCAGATCAAGCAAGAAGATAAAAAAAAAGATACTAAAAAACAGTATAAACAAAGCTACCATCCTATTACTAACTTTAATTGCATGCATTTGATTAAAAAGCGGTTCCGCAATCGAACCTCATTAACGACACACTCAACCCTTTGGTTTAACAGCAAGACTAAAAATGAATTGATCAAGCCTTTCACATTGGCTTTGAGAAGTGAAAATAATGGTATCATTAATTTCTCTATTCTCTAAATTTTTTACTTAAACAACATAATTTCATACATAAACTTAAATGTCGAACACCCAAATTGAGAATAAGAACATCTGTATAAATTTCCTTTCAAAAGTGAATCATAATATGAAAAATATCAAAAGATACCTGTATAAATTTTCATTATCAAGTTTGTTTCATTTTATGCTTTTTTTCTAACTTGAGATTACTCTTTCACTCTTTTGAAGCAAAGAACCCATACATGATATTACTGTAATATATTGAAATCTAGACTTTCAAATAGGATACTTTTCGGATTATAAAAATAACTGAATGGAAGTTATAAGGAAACTTTGATAATTACATTAACATAAATTTAGTGGCAGGAATAAAAAATTTAGAGCAATAAATAATAACATATTCAAATGCCAACAATGTAAAACTGAGCTGCACTAAACAGTTACCTATTTCTATCCGAACCCATTACCTAAACTTTCTGGCCTTCATATTTTTCCATACCTAGTAGATACATTATCTCTAAAACTTTCGTCTGTAATCTATCACCGAAGATAGTTGAGATAATATCAATAGGTGCTTTACTCACTCTGAATTGCAGACTTAAGATCCATTTGTGCATACATGAGTAGTCTCGCCATTCTCAGCCTACAAAACCACCCAATAACTTTTAAGTTCCCAAAAGTGCAAAACTGAAAAGAAGTAAAAAATTGAATTAAGGCTTAACAACTTCTCATATGTTTCCTTAGTCACAATTTAGAATTGTTCATATAAAGTGGGGACACCAACCCATGCATCTTTAAGTGTTCGATTAACCCAAACACAAATTACAAAATCCAAACACATATTAGAAAACCCAAATACATATGGTTTTACTAACTTCATATTTAAAGAGACGTGCACACGTTGCACCAACCCAACACATATAGTTTTACCAATCTCTTTATTGATTCAGTTGCATCAACTATGGTAACATAACCATAAAATGTAATCACAACAATAATAGCATAACCAAAAAAGTTTCATGTATTTTAGTTTAGCAAACTTCCAAATGTTATTTCAAACAATAATAATTGATTAAGCGGTTTGCAAATGTATCAATTTCTATGACCTTTCATTCAGGTCTTAGCTAATTAACCTGATATTATGCCGCCTAACAGATTTGGTATCATCTTAATATATAAATAGATTTCAAAAGAAAAAGAGGATTATGAAATAACCTTTACATCGGCAAATAAAATAAGCCTCTAATGTTAATCAAGCAATGTGCTGCACCTGTTAGTGACACCGATTATCTAAACAGTCGTGCGTTGATCAGCTCCATCTAGCTCTATCGATAGCTGCACACGTTCTTGAATCTGTAGATCAAAGTTATCATATCCCAAAACAATCAAATAAAAAAAATCCAAAATAACGCAGATGACCCAAATGGATCGGGTACAAGTCAACCAAGGTGTATTTCCATCAGCTTGTTACATTATCTAAATAGCATGTTAACACACTTATTTATAACTTAAAAACATATTTATACATTTTTCAACATGCTCAAACTGTTTAAAAAGACAATATGATGTTCTTTTGACCCGTTAGAGATGAAACATAATCCAAGTTAACCCATTCAACCAATTAATAGTAAGGACGTCGAGATGACGCACTTCTTAAAGATTGTGTAAACATTAAAATTCTAACTCCACTCGTTCCTTATGATGGTAGCTTTCTCAAGAGGATCAACATTCTTGAAGAAGCAATGTGACTACAGTCTACAAAAATATAGTTACGCATACACTTCGAAGTCCAATACATAGAAGTGACCTCCATGAAAAAAAAAGTTGTTATGACCAAATGTTATCTAAGAAAACATGAACACCAGGGAGATTCCAAAGCAAACCGCAATAGTATGTTCATCCAACTATTTCAACTAATACAATTAAGAGCCTTTGAATTTAAAAAATATTGGCCATATTAGACATTATATCAAACACTTGGTGGACGGAACCTAAAGATTGGCCATATTATTTTCAAAAGCATATCAATTAGAACCATAATCTTTTATAAAAAGGGGGCTTTAATCAATATTTATAGTTTATTACCCAAATCACGCTTTAACGAATCGATGAACACAAACAATTTAGTAAAAAATGTTGAGTAAACATATCTTATAAGAATTAAGATGAAACAAACTGAAAATTCAATTAAGTAACACTTAGATTTACTCCTTGCATATGGATTTTAATAATCATAGGCATCCAAATAACTTTAGATCGAAATATAACGTGTTTAAACATATGACTTAAACCATTAAATTTGTGTCGAAAATGTTCCACTAATAGACATACAGACAACCAAAAAAGTTTAGATCCAAAATTAAAACCTAGATTTGGATTATATATTCAAACAAAACATGTGAATTAAACCATTAAATTTGTATTAGTCTGATTGACACAAATCATTTAGTCATAAATTTCGAAGTATACATACCTTAGAACATTGAGATGAATGAACTACAATATTGAGAAGAAAAAAAAAAGTTAAGAGATGTAAGGGTTGTGATAGGGATCTTGTAAAAACAGGTTATAGACGTGGATTTATACGTGGCTTTTGTGAGGTGGCAAGTTTGTCCAGCTGGATTAAATGAGGTGGCAAGTTTTCAAAAAAACCTTTGTTTATTATATATATAGATTAGGAACCTAAAATCGAGCAAATAGATTAAAAGTGATTTTTAGTCTTTGAGAAATTATGATCAATGATGAAGATTTATGATGAAAGCTACAATTTTGGCAATCAATTTTTCTTTATAACTGAATTTTCCAAACAAGGTAGTAAGATCAAGATCTCTATCATGATTAGAGTTTCTTAAACATAGATTAAAATTGTGCCATTTCTTTGTAACACTATTGAAAAAAACCACATTTATTTCACGGTTTAAAAGTTTTACACCATCATCATTGACAAGTTGATTCACTAAGACCTTGTATCTTGTATAGGTTTGAGAGACTTTCATCATCTTTGAATTTGCAATTGTTGAAAGCAAGTTTCAGGTCCATGACCATATTTTCTTTTACTTCAAAGGGTCTTTTAAAGTTCAGAATCAGGTTAGTACATAATTGGTTTGCGATTAGACATCCAATGACTGATTCCATCATATCATCTGGTAGACATGATGATACTATAAAGACGTTGGTCTTGATTGACCACTTTTCTTTCTTTATTGGACCATTGGTTTTTAGGTTTCGGGAGATTTGAGCCAGTTGCTTTGAGAACATAAGGTCCTCCAGTAAGACAATTTAAAAGGAATGGTTCCATTCCTTCAAGGTTAACTAGCATTCTCTTTTTCCACTTTGTAAATCTTTCAACCTGTAGTTTGGGAGCAGTTTCCATTATATGATCTTGATTTGAAAAACTTTTTAATAGTTTTTAGTAATGAGCAAAAAGGTTTTAAATCAAACTTCTCTGATATCACTCGTTTTTTCCTTCAAAGTATTTGCAAGATAAAACTTAAGTTTTTAAAACACCTTTCGTGCCACTAGATGCGGTTTAAAACATTTTAAAAAAGAACAAAGTTAAACAAGATTAACACAAGATATTTTCCAACGTTCAAACTCTCATATGAATGAATAAAAGAATTTACAAAGATTAGTTTGATATAATCAAATCTTAGTTTATTGAAAAAGTATGAAAACCTCCTCACAAACCTAAACACTAACCAAAGTAGATGTTTTAGTATGAACTTATCAATCTCTCTGAATGCGTTCAAGGATTTAGTCCAATGGAGGAGTAAATTCTCTCTTGAATGTGTATCAATTAAATGTTAGAGCTGGTATTTACTGTGAGTCCCAAATCTTGTATCTGCTTAGCTTGTATAAGTATATTGCCTTGAATGAATCTAAAACAAATGTGAATAAAACAAAGCTTAATGTTAATCAAGTATGCGGAATCTACTTGATAACACTTAGAAGAATAATCAATAGAACAGTGAATTTGCAATGGACAAAGTAATGATCAAAATACTTCAATATTATTAAACAATAATACGGATACTTTGGCTAGTATCAGGGTATACAACCTTAAAGTTCTTAACACGACTGTTCTAATTGATTGTGTAATGGTGTATGTAACAATATATCCTAAAACCTCCTTTTATAGGACAATGAGTCCTTTACAAGAAAACTATCACGATAAAACTGTATAAGATATACAATATCTATTCTTAAAATACAAAACGTGTACAAATCCTATTAGCAGTACAAACCTTATGTAATAGCAGTACTAAGTCAGTTAGTACTGTTAGTGTATTCTTCACTAGTTCAGTTTGTATGCTTAGCAGTATCAAGCACATTTAGTACTACCAATGTTTAATTCCCAACAGTCCTCCCCTAAACTTATGATTTCTACGCAAATCACTGAGTTTCTTCAATTAAACTTCTTGTCTTCTGATGAGGGGGGTGTTGGAATTATATAACATGACAATCATATATAAAACACATAAAACATCAAAGAAACATGCAGAAGCGTATCAGAACGAATTAATGAATAACTAATTAATATAAACATAAATGTATGCGTACCTTTTTTATTCTAGCCCAACAAGAATCAATTCCTTTAAACTAGCAAGTGATGAACCATAATTAGGGTTTATAGGATTATGTGAATTACCCCTTACCGTTTTTGTGATTAAATCCAAGATACTAACAATAGTGTGTTAGTACCACATTCTTGTACACACGTACTATAATAAATTAAAGTAATGCTAGTTATAAGAACACGAAATATTTTTTTGGAAAATCAAAGTGTAACATATTGGATTTCACAAACACATCAAACCATGTTTAATGGGGCGTACACTTTAAGGTTTTTAGAGAGAGAAAGTTTAGAGGTTTAAAGACCTTGGGAGGTAGAGGGTATTTATAGTATCTTACACAAAACGCCTCCTATGGGCTGTGGATCAGGCATACAATGGGTAAAGACCCGTCCGTCCTCCACGGTGTTACATAACTAAATACTAACTAACATTAAATAACTACGACTACGAGCTTTCTAACGATTACATATACTTGAGGTGACCGACACTTTAATGACTGGATTTTCTAAATACTAACAATCTCCCCCTAAGGGAGGTCACCTCAAATTACAAAGGATACAAACATATATTACATAAAGATTGTTCTTGGATTCTTGTTTAAGTTCATTGCTCAGTAGCCCGTAGTCTTTGATTCTTCATGTTTTGGATGTTTGGATAATCCAAGTAGAGGTCTTTAACTGATCCACATGATGATGAGTTTTGAACCAGCTTTGAGATCATCAGCATATGTAAATCTCCGAATCTTCCTTTGTAGTGTTGACATTATGTGATGTTGTGACATTGGACCGACATGCTCACATTCTGGATCATGATTTTTCTCATCGTAGCGGAAGCTTTAGTTGATTCATGATATTTGCAGGCAGTAGGTAGCATGGAGTGAGAATATCGAGTCGTTGATGCATTTATCATGATTTCTTTAGAGATGAATTTTTGTGTGAGCATGCGGCAATGGATTGACCTCTCACTTCGATCACCGCAGACGTTGGGTGTACCGCACACAACAGCTTAGCAATAAAGTGCACGAAAAGTATCTTTGATCACTTTCGTTAAATTGAGGTACACGCCCACGGTTCCCGCTGATCAAGACAAGTCTTGCCTGATCGTATAATCCGAAGAATCTCCTTGACGGGTTTCGTAGTGCTTATGTTGTTCTTAAACCGGAACGTCTTAAAGAAGACAACACGAGTAAGTGAACCAATAATTGATTCACCGATGATGGAAAAGATTTAAAAACAATCGCATCGCTCAATATAAAGTGTTTTTGCAATACAACGAAGGTTTTAAGGAAAATCAATTATCAATCATAAACACCTTTTATTTTGAAATATTAATACACGGTCGATGTGCTAGAGAAAAGGATTTTAAGCACAACGACCGGTTTTTCAAAGGTATCGACCAAGGTTGATTCAATAATGAATCGACCCATTGTTTCAATCCAGTTGTCACAAGTTTGATCTATTGGATAGATTTCACATGTACCTACGAAGAGCTTGTTTGATGTTGGCTCTAGAAGGATTTTCATCTTTATGGTGAATATTTTACATATCACTCAGATGTTCTGGCAATACCACAAGTGTTGGATCGATATACTCTAACCAAACTAACTTTATGTAGCTTGTAAGGGCTTAGCAACCTCGGATAAATCCTAAGTCACTAACAATGAAGCACTGAATAAACTCTATTAAGTATGCGGAATTTACTTCAATAAAGCTAAGAAGAATTAACTTTAACTTTAACAATTATATTAAAACTCTGAACCTGCTTGATGCACAGATTCACTAACAATCCCTAACAGCTTTAATATCGAATTTATTAAACTCTAACTTTCTCTAATGTTGCACGTATGTCTAATGCCAATCTAGGGGTCCTTTTATAGGCATAAGGATAACCCTAGTCGGTTTACAACTCTATTCCTTGTACGACAAGTAATACTAAACTAAACTGAGAACATTCTAGAAGTACATAATAATCCTTAACAATTTGCATAGCAGTCCTTTATCCTTGCAGTACTTTGATGTTGAGCAGTACTTTGACTTTCTTCTTTAACAGTACTTTGACTCTTCAGTACTTTGACTCTTCAGCACTTTGACTTTTTGTTTCCCAACAATCCTCCCCTAACTTGAATTGTACTTGCTTGATTTCAAGTTCCTTTGTATATTTAACTTTAACATCTTTGTCTTCAAGGAAAGATTAGGTCTTTATCTTCAAAGTTTGTCTTTGTATTCCTTGTGCTTGTATCATCATCATCAAAGTAGTCTTTATCAGTAATTCTTTATAGCAACAATCAACAAGCTCCATCTTTTCAGCTACTCAACAACATATGGAAATTTGTACATCAGTTCATTAAGTTTCAGTCTATTCTCATCACTTCCAGGTGTGTAAACTCCTGTGAGAGGTGAATCATTGAAATTTTAATGGATTTTGATGTCCCTTTACCAAAGCCATTAACTCTGGAGTAGCCAATGTTTAGGTTTGTAAGACCTTGGTACGTTGATAACCATATGATTTTTAGCAAATCATCAGCTATCAACGGATTTGTTTTGTCTTTACCAAAAGCCGTACCCTTTTTGACTAGTTAGTTCTTGCAACCATGGTGAACTAATTACTATATAAATGGTTTTTCCACCACCTTTACCATAAACCATTTTATTGTGGGCTAGCCAACTTTTTACATTTGCTGATATGGTGAGTTGATTACCATACAACTTATTAGCAAGTTGTCAACTATATAACGGATTTGAGATATCTTTACCAGAGCCGTTTGCTCATTGATTAGCCAGTCCTTTTGTTAAACATGGTGGACTGATAACCTTTTGTAGTAACCATCTCAAAAACCATTTGTTGCTTTTAACCTTTGTTTCAAAATATTTTTCACTTAACAAAAGTTTTCTTAGTAAAATCATTTACTGGTTTTGTGCTGCAAAGAGTACTTTGGTTAAAGTACTGTTTGTCCAGCAGTACTTTGAATAAAGTACTTATTTTTCAATAATTTATACAATTAAACATCATACCAATACTTATGCCTCATCAACAGCCATAGTGGTCCATCTGATATACAATTCAATAACCATTAAGGCTGTTTCATTCTCTTCTTCGACTTCCCTTCTATGATCCAGCATCCTTCTCATAAGATCTCTAGTCAAAGGATATCTTCTTTCAGCTAACATATGGATCATAGTTCCATATTCTAATTCCAAAGCATGCACTCCTGATTCTTCAAAGAATCTCCAGCTTGTAATCTCCCAATCTTCTTGGTTTTGCCAGAGTGCATCAGTGCTTGTCTCCTCAGTTTCCCAGATAGTTGTCAGATCTCCTAGCAATACTAAGCCAACTCCAGTTGATGGAATATGTTCAAAGTATTCTTGCACTAATTGATATAGTTGAAACAGATATGCTCTATATATTATGTGCAGTATATCCCATAGCAAATTAAACACTCTAAAGCTTTCATCCTCCCTATGGAACATCAAATAGTCTCCATCTTTTGACTCAACTACTTCAAGTGTAGTTATCTTGGACTTATTTACTTCAGCATCTTTGGATTTAGGATGATCAAAGTCGACAACTCTTATGTAATTTCTCAGCTCATCAACTGTATCAGATCTTAACTCAATCTTCTTTGATGGCTGTTTAGCTTCAGTTGTTCTTTTTCTTTTTAAACTTCTTTTAGTATCATCCTTCTTTTGCTTATCATCCTTAAAAGAAATAATACTATCAACTTGCTTTTAATAAGCTTCTCTGACAGCATTATACAAATCTTTCATCTCTAAATAGTTCAGCTTCTGTAATCCAGTGTATCCTTGACCTTTCAAATAAGCGATCATTGTATTTCTATCTTTAGCATTACTACGTGGTCTTTGTGGTATAACAGCTTTAGGTTCCTTCACTGGTTGAGCAATCTCAGCATCATATTCAGCTTGAAACTTCTTAGCAGCTTCTTCATTCTTGGCTACTTCAATTGCTCTTATTTCTGCTAAAGCAAGCTTTTTCTTCTTCTTTGTTTCCACCATTTTGCCTTTGCCTTTGTCCTTTGGATCTAAAACTGGTTGAGAAGCTTGTGGTTGTTCTTCAGCAACTCCTGGAATGCTAGCACCTCTTTGTCTTGAGATATTTTGCAAAATTTGAGCAACTGTCTCATCATCACTTGCAGTATGCTCGACCATGGGTGTATCAACTTCCTCTTCTTGTAGGACAGTTGAAGGACCAACTTCTTCATCAAAATTAAGAGCCCTTGGTGTAATCAGCTCTTGTCTATGAGTTCCTTGAAGACCAGTACCTTGATCAGCAACACCTTGATCATCAGTACTTTCTACACCAAGATTTTCAGTTCCTTCCGTGCTCGGTACTTTCAATATTTACTTGTGCTTGATGATTTGAGGTTCATCTTCTTTATCCGCATGAAACTCAAAGATCTTCTTTCAAATTATCTTGTTCCGATTCCTCCCCAATTGGATAGAAGACTGCTGTTGAACCTTTTTGCCTTTGGAAGTCTTCGTAAAATTCTTCCCTTGCCTCTTATGTGACTTTACCCATAACCTGTGATGTTGAATCAAAGGCCATACAAAAGTATTTAATTGTCTAAACTTGGTCTTCAACTTCTGTAGTTGTGCAGCCTGAGCTTCAAAATCTTTCTTTAAGAGTATCAGCTCCCTTGTTAAAGCATAGTTTTCCAGAACCTGACCCTCAGTTGCCACATCTCCCTCATCTCCTCCAGATGTTTGAAGCCCATATGTGGAAGTGTAATCATTGGAAGAGGATGGTGGGTTTACCTCTGGTTCTGAATCACCATGAGTAGATCTTTGTTGAGATAGAGTAGGTGAAGCTGTAGCACCTTCTTGTGCATCAGTACCTTGTGAAGAAGCAGTATGTTGAGAAGCAGTACCTTTAGTTGATGCAGTACCTTCTCTTTCTTCACTTTCAGTAGCCTCATCTCTAATTGCTTGCACAATCTCCATCATAGAGGTAGTCAAGGGAGTGTTCCTTCCAGAGAACTTATCACTCTTCCTAGCCATGAAGCTGAATATCTTCGCAGGTTGTACCACAACACGTAATAAGCTCGAAGGGTTTGGTACATCATGAAGTTGTTTATTCAAGAAAACTTGAATATATCTTGGATACATTAACCAGGGTGATCCATGAGAAATATGAGATAGCATACCATCTAGAATGAATCTTGAAAAGTTGAAGATACGATTTGTAGCCAATCCCACCAGAGCAGATGCTATATTAGAACCAAATTGCTCCCATGAAGTACTTTTAGAACTGATACAATGAACTAGGACATGAACCAAGTACTTCCAATGTGGACTAAACAAGGGTTTCTTGAATGTTGTTTTAGTTAAAGACCCTTCATACCCAATAAGCCATCATTGCATTTCTATCTTTAGCTTTACTAGGTGGTCTTTGTGGTATAATGACTTGAGTTCCTTCATCGGTTGAGCAATCTCAAGATCATATTCAGCTTGAAACTTCTTAGCAGCTTCTTCATTCTTGGCTACTTAAATTGCTCTTATTTATGCTAAAGCAAGCTTTTTCTTCTTCTTTGTTTCCACCATTTTGCCTTTGCCTTTGTCCTTTGGATCTAAAACTGGTTGAGAAGCTTGTGGTTGTTCTTCAGCAACTCCTGGAATGCTAACACCTCTTTGTCTTGATATATTTTGCAAAATTTGAGCAACTGTCTCATCATCACTTGCAGTATGCTCGACCATGGGTGTATCAACATCCTCTTCTTGTAGGACGCTTTAAGGACCAACTTCTTCATCAAAATTAAGAGCCCTTGGTGTAATCGGCTCTTGTCTATGAGTTCCTTGAAGACCGTACCTTGATCAAGAAACACCTTGATCATCGTGACTTTCTACACCAAGATTTTGAACTCCATTTCCTTCGGGCTTAGTACTTTCAATATTTACTTGTGCTTCATTACTTTGAGGTTCATCTTCTTTATCTGCATGAAACTCAGCATCTTCTTTCAAATTATCTTGCTCCAGATTCCTCCCTAATTGGATAGAAGGCTTTGGTACATCATGAAGTTGTTTATTCAAGAAAACTTGAAAATATCTTGGATACATTAACCAGGGTGATCCATGAGAAATGTGAGATAACATACCATCTAGAATGAGTCTTGAAAAGTTGAAGATACGATTTGTAGCCAATCCCACCAGAGCAGATGCTGTATTAGAACCAAATTGCTCCTATGAAGTACTCTTAGAACTGATACAATGAAGTAGGACATGAACCAAGTACTTCCAATGTGGACTAAACAAGGGTTTCTTGAATGTTGTTTTAGTTAAAGACCCTTCATACCCAATGTCTCTCAAAGTATCCCAAAGAAGCTGTTTGTCAAAACGTATAGCTCCTACTTCATCATCCAAATATTAGATCTTCTCGAATTGAAGCTTCACTAACTCTAATGATCTTCCCAGCAACCTTAGCCTATATAAAGGACTCATCATTTTCCATGTGAATTCGAACAGTCGCCCAAATCTGTTGAATCCATGGCTCAATAACATCCGGTTCTACCAAAAGTGCGTAACTGATTGGAGATCCAGTGAGAAAATCAATGATGTCATGGAATGCGACATTAGCTTCAGTTTTATGCAAATTAGCCACCATGTTGTGTTTAGAAACTGTGTTTCGATTTGACATTGATTATTGTTTATAAAAGAAAGTGGTTCGGTGAATAGTAAATGTGAAAGAGAGAGAAATATGGAAAAGATTGATAAGTATAAAGCTAAGAGGGAAAATCGGAGGTTAGTTATTTATAGGTAAGATTTGAAAAATTACAGCCCATAATAACAAAGTTACCGTTATTTGAAATTTAACCCATCTTTTGACCGTTGGAACGATGACGTTGATAAGACAAGCGTTGCTTTCCACGTGTGCGAGATTTTCCAAAGCGATGCTTTCGAGCGGACTTTCAGATAACCAAAATGCGATGCTTTTCCATTCTCTTATTTACAATGGCAAAACTCTAAATAGGCATTCGATTGCCTCCCTCAAGCAATGCATAGGACGCCTAACTAACTAATCGGTCCTCCCTTAAATGTAGCTCAAGAATTAATCATACCAATACTCACCACCAAGTGATTGAATCTTGAAACATCAAATCCTTTGGTGAGTAGATCAGCTACATTATCATCTGTGTAAACCTTGACAACATTAATAAGCCTATGCTCATAACAGTCTTTGATAAAGTGATGCCTAATCTGAATGTGCTTGGTCTTGGAGTGATAAACTGGATTCTTCACAATGCAAATGGTACTTTCATTATCAATGTTGATAGGAATATTCTTGAAGTTGAACCCATAATCCAAAAGTTGATTCTGCATCTATAATACTTGTCCACAATAGCTGGCAGCAGCAACATATTCTCCTTCAGTGGATGATGTTGTTGCAATAGTTTGCTTCTTACATTGCCATGATACTAATCTTCTTCCAAGATACTGGCATCCTCCAGTGGTTGATCTTCTATCATAATTATCACCTGCATATTCACTATCTGAAAAAGCTTCCAAGTGAAAAGGTGAATCCTTTGGATACCACAACCCTAACTTAGGTTGTTGTTTCAAATAACTAAAAATCCTCTTGACGGCATTCATATGGGAGACCTTAGGTGAGACTTGATATCTTGCACATAAACAAACATCAAACTTGATATCTGGCCTAGATGCAGTTAAGTACATAAGACAAACAAATCATAGATCTCAGACATCTTGACTTCAACAGTTGACCATCTTCATCTTTTCCCAATGAGTTGATAGATTTGATAGGTGTAGTGACTGGCTTCATAGCATCAAAGTTGAACTTCTTAAGAATGTCAAAGGCATACATATCTTGACTTACGAAAATTCCCTCCTTTGACTGTTTAACTTGAAGTCCCAAAAAGAAAGTTAACTCACCCATAGAACTCATTTGAAATTCATGTTGCATCAGCTGCTCAAACTCTTTCACCATGGACTGTTTTGTAGCTCCAAAGATGATATCATCTACATATACTTGAACCAGCATGATATCCTTCTTATCTCTCTTGATAAACAAAGTATTGTCAATTGCTTCCCTCCTGTAACCATGTTGCAATAAGAAAGTAGAGAGCCTGTCATACCAAGCTCTAGGTGCTTGATGAAGGCCATAAAGAGACTTAAATACTTTGTAGACTTTGTTTGGATGTGCAGGATCTTCAAAACCAGGAGGCTGTTTAACATATACCTCCTCTATAATCTTGCCATAAAGAATGGCACTCTTGACATCCATTTGATAAACCTGAAATCCCATATATGATGCAAAAGCAAGGAATATTCGAATGGCTTCAATCCTTGCTACAGGAGCAAACACTTCATCATAATCTACTCATTCTTCTTGTCTATATCCTTGTGCAACTAACCTTGCCTTGTTCTTGATGACATTCCCTCTTCCATCTCTCTTGACTCTGAAAACCCATCTTGTACCAATGACTTTCTTTCCATCAGGTAGATCACATAGTACCCAAACTTCTTGAAGTTTGAATTGAAGAAGTTCTTCTTGCATGGCTTCAACCCAACTCTCTTTAGTTAATGCTTGAGCTACATTCTTGGGTTCTTCTTGAGAGACAAAACAAGTGAATAAGCATGTTTGATGATCATTATGATTCAGCTGTTCTGTTTATAGACAAAGCTAAGTAAAGCATTATGTGGTTTAGAGAATCCCTTAGCTTTGGTTTTTATAAGCACTGCAGAAGTAGAAGGTCCAATTATTTGACCAGTGGGATGATCTTTGTGAATCCTTAATGTAGGAGTCTGTGGTACTTCAACATCATCATTCAAATTTGTGAGATCAGCACCTTCATTGGAATTTGATAAAATACCTTCATTATCTAATTAATCATTAGTATCTTCTAAACCAGGCATGGTCGGATCATCATCAATAGTACTGTCAATAGGTGCAGCAGTACTTTGATCCAAAGTACTGTGATCAAAAGTATTGTGAGGGTATTCCCTAGACTTACTCTTTTTCTTTCCTTCTTCAAAAGCTCTCCTTTGTTCATCCTCATAAGATTTTGCTATTGTATCTTGAAAAATCATCCTACTATGTTCATCTTGAAGAGCTTGATCCTCATAAGACAAAGTGTATTTTGGTTCATCAGTACTTTTCTCTTTTTCAACAGCTATAGGTTCTTCATCAGGAACAACATCAGGTCTAATATTGACTCCATGAACAATGTACTCTAAATCTTCTTCTTTGTGATCAACTTGATTTTCTTCTCTAACAGGAACATAATTATAGAAGGAGTCAAAACCTCAAGATTAAACATCCAATCAGGACCTTTACCCTTTTGATTCTCTTGATCTTCTAAAAATTCAACATGAAGACAATCTTGAACCTTCTTGGTGACTCTATTGTACACTCTAAATCCTTTGTTGTTGGTACAATATCCCAATAAATATCCTTCTTCTGACTTGCCATCAAATTTTCCCAAAGCATCAATAGTATTAAGAATAGTAAGAGGAAATCCAGAAGGTTTCATAAAACGTATGTTAGGTTTCTTTCCCATAAGCAACTCATAAGGTGTCTTCATCCGAGGTTTAGTGGTGATACTCTATTCAACACATAGCAAGCAAGACTTACGACTTCATTTTCAAAATTGAATAGGTAATAATGAATCTACAAGCATTGTCCTGGCTGCGTCTATCAAAGTTCTATTCTTTCTCTCTGCAACACCATTCTGCTGTGGAGTTCTAGCAATACTAAACTCCCTCTTGATTCCTTTCTCAGCACAAAATTCATCCATAAGCTTGTTCTTAAATTCAGTCCCATTGTCACATCTAATAGCTCTTACTTTGAGTCTCAATTGGTTTTCTAGGGCTATTATAAGATCATGAATAACATCAAAGGTTTCATCTTTAAATCCCAAGAAAATGCCCAACTAAATCATCGCAATCATCTGTCACAACCGACAAGATTTCTTCTTGTTTAGACTTGCAACACAAACAGGTACAAACAAATCCATGTGCAGTAGCTCCAAAGGTTCTCTAATGGTTCTTTCCTCAATGTTCTTGCATGAAGCTTTATACTGTTTACCTTTCTTGCACGCCAAACATGAGTGATCATACATGTATGTTTTGGAAGGTAAACCCCTATGTTAATACAAATAAGCCGTAAAAACGTTTATTTATATTTTACGATCTTCTAATATTTTGTCGATAACAAACGTAAAATCATATTAACGAAACAAATAAAATACGTAAATGGTTTGCACTAATAGTTTCTAACATATTCACATTTTCACATAAAACACTAAAACAAGTATAAGTGATTTTATGATTTAGTATTACATATGTACAACAACTAGTGTTTACATATTTGGGTAAATATACACATAACTAGTATGTAGTATATTGGGTAATATAAATGGGTAGAAACTTAAGTATTTGACCCATTGACCAAATACATTGAATGTAGTTGGGTAAAAACAAGTATATACTAAATGGGTAAAACTAGCAAATGGTATTGACCCATAACCCATGGTTTTATATATACCACTTGACCAAGTTCATTGTATACTAGCAAATGGTATTGACTCATAACCCATGGTTTTATATATACCACTTGACCAAGTTCATTGTATCCTTAAGATACATTGTATCTAGAAAGAAAACCATGGATCAACCAATAACCCATGACCCATAACCAAAAATACCCATGGGCAAAGAGGAGTTCCCACGGATCCCTAGCTTTGTGTTAGCGGATCCCAGTGGAAGGGATCCGTGGGATCCGGGAACAAGAGAGAATTTTCTCTATAAATAGAGAGCCATTTCTTCCTTTCTACTTACCACTTTACACACATACTTCCCCAAGTATTCTAACCTCTAACCTCGGATCCAAGAGATCTATGTAGTTTTGTCTTTTGTTTTTGTGTGATTTTCTAGGTTCCTCTTAAAGGAAAGATCACCACTTCTTGAAGACGTGCAAGCTCAAGTCCATGAGTTGCCATGCTTCGTCATCATCAAGACAACGAAGGTTCTCTTGTTGATAGATCTACCTTTCTCCATAGATGTTGGGTTGAAGGCATTAGTGAAGAATGCCGAAAGTGTCAAGATGAAAGCATTAGTGAAAGGTGCTCATCATCCATGTCAAAGCATTAGTGAAGAATGCTAAAGGTGTCAAGACGAAGGCATTAGTGAAAGGTGCCAAGCGTTGTGTCAAAGGCATTAGTAAAGGATGTCGAAGAACCAAATCAAGTGGCATTTGGGAAGAATGCCTAGGTCGTATAATCGATGAGGTGCATCGTTATACATATAAGCTTTTGTTTATTTACAAGGATGGTGATATCCTTGAAGGTGTTGTAACAAGGAGTAGATCTCTTTAAGATTAGGTGTTGTGTCGTGAAGGGTAGTAGTTCCTCCATAGTAATGGAACTAGGTGCTTAGCCTAGTACCTAATAAAGGGTAGGCGATGTTGTGATAGGATTAGTTCTAGTAAGGTGTGAAAGAACTCGGTGGTTAGCCTAGCACCTTATAAAGGGTAGGCGACGTTGTGTTAGGTGTGGTTCGCCTTGGTGTGAAAGAACTCGGTATTTAGCTTTGTACCGGAAAAAGTTAAGCGGCGTTGTGAAGGCTTCTCCGCCATAAGGAGTTGGTGTAGTCTTACGAACTCTCGAGTAGGTGACTCGGGGAGTAGAGTAGGGCAAGGAAGGTGTCCTTGTAGCCGAACCACTATAAATACTTGTGTCGTAGTGATGTGCTTCTTACCCTTTATCTTTCATTACATGTTTATATATCTATATATCAATGTCCAACATAAAACAACCAAATAGATTGACATAAGTCGATCTAAATATTTAAAAGGAAGTTTTAAATCGGTAAAACTATTCAACCCCCCTTCTAGTTTTCCACAATTGGCATCAGAGATTCGTTACCAAGTTTTTTTTGTATATTGTACTTTGAAAACTTGATACGATCCGTGTATGTTTGAAAACTACAAAGAAGGGAATTTCTTAAAACAAAAAGTCATGTTTTTATAAATCATCATATGTTGGATAGTGATAGATCATTCTAACATTTTCCTTTGAGAAGTCTTCATCTAGGATTTGGGTATATTAGAAGATCATGAAGTATTTCGCGTCTATGGCTTCTAAAACCATAAAAAGAGAATATAGCAAAGGATTGGGGTATCTTAGAAGATCATGAAGTATTTCGTGTCTATGGTTTCTAAAACCATAAAAAGGGGATATTGCAAAGGTATGTTTTCTTAGTTACATTTTTTTTCAAAAACATGCTAAATTGCTTGTGGTCAAAATGGTGATATATGCTTCTATCTTATAATAAGCATAATATGAAAAGTGTTTTAGTGATTTTTTTTCTTTGAAGTTTTGTTGTTAGATATCTTGTTAATCAAGCTTGAATAAAGGTAAAATGGGTAATATAACTTCACTAAAAAGTCTACAAAGACTAAACCTTTTAAATCGGGTCAAAATGTACATTTTGAAATTTCAGGTCGATCCGCGGATCCCTCAGTTACACGGATGGATCCTCAAGCAAGGGATCCGTGGGATCCGTGGGTACAAAAGATGTTTTATGCAATTTCAAAATTCATAACTTTTAACCGTAAGTCATTAGAAGTCGTGCCACCTATCATTTTAAAGGTATTTGAGTCTAATTTCATTTAAAATGATTTCAAAACTGATTCAAAACAATAATTTACAGAATCATTGATTAATAATAAAGTAATTTTTCGATCATAACTTTTGCACAAACTTTTGATCTAATTGGAGATGTATGTTTTCGCTTTTGAATAACAATGTGTCCTCTATTGAAATTAAGGTTTTGATCATATTTATAAATATAAAATAAACTAATCAAGCTTGGTATACATGTTTATATTTAACACAAAGCGATGAAAAGAACTTTCGTATGCTATGATAAATGATAAATTGTCTTCTTTGCATTACTTGATTATTTGCTTATCTCAAATAGCTTTTGTGCTTGTTTGATTGAATAGCATATGTGGTTTTCTTACCTTGCTATTTGATAAGGTTTTAAAAGGTACCATTTTGAGGGGTCGTTTTAGTCCTGATTTGATCACTTTTGTATCCGTTATTGCTTAATATCGTTCCTTTTCACTTTTTAGGTCTCTTGAAGGCAAAATGTTGGAATGGCACTTATTTGGACGAAAAGGCGCGAATATATGAAGAAAATGGCCAAAGTCAAAATCGAGACACTCACGATTCTGTGAAATTAGAAGCGACGGCGTCGGTGCTAGTGCGGCGCCGTCCCAAGATTTTGTGACTGCTCGTAACTCAAACTCAGATTTTCAAGTGACGACGTCCGGTTGTAAAGAGTAGGCCGTCGCTACTCGGGCGGCCTAGATGCAATCCAGACGACGCCGGTCAAGAGGACGGCGTCACGGACATAAGGTGACGCCGTCGCAAGGTTAACGTGGCCAAGACGAAACCCTAATGGCGGCGACACGGCGGCGTCCACGAAACATAAGGTGACGCCGTCGCATATGTAATCTTATATATAGAATCCAAAATTTTCGGTTTAAGGAGAGTCTTTGGGTGAAAACCTAAAACCGAACCTAAGGTGTCTTGTACAAGATTTTAGGGTTTTAAACCCTATCTTACATCAAGATAAGTATTTACTTCATTAATTCAATTATGTCTTTGATTATTTGTGTGTATGCTTGCATGTTTTCCATGTCCGGCTATTTTATTTGTGTGTTTGCTTAGGAAGTATGAAACTTAATTATTGAATATTGATTGGTTGTTTCTTATCTTAGTTGACTAATGATCTAGTAATGCGATAGGTCATTCGTTGTGTACTTAATGCTTGATTCATCTTTGTGAACCTTAGAATATAATTACCTGAGTAGTTGTAGGCTAAACCATCCAAAGAGCGCCTTAGAGTAAGAGTTTATCATCCCTAGTGGGTTTGTAGACGAGACCCTTTGGTAAGTTCAAAGAGTTTGGGAGAAACGCATACCCTAGAACTTTAGACACACAACGCAATTAAGAATAAGACGTGACAACTCAACCATCAATAGGAGATAATTAAGGAGTAATACAACCTAAGTAAACACATCTTTAAACTATCATACGAGCACACATTAATTAGACATAGACTCCCACAACCTTAGTTTAGATAATTAGATAATAGTAGAGTAATCGGTAGAAATACCAACCCCCAAATCCAATACCGAGATTCGTACCTTTCTATTTCATAAAACATAAAAGATAAAAATAATCTTCCTCAACCTTAACCTTAGCGTAGTAACTCCTTACTAGCATTCCTATTCCCTAGAGAACGATATCAATACCGTGGCTTACCCTAATTACTACACTACAACGATTAGGTTCACCGCCTAGGGTGTTATAAAACTTGCTCAAGAAAAGGAAGTTTCCTTGACCCCGAACGACGCGTGTGGCGTTATCAAGTTTTGGCGCGCTACTAGGGAATAGAATAGCTAGTTAGTAGTCCACCTCGTTTAGGTTCTTTGCTTGATTCCTATCAAGTAAACTTTTTTCTCATTATTTAGCTTTCTCTTAGTCTATCCCCTTCTTCGTGACCTTTGTTCGTAACCCCATCACTTTTCATCATGGAAGGTGATAACCCACTACCATTCATCAACCTACCACCAAATGACCCGCCAAGAGCCTGTACTCTTGGTGAATACTCGAGACCAAGCCATCTAGGCTATAGGAACACCATTGAGCTTCCCGACTAAGCCTAAACTACGACCTGCGATCCGACACCATCCGGTTGGTGCAAAGCGGATGTGCATTCCATGGACTTCGTTCAAGATCCAAATCAACATCGAGGATTTCCTCAAATTGTCGATTCCATCGACCTTGATGCTACTACTCGGAGACCACGCGCTGCGTCTCTTCCAATTCTCTCACGGGACCAAGCTAGTAATTGGCTTGAGCGACTTCCACCGGCTCCATCTCAAGTTGGGATGATCTTACCTCTCGCTTCCTTGCTCAATTTTTCCCACCGGAGAACCACTAAGCTTAAGCGAGACATCTTGACATTCCAAAGAGCTCAAGGTGAGTCTCTTTACAAAGCATAGACTCGATTTAAGGAACTACTCAGAGACTTCCACACCATGGCATTGATCTTTGGCTTCAAATCCAAATCTTCTATGATCATACCGATTTCATCACTCGACGATCCATTGATCGAGCCGCCGGTGGAAGACTCGGCGACTTTAATGCGAGAAATCATGGGATATTATAGAGGAGCTTGCCGATCAAAGATACGAAGATTGGGTGAATCTCCGAAACTCCGATTAACGTGGTTAATGCCATATCCACTCCTTCCGAATCATCCGATACACTCGAAGAGCAATTGAGTGCATCGAGAGAGAATTGATTATCTTATGGAAAGGCGAAAAGAGCACCCATACAAATTCCTCGAGAGGTCGTCAAATCCGCCCACTCCACCAACCGCTCCACACCTCTTCCGGAATCCCCAAGTCGCGAGCAAAACCCAAGTTCGAAAGGCGCCTGCCTTCTACTTCCTAATACCACTTTCACCAAGCTTCAAGGATCAAATGAGGAGTACATGGCACTCATACGAGAGATTAGCCGATTGAAGAGGAGGTTTATAGGCGAGAGAGGAAATGCATGCAAAATGAAAGAAATGATGAATTTGGAAATTGAATTTACCAAAACAAAGGTTCCCGAAAAAGTGCTTGTAAGAAGCAACGATTGCCCTCCCACTTCATTTGTAAACGCCGTTTCCATTATGCCTGAGAATGCAAGGGCTGAGATGTGGAAAACTGAGGAAAGTACGAAGGATGAGTCTGCGCCTAATGATGAACCTGAGACCATTGAGTACTACCTTAAACACGAAATTAACAAGAAAACCATTGCAAACCAAGTAAACAACTTTAGGTACAATGAAGTTCATAGGGAAGCTCTTGAAGGAAAAATGACGGAAGAAGAATACGACGCCTTACCTATGGAACCTCTGATGAGTTGGTTATAAAAACCGTTAACAAGAAAACGAGACACCACGAGGAATTTCGTGATACCGGTTAGTGTCGGTGACATGGACAATATAAATGCCTTGGCCGATCAAGGACCGATGTGAACATAATGCCATTGTCAATCTATAATAAGTTAACTAAAGAGAAACCAGCCAAAACCGACCTTAGACATTCCTTAGCTAATCATACTTATGTCCACCCCGTAGGAATCATTGCTGACGTTCTAATTAAGGTGGCTAACATCGTTTATCGGTGGATTTTGTGATCATTGATGTTGAGGAAGATAAAACGCACCGCTCATTCTTGGGACACCATTCACGGCCACCGCCAAGGCAACCATCAAATGCGGAGAAGGCATCATGATACTCAAAAGCGGAAGGGTACGCTAGGATACCCATCATCCCAAGATACCCTCTTAAGATCATGGAAATGATTACGGTGGAAATCGAAAGGCCCCGGCAACAATGTTAAGAAGAAGATGAATGACGGGAAAAAGGGCTTAGAGACTTTATGGTTCAAGGATTGTATGCGACATTGTGGAAACCCGATAAAAGTTAGGAAGCAATCCCACCTCAATACCTAAGGTACAAAAGGACCCTAAGGAATTTATAAAGGAGAAAAAGTGCTCTTATATAGATCTCGGATAAGGCGTTACGAGGAAGAAACAAACCAGATGGTTTGGGCCTTTCACGATTAAGGAGACCAATTTAAAAGATAAAACCGTCGCCATAATTGACAGGCGTTGGCAAGGAATCCACGGTAAGCATACAAAGTCTACACCCTTCGATGAAGGAAAACAAAGGGTGAAGAGGGCGGTAATGAGAAAGCGTGGGAGCACGATTACGAGTCTAGCTACAAGACTCTTAAATAAAGAAAAGCGCTTCGTGGGAGGAAACCCATGCTTAATTGTTTGCTTGTTAGTGTCATATATCTTTTATTAATTGTTTATGCTCATGTTTAAATTTGTAAAAATGCTTTATTTTATTTTTAACCTCGTCTTAATTGCACATAAAGGTATTTTACATAAGGGATAAGTGTAGGGAGGATTACACACGTTTTCAAAAGAAACGTAAACATGAGAATAACAATTAACGAAAAGATATTTATATTTGTTTGTTCGATGTCAAATGCTTGTATCGAGTCATAATGGATGTTTTGCGAAATTTTTCGATTCTAAAGATGTAAATTTTCCAATTTTTCCGAAAAATCGCACCGCTTTTGTCGGGATAACCCGACGGCCAGATTGCAACCGACGGCGTCGTGAAGGAGTAAAACATCGATTACTTTTTCTCGTTTTCGAGCCACTTATAAATTTTTGGAATTTTCCGGTCTTAATTTTCTTAGAAATTCATAAACATCCATTCCACAAGCATTATATCCTAATTTAAATCGAGTCTTATATATATTATTACCGCCGATTTTACGCGAAGGTTTCGTTTGTTTTCTTCAAGTGTGCAGTTTAGTTTGTCAAAGAAGTTACATAAGATTGGAAGGAGCTTTTCACGCAATAATTCTTCTTGAAAAGTATTTAACCACCACTTTACACGGATCCTACCGAGCTAATCGGGGAGTATTAGTTTCTTCGTTTTAATTACCTTCTTTTATCATAACTTTGATACTTTCGGGAACATTTGGGACAATGTTCGGTTTAAGTGTAGGAGGAAAAGAAAACGGAACTTTGAAACTATGCTTATCCTTGATTATTTGCTTTGTCCAATTGCATTTGGGTAATAAACCATGAGAAAATGTCGGTTAGGGTAATTTTGGCACCAAATTTAAAATTTTTATGACATATAGGAGTGGGCCATTAGTCTTAACAAAAGCGTCTCATGGATAGGAAGTTGCATGACTAGCACAAAACCCTTTACCACCCAAATTCCACCAAAATGTGAGGATCGCCTTAGATTAGTAGGAATTAAAGCATTCATCTTCAATGCTTAGAGTGTGAACCGTAGTATATTAGATTCTAGAACTTGTTTTGTGATGCATTCCGAGATCGCAAGTGAGGCTACACTTGTGTAGTTAGGAATAACTAAATGATAAGAGGCATTAGGATAAACCCTTGTTTGATACCCGTAATATAATTACTTCTTCCATATCGGTTGAGTAATTCCCCCACACCCTTTGCGTTGTACTCATCTTTAGTACAGGATACCCCTAGTTAACCCCTTAGAGCCTATCCTTTTCGCGGTTCTCGTGATGTTTCGATTTTTTCGGAATATCAATGAAGAGCATTGTTTACACCCCACCCCCAAATATATACCTAAATCGCCTTAGCCTACCCCTTATGCACTCACTTTTAGTGCAAATGTTTGTTATCACCCTAAACCCTTAGTTCAATTATCTAGTTGCTTACATAAGTTGCTAAGTCAAGTCATATCCTTTGTATACAGTTTTGGGACGATTGGGATTCATGGGAAAAGTTAAAGTTTATGAAATGACGGGAATGGAACGTTAAATTCAAATTCCCTTTGTTTGCATAATAATGTACCCCAAGTGTTTTGATCTTTTCAAATCGGGTCAAATTAGTGTTAGAGTAATAAAAACTCAAGTGTAGGGATATGCCTATAAATCCCTAGTATTTTGATGTTATCTTAGAGGACGGTAGAGTAAAAGTGTATGAAAAAAAAAAAATCGAAAAAGAAGATAGAAAAGAAAAAAAAAAAAATATAGTGATAAAAAAAAAAAAAAAAAAACCATACGGGCTACCATCCTACATCTATCCTTTAAATTTATGTTTGTTTATTTCCATTACTAAAGTTTTAGAGTGTCGAATCTTGGCTTAGCAACGCCATTCTTCGTATGCGCTAACATAGAGATTTTGACTTGCCACCACTAAATAGCCTATCCCACCAAACCCTTTGTTTCCTACCGTAAGCCTAACATTACAACCCTTTAAAGATCTCTTTGATAGTCTTTCCTAGATGCTTACGCCAAGCGATGGAGGTTTGATCTATTCTCAAGCCTATGGTAATCTATGTACTAGGACCGGTTAATGAGTGTTTATCTTCCATTTCCTATTTGTTATATTTCATATATACACCGAGAGAGATGTGAGTATCCAAACACCCCATGTGAGGTGCTAGTATGTAATTCTGTGCTTGTTATGACTTTTCGGGCTTATATGTGTTGTGGACCGTTTTGAATTAATGCTTCATGACCCCAACTTATAAATTAATTGGTTAAAGCACATTTGCTTGAGGACAAGCAAATAACAAGTGTAGGGATATTTGATAAGGTTTTAAAGGTACCATTTTGAGGGTCGTTTTAGTCCTTATTTGATCACTTTGTATCCGTTATTGCTTAATATCGCTCCTTTTCACTTTTTAGGTCTCTTGAAGGCAAAATGCTGGAATAGCACTTATTTGGACGAAAAGGCGAATATATGAAGAAAATGGCCAAAGTCAAAATCGAGACACTCACAGCTTTGAAATTAGAAGCGCGGCGTCGGTGCTAGTGCGACACCGTCCCAAGATTTTTGTGACGGTTCGAACTCAAACTCGTATTTTCAAGTGGCGACATCCGGTTGTAAAAGAGTAGGCCGTCACTACTCGGGCGGCCTAGATGCAATCCGACGACGTCCGAAGTCAAGAGGACGGCGTCACGGACATAAGGTGATGCCGTCGCAAGGTTAACGTGGCCAAGACGAAACCCTAATGGCGGCGACACGACGCGTCACGAAACATAAGGTGACACCGTCGATATGTAATCTTATATATAGAATCCGAATTTTTCTGTTTTAAGGAGATTCTTTTGGAGTGAAAACCTAAAACCGAACCTAAGGTGTCTTGTACAGTATTTTAGGGTTTTAAACCGTATCTTACATCAAGATAAGTATTTACTTCATTAATTCAAATATGTCTTTGATTATTTGTGTGTATGCTTGCATGTTTTCCATGTCCGGCTAATTTATTTGTGTGTTTGCTTAGGAAGTATGAAACTTAATTATTGAATATTGATTGGTTGTTTCTTATCTTAGTTGACTAATGATCTAGTAATGCGATAGGTCATTCGTTGTATACTTAATGCTTGATTCATCTTTGTGAACCTTAGAATATAATTACCTGAGTAGTTGTAGGCTAAACCATCCAAAGAGCGCCTTAGAGTAAGATTTTATCATCCCTAGTGGGTTTGTAGACGAAACCCTTTGGTAAGTTCAAAGAGTTAGGGAGAAACGCATACCCTACAACTTTAGACACACAAGCAATTAAGAATAAGACGTGACAACTCAACCATCAATAGGAGATAATTAAGGAGTAATACAACCTAAGTAAACACATCTTTAAACTATCATACGAGCACATATTAATTAGACATAGACTCCCACAACCTTAGTTTAGATAATTAGATAATAGTAGAGTAATCGGTAGAAATACCAACCCCCAAATCCAATACCCGAGATTCGTACCTTTCCATTTCATAAAACATAAAAGATAAAAAATAATCTTCCTCAACCTTAACCTTAGCGTAGTAACTCCTTACTAGCATTCCTATTCCCTAGAGAACGATATCGCATGCCGTGGCTTACCCTAATTACTACACTACAACGATTAGGTTCATCGCCTGGGGTGTTATAAAACTTGCTCAAGAAAAGGAAGTTTCCTTAACCCCGAACGACGCGTGTAGCGTTATCACTATTCATTCTCTTGTTTGTCGATTTAGTAATATTCTACTAATCAATGTGCTATTTGAAGGAGTGTTTGGGATAACATCTAGTTGTGTCGAAAATGTTAGTTTAGATACTTAAATAAGTCATATAGGTTGAAAAATATTTAAAACATATAACACACTAAATAGATTTTTGATTGAATTTGTCATGTGTGCAACATAAATGTTTTATGTGCTTATATGATTTCTTTTGTTCTTGTATCGTTTCTATAAACAACAAGAATGTACATCGGATCATAACCTACGCTTGTGTTGATGATGTACTCTCCCATTTTCCTTTTCATGATCGCTCTCCAAGCTTCATAGTAGGATTGACAACTTGATTATTTCATCTGATATAATCAAGTAAATTATTTTGCAACGCAAATATAATTGTTCATATCCGAAAGTCCAAACTCAAAGCTTTCCCACAACATATGTTGAACTAGCTCATCCAACTATTTTTTTGTTGTTTACCATATGGACAACTTTTAAACTTATTTTTAACATGACGCCTTCGTCACCTTAGTTGTCTCAAGTATAATATTAAACAAAGCAAAGTATCATCATTGTTACTCTTCGATAGGCCATTGTAGGAATATAAATTTTCCTAACTTGAGAATGAATCTTGGAGAACTTGTGGCACTAGAAACTCAATTTGACCTAACGGTTGAATTGCTTCCTTGATAAGTTGGGTATGTGGAATCACCGTAAAATGGTTGTGTTTAGCCGTAATCGAGCACCACTAGTAATAGTCTCATATTCATTCTCTCACTTGGGAAATCTATACTCCCATGTTTCCCTAAATTAAGTTTACAATGGAAATACTTTGTGTTGTCTTAGGATTACTAATCAACCAAGTTGTAAACCGATTTTTCGTTTAATTAATCACAACCACTTGCCTCATCAATCGATTATCTTGCTTTGATCGAGAAGAGCTACATGACTTCATGGACGAAGTTCATTGTATGCTAATCACCATCCATAATGACTATACATAGTTCATTTCTTCCGTTGGCCAAAACAACCCTATTGTCTTGAACACCATCATCTACTCTGCACGCCATTGTTAATACAAACGATTTACTAATCTAGATCGTAAATATGTTTTGAGTTTCTTGAATAGTGCTTGTTAAGTTTGATAAGCCTCTTTGTTATTTGTGAGCTCGATCACATTTGATATCTTGGTGTTAGAACTCCTTTAAACAAATCTTGGAATATAATGCATTGTCAAGATCATTGCATACCTTTAGTAAAGGTTCTGTCTAGCAGATGGACGGATCCCAAATGTTGTACTAAACGGATCCTTACACCTAGGGAACCGTGGGATCCAGCAAACAGAAAATGCAATTGCAAGCATTGTATCTCAAACACATCCTTATAACACCTCACACTAAGCTAAACATAGTGTCTTAAGGTAGATTAAGTCCTTATCAAGACAGGTTGATCTTTCCTACTCATTCCAACTCACATAGATCACACTCTAAGATGTTCATAGATCTATCACTTTGTTTTAATCCATCACTCTTCCGCTCTCAAAACTCACACTTCATTTTTTACTTGATCCCTCACATCTAGGTTAGAAATCTTTCGATTATGACAAAATTGATCATAAATCATCCTTACCTCAATATTGATCAAAGTTGATCAAATTTTAGTTTTCCCATCTCAAAGCCTTTAGGATATTTTCCAAAACACTATCCCAAGTCACAACCTGATCTCTAGGATCATTTAGCTTCAACTGACACTCTCATTTTAGAGTGACCCTTGCTCATTCATTGGTACTCATTAAATTTCTTCCATAAAAAGCAATAATTTGCTATAACACTCATTACTCTTGATCATTCAAGTGTACCCTCATCTTAGGAACTTAGGAGGACTGAAACACTCAAGGTAATATAGATCTTAGATCTTAGAAACATCATTTCCACTCTTTCATAGCTGCCTAGAGCCGGATCCCTAGGATTAGCCTAGACGGATCCCTATGAGGAGGGAACCATGGGATTCGGATGACAGTCTATGTCAAATCTTGCTAAAATAATCATTTCAACTCATCTTTGTAACTCATACACTCCATCTCATCTTAAATGAGTTCCTAGATCAGTACAAACTCTGAGGTTGACTCTTGTGCATGATAATCATCACATTCCAAAGGATATTAGAAGCTTAAGTCTTGAATGCACTTGCCAAATCCTTCCCTTTATAAGTCATCTTGTTAGAATCCCTTAGTCATCAAACACAACATAATTCTCAGAATTTAGAAACCTTTTCCTTAGTCCTTTCATCATGAGGAAAGATCCTAGTGCTAACTCATCCACCCAAGAAACTTGCTCGTGTTGTACACAAAATTTCCTCAACCGAATCATCTCCGGTTAAACCCACAAATGCTAGGATTTCCCATCCACCGAATCATCACCCGTAAGAGATAATAGTGCTAGAATCCCACCTCAACAAACCCAATCAATAATTGCCAAAAGAACTGCAAGAATTAGCATTAAACCTTTTAGGTTAGAAAAGGGATCATCGAGCTCTAAACCAAACGTTCCTAGTTCTAACAAAACGTCTAAACCTTCATTCCTAGAGCATAGAGTACACTCCTTTACCGAGCCTCTCTCTATTCATTAGAGCATTCACCACCGAGAACTTCCCATTCACCAACCTTCTCGTTAAAATAGGAACCACCTACATCACCAACTAGTCCATCGTTGGAAACAAGGAACCACCAAGGACTTGATCATATGGAGGAATTTCCATTACCAACACTCTCATTCCTAGTAGAACCTCATCTTAAATTACTCAATGTACCTCCATCATCATTTGTAGAACCTCCTCAAAACATCCTGTTCCTAATCAAGACAATAATTGCTCTAATTATCTAATCACCCAAGGACTTGTTCAAGAAGTACGAAATGAGTTGCATTTCATGTTTAATCATCTTCTTGAAAGATTGGACCAAATCAACAAGTCTACTCATCCCTAGACTCAAGCACATTGTTGCTTCTTAAGCTTTGGTCACTTATTAGTATTAGTAGAATATGGCTAAATCATTCTCTTAGTTTATAGAGATTTGTTGATCATCTCTTATGTTTTATTGAATGATAGTTTTACTTGCCATATTGCATTGAGTATATGTTTGTTGGTTGAATACATATCTCATTTTGATGTTAACATTACTTTTACATCACCTTTCTTTGAATTTCATCACCATACGGATCCCTCAAATTTGCCTAGACGGATCCCTACTAGGAGGGAACCGTGGGATCCGTGAGACGAAAACAATTTTCTACTAACTTGGATCACATATGCGAAATTGTGCATTATACTTGTTTTCTAACCTTTGTTTTGTAGTTATTCACTACACTTGAAGCATTTGACACCCTAAAGCTAGGGGGAGCTTTGTGTCAAAACAATACATTGCAAATTACTTGCAATATTAGGATTACATTTCTCGACATCCCTTTGCAAAATTGCAATCATCAAGGGGGAGCACACTCGTCACTTAGACGAAATATTTTGCAAACTTAGTTGCTAACAAACTAGCTTAGTATTACTTTCTTGAAGCCCTTACATAGGGATGGACTCGTCAAGGGGGAGTAAAAGACGAGATCCGTTCCCGTTACTTGCTCTATATTTTTTTCTTTCACATGTTTTCCTAAAACAATGTGTTAGTTTCCTTCAAGCTCTTTTGTTTCGACAAAAGGGGAGAAGAAAGTAAAACTACAAATTCAAACGTTATTTAATTTTAGCTTTTCCTTAAAATAATTTTATGTTTTGTCATCAACAAAAGGGAGATTGTTAATACAAATAAGCCGTAAAACGTTTATTTATATTTTACGATCTTCTAATGTTTTGTCGATAACAAACGTAAAATCATATTAACGAAACAAATAAAATACGTGGCGGTTTGCACTAATAGTTTCTAACATATTCACATTTTCACATAAAACACTAAAACAAGTATAAGTGATTTTATGATTTAGTATTACATATGTACAACAACTAGTGTTTACATATTTGGGTAAATATACACATAACTAGTATGTAGTATATTGGGTAATATAAATGGGTAGAAACTTAAGTATTTGACCCATTGACAAAATACATTGAATGTAGTTGGGTAAAACAAGTATATACTAAATGGGTAAAACTAGCAAATGGTATTGACCCATAACCCATGGTTTTATATATACCACTTGACCAAGTTCATTGGATACTAGCAAATGGTATTGACTCATAACCCATGGTTTTATATATACCACTTGACCAAGTTCATTGTATCCTTAAGATACATTGTATCTAGAAAGAAAACCATGGATCAACCCATAACCCATGACCCATAACCAAAAATACCCATGGGCAAGAGGAGCGTTCCACGGATCCCTAGCTTTGTGCTAGCGGATCCCAAGTGGAAGGGATCGATGGGATCCGGGGAACAAGAGAGAATTTTCCTATAAATAGAGAGCCATTTCTTCCTTTCTACTTACCACTTTACACACATACTTCCCCAAGTATTCTAACCTCTAACCTCGGATCCAAGAGATCTATGTAGTTTTGTCTTTTGTTTTTATGATCTTCTAGGTTCCTCTTAAAGGAAAGATCACCACTTGAAGACGTGCAAGCTCAAGTCCATGAGTTGCCATGCTTCGTCATCATCAAGACAACGAAGGTTCTCTTGTTGATAGATCTACCTTTCTCCATAGATGTTGGGTTGAAGGCATTAGTGAAGAATGCTGAAAGTGTCAAGATGAAAGCATTAGTGAAAGGTGCTCATCATCCATGTCAAAGCATTAGTGAAGAATGCTAAAGGTGTCAAGACAAAGGCATTAGTGAAAGGTGCCAAGTGTTGTGTCAAAGGCATTAGTAAAGGATGTCGAAGAACCAAATCAAGTGGCATTTGGGAAGAATGCCTAGGTCGTATAATCGATGAGGTGCATCGTTATACATATAAGCTTTTGTTTATTTACAAGGATGGTGATATCCTTGAAGGTGTTGTAACAAGGAGTAGATCTCCTTAAGATTAGGTGTTGTGTCGTGAAGGGTAGTAGTTCCTCCATAGTAATGGAACTAGGTGCTTAGCCTAGTACCTAATAAAGGGTAGGCGATGTTGTGATAGGATTAGTTCTCCTAAGGTGTGAAAGAACTCAGTGGTTAGCCTAGCACCGTATAAAGGGTAGGCGACGTTGAGTTAGGTGTGGTTCGCCTTGGTGTGAAAGAACTCGGTATTTAGCTTTGTACCAGAAAAAAGTTAAGCGGCGCCAGAAGGCTTCTCCGCCATAAGGAGTTGGTGTAGTGCTTACGAACTCTCGAGTAGGTGACTCGGGAGTGGAGTAGGGCAAGGAAGGTGTCCTTGTAGCGAACCACTATAAATACTTGTGTCGTGTGATGTGCTTCTTACCCTTTATCTTTCATTACATGTTTATATATCTATCTATCAATGTACAACATAAAACAACCAAATAGATTGACATAAGTCAATCTAAATATTTAAAAGGAAGTTTTAAATCGGTAAAACTATTCAACCCCCCTCTAGTTTTCCACACCCTAACTAAATTTCCTTTAACCAACTTGTTGATATTCTTGAAATTTACATGGCCTAATCTTCTATGCCACGGATGTGCTTCTTCCTGTGTTGCCTTTGCTACTAAACATGTTGCTCTTTGAATAGAAGACTCTTCATATCCGTTTGTACACATCATTGGTTCTTGGTACTCTCGGTACTACCAAGTTATCATCAACAAGCTTGAATTGTGGGAAAGAATAAGGCATTACGTGTCGTTGAACAACACGGGTGCTTCTTCTCACGGATCCGAGAGACCGACAAAGATTGAACTTGAGCTCCTTCACATAACAAACATTCTCAAAATCTATGCTTCACCCTTGATAGTTCCTTTGCGGTTATTCTTCCTCCACTAGCATCATTCCCAAATGCAACTCTTCCTCCACAATAAGATCTAAAATATAATAGAATATCTTTGTCTCTGTCATGCTACCGAGCAACCACTATCCATAATTAAATGATCTTTAAGCTCCTCTTACGGGTTGCCACACAAAGATAAAAGAGTTAGTTAATTTTAGTAACCCAAGCCATTCTTGGCTTGTGTTCCCTTTAGAGTTACATACTTAAATTCTTTAAGTATGTAATTTCTCTTGTCTTTAAGCACATAATCAATTATCTTTGGTTGTTCCAAAACTTGTGTAGGTGTTTCAACAAAATCTCTTTTCATCCAAATTCTCTTTATTATTTTCAAGAAAATCTGTTTCACTCACACTTCTTTGAAGGTACTTGTTTGTTTCCATCGCACTTTCTTTCTTAACCCAACTTTGTTTTAACTTTTGGTGTAGAGTTCTTTGATCTAGATAGTCTTTTGAGGTGTAATGCCTTCTAGACCGATAGTAATTAGATCTCCTAGGGCTTCCATTCCAAAAGTGCTAGCACTACCTTGATTGGGTGAAAATCTAGCGATACTTTGAAAAGGTACCGCTTGAGAAGGTCTTGGTGATTTTGAAAAGATCTTCTCGGTGAGGGTACCTATGGTCTTGTGAGAAGTTTCATTGTTAACCCTATTTGAATGATTCCGCATGGTTTATTCTCCTTGGTTTTGGTTGGCGGATCCGGTCTTTGGGAATTTGCTTAAGTAATCGAGTAAAGTCACGTCCTTAATCAAATGATCGGGACTATAACAAACAAAACATAATTTTGACCCATACTCCCAAAAATCTTCCTTTAGTTCTATGATTAACACTATCATGTCTTTTGGTGAATGATGAAAACTGTTTTGACCAAAATTATCCCAAAAAGTTTAGCGCTTTTTGAAAATGTTTTCTTAAAGGTACTTTGAAGGTTTAGCAAGATACTGAGTTGAAGGTACTGCTTGACTCTTAACATTATCATCCTTAGATTTCTCAACTGTTTCTTTTGAGGTTTCAGAACTAGATTGACTAATAAGCTTTTTCCTAAACTCTAGATTGTCTACTCCAAAATGAGAAACATATGTCCTAAGTGGTTGAAAACTAACAATTGGATGAGGAACTGCATGATAACCCTTGTCTTTCTTAAATTCCGGAGGTGTTTGACTAATAGATTCCTCATTACTAGATGTGTTGTCTACATAGTTAATGAGTTCATCATCAATAGTTGTTATATTCTCAGAATCAAGTTGGTCCTCATCACTAGGTGGGTTTTCTTCTGTGCTACTAAAGTCCATACCAAAACCTAGGCCAGTTTTAATGTGTGCTCTTTTACGCTTTTCAACAAAACTAACATGTGAAAGGCCGATTTTCCCGAGCGAAGAAACTTTTCTAGCAATTCATCTCTTTCTTTAGTTATCTTTTCTAGTTCAACAACCTTACATCCTAACTTCCATTCACTTAATTTTAATTGGTAATCATGTTGCTCATATTTTTCTGCCCAAGCCATTACATTATTTTCATGTGTTATTATTTTGGCTTCCATTGACTCTAAAGTAATTTGATAACCATCTACCTCGAGACCTAGCCCTTCTATAATTATCTCTTTCAGTTACATAATCATTAAGGACTTTTGATAAAAATCATGACACTTAGAGCATACCTCGTAGATAGGGGTGAACTTGGTGAAGTAGCTACCATAGCAAGCATAACAGTTCCTCTTAACATTCAATGCTCCAATCAAAGCTTCCTAGGCCATCTCTTGATTCCAAAGCAAAAATCTCGGTTCCTCATCAAAGGTTGTGCTCCAATCAAACTCTTCCAATGCTACCATACAAGAGGTTCTTGGTTCATCATCAAATTGAAAGACTCAAAGAACTTCGAGAGATTTTCTTGAGCAACCAAAGCTTTTGTTTCAAGAATAGGGATTTCCTTTAGTTCAAGCTTGGGTTTCTCGGTCATTCTATTTGCTCGATGTTTAGCAAACTTGCATTCTCTTGCAAAGTGTCCGGTTCTTTGACAATTGAAGCATTCAATCTTGGTCTTGTCAAGGTTATACCGCTTGGGTTTGAAATCAATGCCTCTTCCTGCTTTCTTCATGAACTTTTTGATCCTAGCGGTGATCATAGCAACTTGCCACCGATATCAATTTCTTCAAGAGCATCCTCTTCAATTTATCATAAATCCTCTTCATAAGTAACAGTAAAGTGGCTTGTCGAGCAAATAATGAGCATCCAACTTCATCGGAATGAATGGTGTTTGTAGGTGATGAGTCAGGGGTAGGATAGGTAACAAGATTTTGAGAAACAAGATTTTGAGTAGGATAAGCAAGACTTTTAGTGAAAGCACCGCCTCTTTTCGAGATGACACAAAAGCAATATTATGAGATTTTGAACTTGTTTGGCCATTCATCTCATGCTCATACACCTTTAAGTGATTGTAAAGATCATCAAAGTCCATAACATCCAAACTAGGTTGTCCTGTGATCATATTAGCAATCACATGCCATGTAGATGGCAAACTTCTTAAGAACTTCAGATTTACATCTTCAACATATACCTACGCTTTGTATAACTCCAAAGATACTAAGAAGATTTTGGAATCATCATAGCAACATCAAGACCTTCTCTTTCACCAACTGTGAATGTTTCAAATTGTTGCTTCATGATTTGTGCATCTTCTTGGAAGCATCATTACGTCAAAATCTTGTCTTGAGAGCAGCCCATAGTTGTTTAGCATCCTTAGCATCATGGAACTTGAGTAGGTGACCATCGTGAATAGGAGACAGCTTGTATGTTGAGAGCCTTTTCTTGATTTCGACGTAGGCTGGCGGCAAGACGGCCTTAGGTGGTTTAGGTTGTCCAGGGACTTCTATAGGTCTGCAACAACCTCATTACCACTGACAATTACATTCTACAGTGCATGGTTTGTATTAGCAATGTATTGTCTCATCTTCATGCTCCAAAGATCATACTCTCCCTTCTTGATGATAGGAATTCTGAGTGAGGTGATGGATGGGGATGGTGCAGCTTCAGTCGACATCTTTAGGGTTTGTTGTTAAATTGGTTTTAATGGTTTCTTCTTAATCAGAGTTTCCACACAAGCTCTGATACCACTTGTTGGATCGATATACTCTAACCAAACTAACTTTATGTAGCTTGTAAGGGCTTAGCAACCTCGGATAAATCATAAGTCACTAACAATGAAACACTGAATAAACTCTATTAAGTATGCGGAATTTACTTCAATAAAGCTAAGAAGAATTAACTTTAACTTTAACAATTATATTAAAACTTTGAACCTGCTTGATACACAGATTCACTAACAATCCCTAAAAACTTTAATATCGAACTTATTAAACTCAAATATTCTCTAATGTTGCACGTATGTCTAATGCCAATCTAGGGGTCCTTTTATAGGCATAAGGATAACCCTAGTCAGTTTACAACTTTATTTCTTGTACGACAAGTAATGCTAAACTAAACTGAGAACATTCTAGAATTACATAATAATCCTTAACAATTTTCATAGCAGTCCTTTATCCTTGCAGTACTTTGATGTTGAGCAGTACTTTGACTTTCTTCTTTATCAGTACTTTGACTCTTCAGTACTTTGACTCTTCAGCACTTTGACTTTCTGTTTCCCAACAACAAGGATAATGCGTAGGACTCATAAGATATATTCTCACTTTCCACATTGTGTGAAACAGTGAGTTTTCATTAATTGTGTCCTGATAAGATTTATTGATGATCTCGTGGCTCTAGACTCAATAGTGCACATTTGGTTCCTATGCCGGAGACTAGGGAGAGGGTCTCCTTCTTCAATATCAACCATCTCTAAGAGACAGTTGATAGATAATGTAGGTTCCCCGTGAGAATGAAACAAGTCCTTTTAAGAGGAACTTGAGTAGCTTGGGAAGATGTAGTGCAGTGCGTCACTGGGTCCATGACGCCTTGTCTTCAATACCGGTGTTACCTAGGTGACAGCTAGTAGCATATGTATTGAACCCGATTTCTGCCCTAAGGTTAAATTATTGGAGGGATATATCTTTTCACCCTTTTCACATTCATTTCTTTTTCATTCTTCAACCCCTTTAGTGCTTACCAAGACTTCATTACTAGAACCTTGTTGGGTTTATTCCGGTTCTAGCTCTATCTCAGTCTGCACTCTTCCCATTTCTCACTTTTATCCTTTTTTCATCATACCTAAGGACTCAATACTATCTAGTGGATTGTCCCTGGGTAGATTCCTCCGACTCTGGCGGGATCGTGGGAAGGAATACCTAACCTAACCATCCTTATATCTCCATACATAAAGTAAATTTGGTCGGTCTATTTTGTATTGTTCTTCTACCATTGGAACCAATTGAAAACTATTTGAAAATCAATTCAGGTAATTGTGATATATAATCAAAGCATTTTGTACCTGAATTGTTTTTGATATTTTAGAAAAAGGCTCCCCCTCAACATGTGCATCGTATATTTGAAATCATTTTGGCACATGGAGGCAAGTGGAAGAATTCACTTCTTTGATTAACATTTTCTAAAACTATCGACATCACTTTCCAGATCAAAATTAGTATTTTTGAATACTTTGTTAAAGGTAATTTTGGGAAAGGATGTGGTTTTCAAAAAGTTGCTCCCCCTCAATACGTGCATCGAGATTCGAAAGTGTTTTGCACATACTAGGGAAAACCTGCACTTAGAGACAAATCAGTCACGTTTCAATCCCTTATTGGTTTAATACAGATGCTCCCCCTTAGCATGTGCATGGAAGATTTGAAATCGTTTGGCACAAGTAGGGAGGAGAGCTTGCTAATTACTTACAAATCATTTGTCGAATTATCTGTTTAAATCCAATTTAAATCACAAATTCTCCCCCGATCACAATTTTCAAGTTATTAGAGATTTGTGATCTCTATAGATTTAAATTGTCTTTTTGAAAGCTTTTGAGGAGAATTGTGACTTGCTTATGAAAACATTGAACAGATAAGGATCAAATCTTAGAGTTTAAACTCCAAGGATTAAACATGCTTGAGTATCTTTTGAAATCATGACATTAGCCTTGGTCTGAACCAATTGTACGACAAATAACCTTTTGATTTAATTGAAATCATTCTCCCCCTCAATCAATGACATAAGTTGTTGATTGAGAGATAGAGATTTTGATAAATATCAAGTCCAGATGATTTTCAAAAATTGAGTCCGAGTTATTTTTCAAAGCTATTTAGTTTTTAACAAATATTTTCAGAAGAATTTATAGAAGGAAAAATATTTGTGAAGGAAACATTTGTCTTTTTGGTGACAAACATTTGTTTTAAGAATCAAAGAATGAGATTTGAAAAGTAAGGTAAAGCATGACTCTGTTCTTTCTTTTAAAAAACGGGGTACAGTCTGAGATGACTATAAACCTTTTGTTCTTTCTTTCTCTCAAATATTTTTTTTTATTTTTTTTTATTTTTTTTTATGTACATTCGAACTTCATCTAAAGACCCGTGTCACTCTTTGAATGACAACACAAAGACCGTAGATGAAATCGAATAAAAGAAAAGATGGATTTTGTTTTTTTTTCAAAGATTTTCTGATTTTTAATGGATTTTTTAAACTTTTATATTTTTCTATTTTCTTTTTGTGGGTTTTATAATTTTGTATTTTACTTTTTGAATAAATATTTACAAGAGATGGATGAAGAATAGCTTTTACTCCTCGTCTTCCTCTTGAAGACGTTTGAGTGTTTCCGGTTGTAGACTCTTTAGACCAAGTCGTGGAAGGATAAACTCAAAACGTTCGCTAGGAAGAGCTTTGATGAAGATTTCAGTTAACTGATATTCAGTCCTCACAAAGTATAGTTCCACCACACCATTCTCCACTTGCTCCCTGATGAAATGATGTCGAATGTCAATATGCTTTGCTCTTGAATGTTGAACATTGTTGCATGAGAGAGCAATGGCACTATTGTTATCACAATACAGAGGGATTTTGTTGAATTCAAAAGCCATAGTCAGATAATTGGGATCTCATACATATAATTTGAGCACAACAAGATGACATGGCTATGTATTCTGCCTCTGTAGAGGATATAGAAGTACTCATTTTTTTCTTTGAAGACCACTCACAAGTTTATCACCCAAAATCGAGCACCTCCGACGTGCTTTGACGTATATCTTGACACCTGCATGGTCAACATCTCACGCATAGGTTGTTAGTGACATACCGGTGTCCTTCGGTACCAAAGTCCTATGTTGATGGTTCCTTGAGATACCGAAGACCCGTTTAACCGCTTCAAGGTGCTTTTGGTAGGCTTAGCACGGTATCTAGCACACATGCATACAAAAAAAAATGTCTCGGTCTCATGGCGAAGGTACATCGTGGACCCAATCATACTACGATATATAGTTTGGTCAACCATGATCCGGAGAGGTCCCCATCCGCTTTAGTACGCTCTACCATGGGAGTGTCAACAGGGTCACAAGAATGAAGTCCAAATTTCTTTAAAATTTTATTAGCATATTTAGATTGGTTGATAAAAATGCCTCCGGGACTTTGTGAATTTGTAATCCCAAGAATAATGAAATTTGTCCCATCATTGACATTTGAAATTTGGAGCCCATCTCCTTAGAAAAACGGTCACATTCATTGTGGTCAGTCAAGGAAAAAATAATATCATCAACATAGATTTGAACGTGAATTAAGTGTTTGCCTGACTTTCTGGTGAACAATGTCGGATCAACTGCTCCTTTGATGAATGAATTGGATAGAAGAAACTTTGATAGCGTATCGTACCATGCCATTGGAGCTTGCTTCAAACCGTAAAGGGCCTTTTTCAAGCGATAGACATGAGTAGGATGCTCTGGATTCACAAAACCTTCAGATTGGCTGACGTATACGACTTCTTTAAGATCTCTGTTAATACAAATAAGCCGTAAAAACGTCTATTTATATTTTACGATCTTCTAATGTTTTGTCGATAGCAAACATAAAATCATTTTAACGAAACAAGTAAAATACGTAAATGGTTTGAACTAATAGTTTCTAACATATTCACATTTATACATAAAACACTAAAACAAGTATGAGTGATTTTATGATTTAGTAATACATATGTACAACAACTAGTGTTTACATATTTGGGTATAATATACACATAACTAGTATGTAGTATATTGGGTAATATAAATAGGTGGAAACTTAAGTATCGCAACCCATTGGGCAAATGCATTGAATGTAGTTGGGTACAACCCAAAGCCCATGACCCATGGATCAACCCATACCCAAGTGACTAAGTGCATTGCACTTAAAGATACATTGTATCTAGCCAAAGATCCATGGTTCAACCCATGACACATGACCCATAACCAAAATACCCATGGGCAAAGAGGAGCGTTCCACGGATCCCTAGCTTTGTGCTAGCCGGATCCCTTGTGGTAGGGAACCGTGGGATCCGGGGAACAGTAGGATTTTTCATATACAAATAGTGAGCCATTTCTTCATTATTTCTTACCCCTTTCCAACAAAATTTATCCCTGAGTTAAAAACTCACTAACCTCAGATCCAAGAGATCTATGTTTGTAGTTTTATTTTTGTGTGATATTTTAGGTTCCTCTTAAAGGCAAGATCACCACCTTTGAAGTCGAGCAAGCTCAAGTCCATGAGTTGCCATTCTTCCTCATCATCAAGGCTACCGAAGTCTTCTTGCTGACGATACCTTTCTTTCTTCAAAGAATTGTAGTGTTGAAGACATTAGTGAAAGCGGTCTCAAGTGTCAAGACGAAGATATTAGTGAAGGGTATCTATCTTCTATAGGATAAGCACTTGTGGTAGGTGCTTAGAAGTCAAGACAAAGAAGCATTAGTGAAAGGTGCTTAGAAGTGAAGACACAAGACATTAGTGAAAGGTGTCTTGTAGATCTAGTCAAAGGCATTAGTGAAAGGTGCCTTAGATGTACATTCGGTATTGATGAGTGTCTAAATACTCATCATTTTTGTACAATATAAACTGCAAAATCATCTGAAAACACTCAGAAACGCATCAAAATGATAAAATATCACAAATCATTGTTTTATGTGTTTTAAATGCAAAATATCAAAATCGATGAAAACGATCAAATTTGCAAAATTGGCGCTTTAGTCCCCAAGTTTCTAAAATTGTCAAAATAGTCCCCGAGTCAAAATTTCAAAGAAAAATCACCAAAGGTCCTTTTAAATCATAACTTGTCAAAATTAGTCCTTTGGTGAAAAATGTCAAAAGTTTGAGAAAATTACAAGATTGGTCCTTCAAGTTTGAAAATTGGCAAAAATGGCCCCTAGAAAAGTGGAAAATGGCAAGTTTGGTCCTTGTAATATTGAAACTTGTCAAATTTAGTCCTTGGGCAACTTTGAGAGAATGGCAGCAGTGGTCCTTGAAGTTTCAGAATTTGCAACATTGGTCCCTATGATATTTAAGCCTTTAAACCATTTTGGACCCTATCAAAACCCATCTGACCCCCCTGTCATTAACCAAATTTGGACCCCCTTGATATTAGACCTCTGGTCAATCCCAAAGTCAAACAGACAACCCCTTCCCTTTCTTCTTCCTTTTTTCCCTCCTTTTTCTGCAAAATCCAACACAACACCACCTCTACTCCACACTTTGTCCCCCTACTCCACATTTTGTTCCCCCCTCCTCAACATCCATCCAATAGCATTTAATGCTCACTCAAACCCCTCATCTGCTTAAATCACTTTTTCCCGCCAAAATGGAATGAAGGGCCAAGATGACTCAAGTAATCCAATGGTCCGTTTATGGTGGGATAAGCTCAGAATGAGGAGAGAAGTTGATTGGAGTATAAAAGGAAGAAAGAGGATAAGTGAAAGGGTAGTAGTTAGTTTTTAGTCAATAGTAGTAGTTAGTTGGCTTTCTTTGTGTTAGTTAATTTTTAGTTTCAAGTTAGTTTCTTGTTTCAGTCTAGAAATTTCTTATTCTAGTTCCAATTTTTATTTTAGTGTCATTTTACTTTAATTGTAATATTTTCTTTAAGTTTAATGTATTTCGGTTTTTTTTTCAAGTTTTATGCAGTCTTATTGTTGTCCTTGAATCTTTCCATGGTACTCTAAAGTTTGTTTAACGTCATATTTGAAGCTTTTTGTTGATGTTAAAAACTTTTTTTAGTGTTCAACACCTTTCCAGTTTCAAAATCCAGATTTCTGCCCCTAAGGGGGCGTTTGGAACAGCTTTGGTTTTGGGTCAAATTCATGATTTTGACCCATTCGTGGTGTTCAAAGAGATTTAGTCTAGTGTTAAGTCAATGTATTTGATGTTTCAGTTAGCTTTTAGTGGTTTCAATTAGTTTAGAGTAGTTTTTTTTTATGCTTTTGTTCTATCAAAAAGTTCTCTAACAGCAGCCCCATTAGAAGCTCACATAAGCTCCCCAATGATGCCATTTAGCTTTTCCAGTAGCTTTAGTTCATGTTAAATTTTTTTTTTAGCTTACTTTAAGTTTTCTAGCTTATTTAGTAGCTTATAAATGCACCCAAGTCTGCCCCTAGTTTCTGTTTTCTGTCCTAACTGTCCAAATGCATAGCTTATTTTCATTGCTTATTTCCCTTATCTATTGCTTATTTTAGGCTCCCTTTATGCTTTTTAGTTAGTTAGATTAGGATGCTCATTAGGTAGTTAGCTTATTTCAAGTCTATTGTAGCTCATCTTGTGCCTTTAGTTTAGCTCATCCAAACAGCCCCTTTGTTTTTTTTTGGTTAACTGCTGCTGCAAACAAGCTAATAAACTGGCTTATTTTTAAGTTTTAAAAAGTTTGTTTTTATAAAAAGTTAGTATTTCCAAGTATTCATCAAGTTCTAAATAAAAGAAAATCAAGAAAAAAAATAAGTGACTAGAAGGAGGTGGCTGGACTCGAACCCACGACCTCCTGCTGACTTGCAGCATACTAGACACCAACTCCCTTACCATCTCTGCTACTCGCTTTTTTGTGTTATACTTAGGCATATTAAATATTTGAAGTACCAAGGCAGTTTTATGCTTAATAACTTTTAACCTTTTTAATTGCTTATTTCAAAAAGCAGTAGGCTAGTTTTTTATTTTTCTTAAATCAAGTGCTATTCAAAGGATTTATTGTGATTTTATCAGATTTTTATAAATTAGTTTAGTATTTTTAATTAATTAATTAGTTAAATTTAGTTTTTAATTCGTAGAAAATAAAATAAAAGTCGAAAAAATACCCGGCTTTTTCCTAAAATTATTTTTAGTCTATTAGAACGTAGGAAAATTGTTTTTACATTCGTAGGACTTTTATTTCACAAATTTTACGTTTTGTCTTGCGCCCAAACAGTAATTTTCGTACATAACGCCTGCTTTAGTTTTAAGTAACGCTTTTAGATAATTTGAGTTTACGCTTTAGTTAAAATAGTTTATTTAAGATATTTTATTTTATAAATCACAAAAACATCATTGTAAAAATAGTGATAGCGTTTATTTAATATTTTTAACTTTTTAATTTCTTTTAATTTGCATTTAAGTCGCTTTATTTTATAAACTTTTTCAGTAGTGTAATTATCTATCCAAATCCTTTCCGATCACTATCCTTAGTGATCATTCTATCGCCCGATCAAGTGTTTGCGCACCATTGAGTCTCCGTGGGACTTAACGACCGGAATTCACTATATTCTCCAGACTTCATTGTATTTGTGCTTAACTGCTTTAAGTCTCATTACGGTGGTCATTCACAAGTGGCCGCTTGTGTGATTAGACTTGACGGTTTCAAGCATGATCAAATTTTTACGCCACTGCGGGAGGCTTTAGCGTGTGTTTAGCCTTTTTCAGATCTATTCTTGCACATACCCCATCTTTTGTAAAAAGTTTTTTTGTAAAGTTATCAAAATCCCAAAAAGTTCATTAACACTTTTCCTGAAGTGTTAGCAACACCAAAAATATTTTCATTCTTTGTTTTTGCAGCTTATTTTTCAAAAATCCAAAAATATCCATCTTTACCCTCTCGCATCTTTTGATTCTACATTTCCCTTACCCTCTAATCTGTTTAATTCTCCATTTCTTTATCCTCAAACCTGTTTAATTCTCCATTCCTTATCCTCTATAACCGTTTAATTCTTCATCTCTTATCCCTCTTATCCGTTTAATTCTTCATGTCATGGTTTTCGACATGTTCCTGGTGTGGAGGTCCATTTAACGGTGGAAATTGTCGGCGATGTACCAATGTGGGTTTCGGAGACAAGTTTGTCGGTAATCCCGATCCCATTTCAAATGAAACACCCGATTTTTCCTACCTACCTCCACAACCCCATTACGAATCCTACTCATGCGAGTTTTGTGGGAATGATTCTCATTACGGTTTTGATTGTCCACCACGGGTCCCGCTTGTCTATGAGCCGGAACCGTGTTACAATCAGAACTTTGGTGAAAGTTATTTTCCCAATTATCTCTGCAGTAGAATTATGGGTCCTCATGAGACTTTTGAATGTCAACCGATGAATCAAAATTTTCAAAATTCCAATTCTCCGGCTTTGACAATTTCCAACCCCATGATATCCCATCACCATCGACTTCGAGCCTTCACAAGACTTCAATGATTACGAGGAGTGCAATCTTCCTCAAAGTTCTCAAGAAATACGATTCGAAAGAAGTCGCAAATGAAAAGAATGGTGTGTAAGCTTCAGAGATGAACATAAGAGTCCGATATGATGACGATGATGATGAGGATAGTATTCAAATGAAGGAATACTATGATTACGACGAGGAGAGTGTTACTCAATTGAACGATCTTATTTCTCAACTCCCTCGCCTATTGCTATCACACCTATCTTACCTTTTATTGCTTCCAAAGACTCTCTCATAATGGGGACGAGCCTTCTAGCACTATTCCGAAATGGAACCGTCTAGTGTTGAGAGCCTTGTCCCAATCCCAAGTGAGTCGAGGATATATCCGATAGTGATTGTGATTTGCCTTTTGTGATTCTCTCGACATTTCGAGGTTACTTCCGGATTTTCTCAAATCCTCTTTTGAATTTAATAATGACTACACTTTTGAGAAAGTAAATCCTCTTCGATGAAATGTCCGAGGCCGACACAGAGACCATCACGAAGTGGTGGAAATTGCTAGCTCTCGTGAGCACACCACTTGTCCCACCTCAGTATTCTATCTTATCTCTTCCATCATGTGATGATGATTCTATCCTCACTAATGAGATTCATGATCCAAAAATCATGAATTCTCCTTCCGAGAATGAGGAGTTAGTCATGATCATTATCATAATTCTCCTTCTTTTCTTCACATACGGTGTGATTTCTCCATGTCTTAACTCCTTCGGGAGTGAAGACATTATCTTTGACCCCGCATTTTCATGTACCATCCGTGAGCCGGTCTCTCTTTCTCTCAGATATCTCGTCGGTGTGGAACTTTCGCGTGCTTCAAATGTTTGTCCAAACATCTTGAATGAAAGTCCGATGGAGATTGTTTCTTCCACTTTGCTTCCCATGAACCAATGAATACGGGTCGAGTCAAGCTAGCGACTGGTAACCAAAAACAAGAGTTCTCACCATATGGGTTTTCACCCATATTTCGCCTTCTTACCCCTTTCTATCACTCCTAAGTGCGGGGTGATGCCCCACATGTTATATATATACATATATTTCAAAAAAAAAAAAAAAATCTTTCTAAATAATGGCCGTAGTATTTCCCTTTACGTTCTTTGTTTCGGCATGACCGCTGTACTTTGAATATTGAGGGCAATATTCATTTCTAAGTGTGGGGGAATTCTCACTAATTTTATCATATAATTATACCAATTCCCGCTTTTGGCCAAAATTTTTTTTTTTTTTGGGAGAAAGTGTTTTACACTTTCATTTGGTTATCATCCGCCTTTGTCTAATAAACAAAAGGATTGGCTAATCCAGAGCAAACGGCTCTTGGTAAAGATATATAAAATCCGTTTACGGCTTGCAATTTGCCCAAAATTGTATGGTATTCAACTCACCATATCCTAAAAGTGAAGAGTTGGCTAGCCCGCAAGGTTATGGCTTGTGGTAAAGGCAAAGGAAAATCCATAATTGGTAATCACTCACCAAAGATAATATTGATAATTTATCTAAGAGTTGGCTAGTCCAGAGCAAACGGCTTCGGTAAAGACAAAATCAAACCGTTGAAAGTCGGTGGTTTGCTCAAAATCACATGGTTATCGCAGTACCATGGTTCTTACTTGAACTAAAACATTTGGCTACTCCGAGTAATGGCTTTTGGTAAAGAGATTGAAATCCATTAGTTTTTCTCAAAAGATTGCTAGGGACTAGCAATAGTTTAGTATGGGGATTGATGAGTGTCTAAATACTCATCATTTTGTACAATATAAACGCAAAATCATCCGAAAACACCTTTCGACGCATCAAAATGATAAAATATCACAAATCGTGTTTTATGTGTTTTAAATGCAAAATATCAAAATCGATGAAAACGATCAAATTTGCAAAATTGGCAGTTTTAGTCCCCCAAGTTTCTAAAATTGTCAAAAATAGTCCCTGAGTCAAAATTTCAAAAGAAAAATCACCAAAGGTCCTTTTTAAATCATAACTTGTCAAAATTAGTCCTTTGGTGAAAAATGTCAAAAGTTTGAGAAAATTACAAGATTGGTCCTTCAAGTTTGAAAATTGGCAAAAATGGCCCCTGGAAAAGTGGAAAATGGCAAGTTTGGTCCTTGTAATATTGAAACTTGTCAAATTTAGTCCTTGGGCAACTTTGAGAGAATGGCAGCAGTGGTCCTTGAAGTTTCAGAATTTGCAACATTGGTCCCTATGATATTTAAGCCTTTAAACCATTTTGGACCCTATCAAAACCCATATGACCCCCATCATTAACCAAATTTGGACCCCTTGATATTAGACCTCCGTCAATCCCAAAGTCAAATGTACAACCCATTCCCTTTCTTCTTCCTTTTTTCCCTCCTTTTTCTGCAAAATCCAACACAACACCACCTCTACTCCACACTTTGTCCCCCTACTCCACATTTTGTTCCCCCCTCCTCAACATCCATCCAATAGCATTTAATGCTCACTCAAACCCCTCATCTGCTTAAATCACTTTTTCCCGCCAAAATGGAATGAAGGGCCAAGATGACTTGAAGTAATCCAATGGTCCAGATTTATGGTGGGATAAGCTCAGAATGAGGAGAGAAGTTGATTGGAGTATAAAAGGAAGAAAGAGGAGAAGTGAAAGGGTAGTAGTTAGTTTTTAGTCAATAGTAGTAGTTAGTTGGCTTTCTTTGTGTTAGTTAATTTTTAGTTTCAAGTTAGTTTTTTGTTTCAGTCTAGAAATTTCTTATTCTAGTTCCAATTTTTATTTTAGTGTCATTTTACTTTAATTGTAATATTTTCTTTAAGTTTAATGTATTTCAGTTTTTTTTCAAGATTTATGCATTCTTATTGTTGTCCTTGAATCTTTCCATGGTACTCTAAAGTTTGTTTAACGTCATATTTGAAGCTTTTTGTTGATGTTAAAAGCTTTTTTTAGTGTTCAACACCTTTCCGCTTTCAAAATCCAGATTACCTCTAAGGGCGTTTGGAACAGATTTGGTTTTGGGTCAAATTCATGATTTTGACCCATTGTGGTGTTCAAAGAGATTTAGTCTAGTGTTAAGTCAATGTATTTGATGTTTCAGCTTAGCTTTTAGTGGTTTCAATTAGTTTAGAGTAGTTTTTTTATGCTTTTGTTCTATCAAAAGTTCTCTAACAATGAAATTTATTAGAAGCTCACATAAGCTCCCCAATGATGCCATTTAGCTTTTCCAAGAGCTTTAGTTCATGTTAAAAAATTTTTAGCTTACTTTAAGTTTTCTAGCTTATTTAGTAGCTTATAAATGCACCTAAGTCTTCCTCTAGTTTCATTTCATCCTAATCTGTCAAATGCATAGCTTATTTTCATTGCTTATTTCCCTTATCTATTGCTTATTTTAGGCTCCCTTTATGCTTTTTAGTTAGTTAGATTAGGATGCTCATTAGGTAGTTAGCTTATTTCAAGTCTATTGTAGCTCATCTTGTGCCTTTAGTTTAGCTCATCCAAACAGCCCCTTTACCATCTCTAATAAACTGGCTTATTTTATGGTAGTTCCTCCATTGCAATGGAACTAGGTGCTTAGCCTAGTACCTAATAAAGGGTAGGCGACGTTGTGAATGTGTAGTTCACCTTGGAGTGAAAGAACTAGGTACTTAGCCTGGTACCTTATAAAGAGTAGGCGACGTTGTGTAGGTATGGTTCACCTTGGAGTGAAAGAACCCGGTGGTTAGCCTAGCACCTGAAAAAGGGTAGGCGACATTGTGAAGGCTTCTCCACCATAAGGAGATTGGTGTAGTGATTACGAACTCTCAAGTAGGTGACTCGGGGAGTGGAGTAGGGCAAGGAAGGTGTCCTTGTAGCCGAACCACTATAAATACTCGCGTTGTGGTTTTGTGCTTCTTACTCTTATCTTTTCATTACTTACTTCTATATGCTTTTTTATTAACATCCAACACACACATCCAAATAGATTGACATAAGTCGATCTAAATAGATTAAAAGGAAGTTTTAATTGGCAAAACTATTCAACCCCCCCCCCTTCTAGTTTTCCACAATTGGCATCAGAGCTTCGTTACCAAGTTTCTTAAAGTATATTTAACTTTAAAAACTTAATACGATCCACGGTTAATTGAAAACTACAAAGAAGGTTTTTTATGAAAACAAACACCATGTCTTTTAAAACTATATGTTTGGATGTTAATTGATAACAACATTTTTCTTATTTACTTTTTCATTTAATTGCACTAATCTTCTTTGTCATGTTGATCAGTCAAAGCTCATACCCACCAAGCTTTAGGAGTCGCTTGGTAACAAGAATACCTTCCTTAAGAAGGTATCTTAAACACAAAGGAGTAGGAATCCTCTAAGTGACATTTGCTGTGTCATTTGTAAAGACATTCCTAAGTGCGCTAGAGGTATGATTTTCTTTTTACTTTGCCTGATAATTAAGTATACCTATTTAGGTATTTATATGATTATCTTTTGTGCAATTACATGTTTTACGTGAAGCTTCATTAGGAAGCCTTTTTCTCACATACGTGTTTTATTTCTCGTCTAAAGTAGTAGTATATAAAACTTATGCTTTATTTTGTTTAATCCAATAATAAAACAAAACACGAATTTCAAAAACTCCTTCTTCCCTATAAATATTTCGACGCCCACTTTATCTAATCCTCACTTTTTTAAATTTTCCAATTTCAAAAATTCCCTCTCATTCAAAACTTCATCTTTTTCTCCATCCTATCCCAACCGAAACCAAGAAGGATCATCTTCAACATGGTTTACATCTCCTTCGTACTCATCGTCTTAACACTCATCGCACTTGTGTTCCCTATGATGAAGTTCACATACGGAGACATTTACTTTGTGTTGTTAATCTACATTGGGGTTATATACCTAATCCTTTGTATCATTCTTAGTATGGAAATGAAATATTACTAATAGTCTAGTTATCTAGGTTATTATGTGTTTATCATTTTTCTTTGTTTTATGTCTTTCTTTTCGTGATACATTAGAAGTCATGTATGCATGTTAACAGAAAATGTAGGTTAAAACACATATCTTGGTATTAAACTATGAGATCTAAAATTCTATGCTTTTCATAAAATCTGTTTCTGTAATTACAGATCTATGGATCCCGGAAGTTATACTAGTCGGATCCCTTTTGAAAAGGAACCGTGGGATCCGTCCTACTGGAGAACAATTTTTCATGCAAATTAAAAACCACTTTTCTTCTAAAAGTAATGCTCCACTAATTTGTCAAAAACATAAGTAAGTTAATTGTTCTTCTTGTTAAAAACCATTGTTAATAAAAATCTAATGAAAACATTAGATAATCATTAGTTAAGCACAATCATCACTTTCTATTAACTCGTCTTTTCTCTAGATTCCACTATGTCGCACGAACACGAGTTTGATTTTTCCCTCACAAGCTTCTACACCCCAAACATCTCTCTTGAGCCAAACACACGAGCAACCACGTTCGTGGGTTCAATAATCTCAAACGCGTCATTTCCACGAAGGACGACAGACACTCCTCTACAATTCAAGAAGATATCAATACCTCCTTCCGAACCATAGGACTAGAATGTCTTCTCGAAATCAACGAGAGAATATGTCCAAGGTTCATATTGGAATTCTTCCGCCAAGTCGAACTCGTTCGTAACGAGGATCGCTCTCTTTCTCTTTGGTTTCGGATCAAAAACCAAAAGTTTATTCTAACCCTTGGGCAATTTGCAAACATCCTTCGAATTACCAATCATGGACAATGTGCCTTCACCGAAGATTGGTCTCTTGACTCTCTTTTCAACTTTCGTGAAGAAAATAGTCCATATTGCTCTCATATTCCTTCTCCGCAAGACTTAATCCGCATTTTATGAAAACCTCATCACTCCAATCCAAACATCATTTACACAAGGGATATTCTATAAGAGTACAAACCCCTTGCACTCATCCTACATGAAAATGTTTGGAGCCTTAGGGGAAATCGAGAAATCCTTCCCGCTTGTTGTGCTCACATAATGTATTGTTTGCTAACACAACAACCATACAATCTCGCCTACTTCTTTGCAAGGCGAATTGTAAATCTTCAAGGGTCCAAGAACAAACTTATTCCTTTTTGAATGTTCTTGACGCGCCTTTATCATAACCTCATGTATCATCATCCTCAATTTCAAAGTCCATTGTACGTACTTGTAAACAAGATGATGGAACCTCTAAACACATCCCTCATGAAGACATTCTTCATTCCTGAATCCGCCAACACTCATCAACCATTTGATGATCCATCTACCGAAAACGCTCAAGCCACTTAGTAGTCCTTCAAATAGGATCAATCCTTTTGTACTCGTGCTTTATCAATGTAATCCAATTTCTTTCATGAAATAAAACATCTTACATTTGATATCTTAGTATTAGAACTCCTTTTAGACTATTCTTGAGATATAATGCATTGTCAAGATCATCGCATACCTTTAGTAAAGGTCCTGTTGAGCAGATGGGCGGATCCCAAAGATTGTGCTAGACGGATCCCTACACTTAGGGATTCGTGGGATCCGGAAAACAGAAAATGCAATTGCAAGCATTATATTTCAAACATATCCTTAGAACACCTCACACTAAGCTAAACATAGTGTCTTAAGGCAAATTAAGCCCTTATCATTGATCTTTCCTACTCACACATAACTCACCTAGAGCACACTCTAAGACGCTTGTAAATCTACCATTTCATGTTTAATCCATTACTCTTCCACTCTCAAACTCACACTTCATTTTTACTTGATCCCTCACATTTAGCCTTAGAAATCTTTCAGTTATGGAAAAATTGATCATAAATCATCCTTACCTCAAAATTCATCAATGTTGATCAAACTCTAGCTTTTGTCATCTCAAAGTCTCTAGGATATTTTCCAAAAACACTATCCTAAGTTACAACCTGATCTCTAGGTTCTTTTAGCTTCAATTGACACTCTCATCTTTAGTGTCATCCTTGCTCATCCATTGGTACTCTTGAAAGTTCCAAATCCTTCCATAAAAGACAATAATTAGCTACATCATTCATTACCTTCAAGTACTTAAGCACCCCTTCATTTAAAACACTTAGGATGACTGAAACACTCAAGATGTTATAGGTCTTAGATCTTAGAAACACCATTTCCACTCTTTCATAATCACGAAAGCGGATCCCAAAGATTAGTTTAGACGGATCCCTCGAGGAGGGAACCGTGGGATCCGATGACGCTTATGTCAAATCTTGCTAAAACAATCATTTCAACTCATCTTCCTAACTCAAACACTCCATCTCAACTTAAATGAGTTCCTAGATTAGTGCAAACTCTGAAGTTGACTCTTGTGCATGTTAATCATCACATTCCAATGAATCCTAGTGGCTTTAGGCTTAAATGCACTTGCCAAATCTCTTGGTTTATAAACCACTTTGTTAGGACCTCCATAGTCATCACTCTCATCCTAACTTTCAGCACTTTAGAAACCCTTGTAAACCTCTTGAAATCATCTCATCATGAGGAAAACCCCAAGTAATAACTTATCCACCAAAGAACCACCCATGAAAAAGGCTCGTGTTATACACGAAATCTCTTCAACCTAATCATCTCCGGTCAAGCAAACAAATGATAGGATTCTTCATCATCCAATCAAACCAATTCCTAAAAGGATAGTACCCACAAAACTACCTATGCCAAACACCACCATACCTCCTAGGCCAAACAATATCATCTCTACTAGACCATCACCATTGGTTCCTAGAGCTATTTCATTTACATCCCCGCTATCATCACCACCCCCCTACAATTTAGAGGACTTGCCTCCTAGGCCGTCTCATCCTCTTCCGCCGACAACATTCTCCTCATTAGGAGGAATAATGGTACAAAATCAAGGTGTTGAGTCAACACTTGCTCCGGCTTCCTTTTCCTCATTTCCATCATATAATCCCATATGGATTATGAGAAATCATCAAAGTCAACCACCCGACCATATGGAATTTGACACTTCTCTACCACCACCATCATTCTTGGTCGAGCCATTCTAAAATGCACCTCCACCAATCCCTCCATATTTTGAAGCTCCACAAGCCGCTTCACTGGATCCTCCGCATCAAGCCATTTCAATTCTTCCACCACCACTACCTAGCCATGACAAAGATTGCTATCATTGTCAACATGTTGAAAGTTTGATACATGAAGTATGAGAAGACCAACGTTTCATGTTCTATCATCACCTCGAACGTTTTGACGAGATTAAACCTAAACAAAACTCGAGCTAGAAAATTTTAGTGGTGTCCTAGCATCAAGCGATAGTTGTTTAGAAATTCTTAGTCATGTATTTTCTTATTTTCTTAGTTTTTAGAGTCATGTATATCATAACTCTAGTTTTATTAAATGGAATTACATGCTACTTGTTATTTTGTTGAGAATATGATTACTTTGTATTCATATCTCATTTTTGTGATAAGATTACTTGTTATATCACCTTTTGAAATTAATCGCCTAATACTGGATCCTCATATTGCTCTGACGGATCCCTATTGAGGGAACCGGGATCCGTAAGATGCAAAAGCTTTCTTTCTACTAACTTGAACCACATTTACGTGAAATTGTGAATTATACTTGCATTCTAACCTTTTTTGTAGTTATTCAATTTAAACAAGAAGACTTTGACATCCTAAAGCTAGGGGGAGCTTTATGTCAAAGCAATACATTGCAAATTACTTGCAATACTTGGTTTAGATTTCATGACATCCCCTTGCAAAATAGCAATCATCAAGCGGGAATACATTCGTCACTTAGACGAAATCTTTTGCTAACTTACTTGCAAACAAACTAGATTAGTATCACTTTCTTGACGCCCTTACATAGGGATGGACTCGTCAAGGGGGAGTAAAGACGAGATCCTTTTCCGTTATTTACTATCTATTTCTTTTTATTTTTATTTCTTTCACATGTTTTTCTTAAAAATGATGTGTTGCTTTCCTTCAAACACTTTTGTTTCGACAAAAGGGGAGAAAAAGTAAAACTACAAATTCAAACCTTTACGATTTTAGCTTTTCTTTAAAATAATTTTATGTTTTGTCATCAACAAAAGGGGAGATTGTTAATACAAATAAGCCTTAAAACGCTTTATTTATATTTCACGATCTTCTAATGTTTTGTCGATAACAAACGAAAATCATTTTAACGAAACAAATAAAATACGTAAATGGTTTGAACTAATAGTTTCTAACATATTCACATTTTCACATAAAATACTAAAACAAGTATAAGTGATTTTATGATTTAGTAATACATATGTACAACAACTAGTGTTTACATATTTGGGTATAATATACACATAACTAGTATGTAGTATATTGGGTAATATAAATGGGTAGAAACTTAAGTATCACAACCCATTGGGCAAATACATTGAATGTAGTTGGGTACAACCCAAAGCCCATGACCCATGGATCAACCCATACCCAAGTGACTAAGTGCATTGCACTCAAAGATACATTGTATCTAGCCAAAGATCCATGGTTCAACCCATGACCCATAACCAAAATACCCATGGCCAAAGAGGAGCGTTCCACGGATCCATAGCTTTGTGCTAGCCGGATCCCCTGTGGTAGGGATCCGTGGGATCCGGGGAACAATAGGATTTTTCATCTATAAATAGTGAGCCATATCTTCATTATTTCTTACCCCCTTCCAACACACTTTCTCCCTGAGTTAAAAACTCACTAACCTCAGATCCAAGAGATCTATGTTTGTAGTTTTGTTTTTGTGTGATATTTTAGGTTCCTCTTAAAGGCAAGATCACCACCTTTGAAGTCGAGCAAGCTCAAGTCCATGAGTTGCCATGCTTCCTCATCATCAAGGCTACTGAAGTATTCTTGTTGATGATTCCTTTCTTTCTTCAAAGAAGTGTAGTGTTGAAGACATTAGTGAAAGATGTCTCAAGTGTCAAGACGAAGATATTAGTGAAGGGTATCTATCGTCTATTGGATAAGAACTTTTGGTAGGTTCTTAGAAGTCAAGACAAAGAAGCATTAGTGAAAGGTGCTTAGAAGTGATGACACAAGACATTAGTGAAAGGTGTCTTGTAGATCTAGTCAAAGGCATTAGTGAAAGGTGCCTTAGATGTACATTCGATATGGTGTGTTTTGATGTATAAAATAGACTAGTATTAGATCCAAGGATATTGATATCCTTGATGATGTTGTAAAGGAGTATATCTCCTTTGGGATTAATCGTTGGTGTAGTGTGGTAGTAGTTCCTCTATTGCAATGGAACTAGGTGCTTAGCCTAGTACCTAATAAAGGGTAGGCGATGTTGTGAAGGTGTAGTTCACCTTGGAGTGAAAGAACTAGGTACTTAGCCTAGTACCTTATAAAGAGTAGGCGACGTTGTGTAGGTGTGGTTCACCTTGGAGTGAAAGAACCCGGTGGTTAGCCTAGCACCGGGAAAAAATGGTAGGCGACGTTGTGAAGGCTTCTCCGCCATAAGGAGATTGGTGTAGTGATTACGAACTCTCGAGAAGGTGATTACAAACTCTCGAGCCGAACCACTATAAATACTCGCGTTGTGGTTTTGTGCTTCTTACTCTTATCTTTTCATTACTTACCTCTATATGTTTGTTTATCAACATCCAACACACACATCCACATAGATTGACATAAGTCGATCTAAATAGATTAAAAGGAAGTTTTAATTGGCAAAACTATTCAACCCACATTCTAGTTTTCCACAATCTCCGTTAAGAAAAGCCGTCTTTACATCCATCTGATATACTACCATGTTCTTACTTGCAGCGTTAGCCAGGAAGATTCTGATTGCCTCGATACGTGAAACTAGAGCAAATGATTCTTCAAAGTCAATACCCTCCTCTTGACGGTATCCTTTTGCAACCAATCGAGCCTTGTTCTTTAACACATCACCATGCTCATCAAGTTTTACTTTGAAGATCCACTTTAGAGCAATGATCATAGCATAGTCAGGAGTAGGTACTAATTTAGCACAGTCAGGAGCAGGTACTAATTTTCCCATGAATCTAGTCGATCAAACTCATGAATTTCTTCTTGCATGGCATTGAACCAGCTATCTTTATTCATGGCAGTCTTAACGTCTTTTGGTTCTACTTTGGATAATACGGAGTTGAAGAAGCACCATAGGGCATTAGTTGCAAGTTGTTTACGAGTGGATACTGGACGAGAAGGGTTTCCAATGATGTTGTCCAATGGATGGTCATGTGTCCATTTTCTAAAGTGTTCGTGTGGTTGTTGTTGAGGAACTAAAGTAGCAGAGTTTGGATCTCCTGATGAAGATGGTTCTGAAGTTGATTCAGGAGCAAATATGTTCTCAAATGGATCATCTTGGAGTAGCAAGGGTTATCTCCATCATAGGTGCGAAACATTTCCATGATGTACACTTGATGATTGAGGAATTGATGATGAGGATGAGTGATCCGCAGAGGCGCATCTTGACTTAATGACATGGAAACCGGGTTATCTACGTTGATCGGGTTAGGGCAGCCTGCTGATGGATTTGACCGATCATTGGCAATAGGCTCATAGTGTTCATCAAACAATGGATCAAACAATTTCTTCAAATCATATTCAGAAGGGGGTACATATGGAGTTGTTGGTGAGGGATTTTGTACAAGAGAAGAACTAATGGGACTACTTGATGAAGGTTGTGATGCGGGTCAAGAACTTGATTGTCTTGGAGCCATTTGCCCAGACAGCTCATCGAACGTGACGAGAATAGTTTCCATGATATCTCAAGTTCTTTTGTTGTAGATTCAAGAACCTTCTTGTTTGGTGCATAACCTTCAAAACTCAATATCCGCTTTAGCTCTTAATTTACCTAAATCTTGATAAATCATTCGTTGGATAGCACAAAGCACCAAATATCTGAAGGTAGGAAAGATCGGTTTTCGTTATGGACAAGTTCGATGGAGTTTTTCCATGAGTGGTGTGTAAGAGGGAACAATTTTGGGTGTAGCAAGCTATGGCAATGGCTTCAGCCCAAAGAAACATTGGAACCTTTGAATAAATTATCATAGTTCTTGCAGCTTCAACAAGGGTCCAATTTTGTCTTTCAACTACACCGTTATGTTGAGGCGTGCGTGGAACACTTCTTTGATGACTGATTCCAATGCTTTCATAAAATTGACTTAGGTATTTGTTAACAAAATCAATGCCATTGTCTATTCGAATAATTCTAACAGTCTTGTTAAGTCAAACCTGCAGCTGTTTGATAAGTTTGATGATGACATCTGGAGTTTCATCCTTTGTCCTCTAAAATTTAACCCAAGTAAATCGAGAGTAGTCATCAACAACGACTAATACATATTTATTCCCATTTATCATTTGCACTCTCACAGGTCCGCACAAATCCATATGAAGAGTATTAAGGACTTCCATAACTGAGTTTGCGGGTTTGGGTTTGTGAGCATATTTCTTGCTTTTTCCTAATTGGCATGCTGAACAAAGATGATCTTTTTCATACTTTAATTTGGGTAAGCCTCTTAAAAGGTCCTTTCTCGAAAGATAATTAATGGTGCCGAAGTTTAAGTGATTGAGACGACGGTGCCATACCCATGACTTTGTTTTTGAAGCCTTTGACAACAAGCTGATTGGAGAAGACTTCATTATGTCTTCGATAGAGATGGTGTATAGGTTTGAACCATGTGTTCCTCTTAAAAGTTCCACACCATCAAGTTCTCTAATGAAACAAGTATGTTTTCTAAAACCAACCTCTAGATCGGAATCACAGAATTGACCAACAGAAAACAGGTTATGACCAAGACCTTCAACATAATATACCATGGAGATTATTTTGTCACCAACAACATAATCTCCATAACCCATAATTGCACAAAGTGATCATTCCCGAATCTAACAGTCCCTATAAAGTTACTCACGAAGTTCATGAGCCGCGAGTGGTCTCTAGTCATATGCTTGGAACAAATGAGTCCAAGTACCACGTAATCGATTTGAACGACTGCAGCTTGAACATGCACAAAAATGGATAACTAGATAATTGGGATCCCCATGCAAGAATGGGTTCCATTTAGTTAGTAATGATGATTGAATACCCACATCGAGCGTAATCAATGGAATAATTAGGGATAGACGCAGTGCTAATGTACGCGTTAGACCTATTCAAAGTATGTTAACTTCAAAGGAATAGTTCTACCGGTAGGCATCCATTTCCTAATGGGCATTGACTTAGATAATTTAGGGCACAACTCATTAAGATTAAATTTGCGACCAGTAGGTATCCACTGATAACCTACATTACTAAATTTTCTTCCCGTGGGTTTCCAATGTTTTCTAACCTTCTTTCACCATTGCTTTCTAGCCTTCTTAACATGATTGTTGGCATTAACGATTTTAACTGTGTATTTAACAGCATTAATCAAATCATTCACACCACATACATGATTAGTAACAGAAGCCAAGCAATCATCATTACATGTTTTGCCAAAAGTAGCAGAATTCGCATTAATTACAGCACGCTTAGAGCTAACACTAGAATCAACATGATTTGTTTTACTCAACATAGTTTCATTCTTCCTAAGGTGATCTTCTACTCTCTTGCACTGAACATTCCTAGCTTGCAAGGTCATATCATTCTTTGTGTTGCCTTGAGGCTTTGACCTGCTCACTTTGGTGTCACTTTTTACTCATGTAGAGGGAATGGAAACATTAGTTGGTTTTGCTACTTTTTGCATTTTAGGTTTAGAAGTGTTGGGATCTGAACTACTTGAAGGCACATTAAAGTTCACTTTCTTAACACTAGGCATAGAGCAAGGCATAATGACTTTATCATTCTTACAAAAGGATCTTGGGCATGTTGATCCCAGTTGAGCAAACAATCTAATATAAAACCGACTTGTAACAAAAGCTTATTAAGTATTACGGAATTTAACACTTAATCTTAAGAAGAAGAACAACAACATTCAACACCTCAATATTATTGATAATCTGAATACTCTTACAAGATTAGGGTTTTGCAACCTTGAAGTGTATCGACCTTAGATATAAAACTTACGTATATCTAACCTAACCTAGGACCTCCTTTTATAGGCTAAGGAGTCCTATACATTATACAATCGTAACCTACAAGATAAATATCTTTTCCATATTTATCTAATACAATAAACTAACCGACTATACAAGACTAGCGGTGGTTACAATATATTATCCGTGGTTACACAATACTACTAGCATGGGTTGTCTTCATCCGTGGTTACACTCTTACGTCCGTGGTTATATCAAACCTATCCGTGGTTCCAATACTTAGAGTAATTCTTGATTCAAGGAACCTAAAACCCAACAATCCTCCCTAAACTTGATACATTCCAACGAAATTCTCAAGTTTCCTTTAAGCTCAAAACATCTGAATTGGAGGATGTAGCCAAACACTTACTAGCTTTAAGAATGTCTTCATACTTCTTCAACAGATTGTAAGCTTGACCATCATAGGGTACTAACATCTTGATACAACCAGGCTTCAACATCTGATCAATAATTCATGGATGCTTATTCAACTGAGGATAATCACCTTCTACAAGCATGTGAATAACTTCTCTAGAAACTGTTAAAACATGAACTCCACAAGTTTGATATAAAAACCATCTTGTAACATGACCATTGTAGAGTCCTTGCCATTCAGGTTCATCATGAGTAGGCTCAAATAAAATCTTCAAATTATGATAAACCAACATCTCATGATAATCAGTTGGAGATACTTCACCAAAATTATTCTTGTAAAGCATCCAAAGATTCATCAAATCATCTCTATCAAAATACTGAAGCATTTGTGAAAATTTATTATACTCATAAACTTCATTGTTGAGTCTTTGAATTTTCCAAACTCCTTCACTTCCAACTTAAACTTAAACTCATAAGAGATAATTTGATTAACATCTTCAATAAACATCTTCAACTACTTTCAACATTTTGGAATCGGATGAGTCTCAAATTTTCTCTTGTTTCTACTTTGAATCCATTCTTCTTCTTTTTAGAATTCATTGGACGAACTCATCATTATTAATTTCATACATCTTGATAAATCTCCAAAATTCTTTCAAATGAACATTTACTAAGATTATCGAAACATGAATGCACGAGTTCTTAATAATCTTCATCAAAACATTCCTCATTTGTGCAATAGAAGGAGGCTTCTTTCTTATAACTTGCTTCTTTGTTTTGCTAACATTCCTTGCCCATTCGGTCATCAGTCTAGCTTTTCCTCATCATCCAATAATGCCCATTCTTGTGCGGTATATTCATTGTGTATTTGTTGAGAAGCTTCAAGATAGTTTTGTGATTCATACCATATAGCTAACCATCTCTCACTAGCTTCCTCTTCTTCTTTCTTTCTTTTATCCAAAGTTGCTTGTTCTTGACCAACAAGTTTCTTCCATACTCTTCATCATAAGCTTCTTGTTACGCTTTGCTTTTAAACTTGACTCTGTACAACAACCCTTTCCTTTTCCAATATCTGGTTGAACTACTTTCTTCTTCAATGGTTCACCAATAACTAAACTTTTCCTTTAGGTTTGGTTGCGATGAGATTGAGCAGATAAAGCGGTGCAATGATGGGTGTAGAAATAGATGATGTTTTGCTCAGATTAATCAATGTACTTGCAACTTCTTTCTCTACTTCTTTAGGCTTAGGTGGTAATCTGAGAGAGAGTTGTGACAACGATGGAAGTGGTTTGGATAGCGATGGGTATGACAATGAGTGGGTACAATAGCCAAGTCCGAAACGCATCGGTGGTTACAAGAGTACTAACCGTGGTTTCGACCATACTATCGGTTGTTGTTTTCGCACTACTTCAACATTCTTCAATTGTTCAAGAACAACCTCATTCCCATCTTTATCGATACCAAAACACTTGATCTCCACTATCAACATCTTCATTCATAGATACATCAACAGATACATCCACAACCTCCCACAATTCATGCCATCACTCCTCCCTGTTTGGATACATCTTCCACATTCGAGTTGGAGAGAGTCCACCTTTTCTTTCTTCTCATAGATCTCAACACAGCAACCCCAGGTCTTTTCACTTTCTCCAAAACCAATACTCTGTGCTTCAACCTTCGAATATCCTTACCCTGAAACACAGCTAACTCCTGTAGACCTGAAATTGTATTCTCCATTTTGGTACATTTAGCCGTCAATTCATTTAACCGTTCAAGAATATCCTCCCCACTTCGACCTGTGTTAACTGGTCCGAGAGGTGGTTCATTGGAAAAGTCATTATGTACCTGTGTAGGATCCGTCAATTCATGTTCATGTTCCAAACTATCCTCATCACTTCGAGCTGTGTAACCTGCTCCGAGAGGTGAATCCTTGGATAAAGAAAACATAGCATCAGACCTTGCCTGAACATCTATGTACCTGTGTCAGCCAGGTTGGCTAGGGATTCCTCCACCTGTATTGAGTTCCAAGGAACTCTCCACATTAGGAGTTGCCAAAGGTTGGGTCTTATTGATGTTACCACTATCCTGACCAGCATCTAAGCATGAATCAGTAGTGGAAGCCCTTCCAATCATGTCACCTTCACTCCTTGTGACAGCCTCATGAACAACACCACTAACACTAGCCTGAGGAAGCTTAGTGCCCTTTTGTCTCCTAGTCCATACAATAGGTTTAACAGTGGTTTGGGTTTGACTAGAAGTGGTTACTATGGTACTGTCAGTGGTTTGAGGTGTACTAGCAGTGGGTTCAGAAGTACCATCAGCGGTTGTAGTGACAAGTGGTTGAGACTCAAGACCTTCATCAAACTCAGAACTAGTAGGCAAAGTAAGCATGTGAGGAAATAAAGGAACATCTCTAATATCTACATTCTGTGGCTGATTCCTCATATGTGCAAAAACCTTAGGAAGCATATGATGTACTTCATACTCTCTAGTATGTTCAACAGGGTCATGAATTTGGCTTTCCACAATAAGTTGAACAAACCTAGGATATAAATAATATTTACCCTTCTTCCTAATGTTTTGGACTAGCCCCTCATAGATCATTTTAGACCAATTGAACTTCCTTCCATCAGATAAACAAATAATAGCAGTGGCAATTTTAGAAGGAAAGTCATTAAAACCAGTGGTCTTATTACTCATACACATCAACAAGGTGTGAATTAAAAACTTTCATTGTATCGAAAACAAAATCTTAAAGAATTGTACCTTTTCACCCCTATGTGTATAACCTAATCTCTCTAAACCAGCAACAATCTCACCATCTGAAAGATTATCAACCCCATCAGCATCATCAAACTTCAAAACCTCCCTAATGATCTCCTCAGAAACAGAAATAGCATGCTCATCCACAACAGTGCTAAACACCTCCATGCCATCAACCTCTTCAATTGTAGCATTCCTCCAGAATTGATGTATGTAGGCTTTAAGAATGGTGGGTTTAACAGTTAAAGCATAGTGAATGGAACTATGAACTAGGAAATCAATCATTTGATGAAACCCTTCAGAGCGAGCATCTTTGGTGAGAATAGCAACAAGGTTATGTGAAGTGGAATACTTTTCCGCCATTGTGAGTAATGATTGGTATGATGTGGGTGTGAGAAATTGAAAGTGATTAGGGTTAAGATGAGCACCAATTGGAAGTGATTTGAAGATCAATTAATTGATCCATCCGTGATTTGGGGAGAGATATATACGTTTGCCAATGTTACCAAACAGCCCCTGTAGTATCCAAAACAAAGCACCAAGCTATCCGCGGTTACAGAACAACTATCCGCGGTTGAAACATATCATCAGTGGATACATTTTATTACTCCTTCCAACTGTCCAAGATACAGCAAGTAAATCTGTGCCAAAACAAGAATGATCTTACATAAATATGAAGGATTACACAATTTTTTTTTTTTTTAACACAAGCAGCTAACACACCAGCTCCTTATGCACACAAATCCTTCATACCTGCAAGACAAAAACACAAAACCAACACAGAGAATAAGGTTAGTGTTGTCAGTGGTTAGTAAGAGCCAAAAGTGGTTCCAAAAGACCTATCCGTGGTTTGAACAGGTAAGTCAATATGGTCAACTTCTAGAACTAATATCAGTCCAACGCCCAAGAATCTCATTAACTCCTCAACCACATTTAACCTGCCCCTTATTTACTTCCATAACCCTAAACTCCACTTATAAAAAGAACCCTTAATCTCATATAACGCACACACCAATCAAAATCAAAACCCTAATTTCTCTAAAAACCCCAATAATGAGCAGCTCCAACCCAATCAGTCTTTCATCAGATGACAACACCTCCTCCAACAACAGTTTGGAGAGATGGAAAAAGAACTATTTGTCAAGCAATCCAAGCAAAGGAGAAAATAGCTCTTCGTTAAGTTCTTATGTATCACCCTATGAAGATACAGATGAAGAAACAACTTCCAAGGCTGTCAGTGTTCTTCCCGTTCCATGGCGATTTGACATACCTCCACAAGAACCGAGACCATTAAAATCCCCATTTCTTTCATCATCTGAAGATGATAGTGTGGTGGATCCAAGTGATGCTTTTGAAGACTCTGATGACTCTTCTAAGAAGAGGACTTCAAATCCCAAACCTTCATCATCCATCCCCCAACCAAGACCACGAGCAAGAAACCCACCACTCCCAAAGGACGGAGAGGTGGTTCTTGGTCTTTATGCACCAAGTTGTGGTGCTTCTTCACACATCGTAACGGGAAGGAAAAGGAAGATGGAGTAAGTTGCTTTATGGTGGAACAGTAGATGGAGCACAAGAAGAATATCATATCACCCATCTATCTGCCACAATCGACTTCACTTCTTCGTTTTCATCAATCCATCCTTCCCATTTTGATCCTTAGCTACTTCATCGTGTTGATCATGCATATCACAAATGCATATCCAGCATTTGAATAATAGAAGCAAGGATAGTAGTAGTAAATATTAGTAGAAAATCATGTATAGAAGTAGTCTTTGATTAGCACTTGAAGTTTCATTGTGTCGTAATGGTAAAACTGCTTTGTTGAATGAATGAACAATTTAACTTCATTTCTTTCTTGAATCTCTATAATGACTTGTCTTTTATCTGCACAATGGTTAGTGGAAACACAGAACAACTAGCAGTGGTTTGAACAAAACTATCAGTGGTTAGAAACAAGAATAGCAAGACTAAGTTTACATAATAACAGTCCAATACTTTTACAAACTAATACAAAACAATTTGAGAGTTTAGAGATTAATCATTCCAATACTAACAACAAGGTACTGAAACCTTCCCACATCAAAAGCTTTAGTGAGAAGATCAGCCACATTGAAATCAGTATGGATTTTTACCATTTGAATCAGCCTTTTCTCATTACAATCTCTAATAAAGTGATGCCTTATCTCAATATGTTTAGTTCTAGAATGCAAAACAGGATTTTTAATGATGCAAATTGTACTGTTATTATCAATGTAAATCTTAGTATGCATAAAATTGTACCCAAAATCCAACAATTGATTCTGAATCCAAAGAACTTGACCACAACAACTAGCGGCACCACATATTCAACGGTTGTAGAATTAGCCACAATAGTTTGCTTTTACACCGCCAAGAAATTAATCTGCTTCCCAAAAACTGACATCCTCCAGTGGTAGACTTCCTATCCAAACTAGCTCCAGCATAGTCACTATCTGTGTAGGCCACCAAATCAAAAGGGGAATCCTTAGAGTACCAAAGGCCCAATTTAGGATGACCTTTAAGATATCTAAAGATCCTCTTAACAACATTCATGTGTGAGGTATTGGGTGTGACTTGGAATCTTGCACACACACATACTGAAAACATAATATCTGGCCTAGATGCAGTAAGATACATCAAAGATCCAATCATGGATCTATACAACTTCAAATCAACTTTGGGACTTCCATCATCTGGTAGCAATGGTTTCTGAGTCTCCATAGGTGTACTTGCACTCTTTACATCTTGAAACCCAAACTTCTTCAAAACATCTGCTACATACTTGTCTTGACTAATGAAGATACCATCAGTCCTTTGTTGAACTTGCAGCCCCAAAAAGAAAGTGAGTTCTCCCATAGAACTCATCTGAAACTTATCATGCATAAGTTTCTCAAAATCCTTCATAGCTCCTTGTTTGTAGAGCCAAAGATGATGTCATCTACATAAACACGAACCAATAGAATATCATCCTTGTGCTTTCTTATGAACAAAGTTTTATCAATCGACCCTCTTTTAAAACCATTGTCCATCAAATAAGTGGACAGCAATCATACCATGCCCTAGGAGCTTGATGCAAACCATACATAGCCTTTCTCACCCTATAAACCTTGTCGGGATGATCGGGATCCTCAAAACCGGAGGTTGACAAACATAGACCTCCTCATCAATTGTGCCATACAAAATGCACTTTTAACATCCATCGATACACAACAAAATTCTTGAATGAAGCATAAGCCAAAACAATCTAATAGCCTCTATCCTTGCAACAAGTGCAAACACTTCATCATAGTCCAAACCTTGGTTTGTGTGTATCCTTGAGCAACCAACCTTGATTTGTTTCTCACCACAATCCCTCTTTCATCCCTCTTGTTTCTGAACACCCATTTAGTCCCAATTGCCCTCTTCCCATTTGGAAGATCAACTAATGTCCAAACCTCTTGTAACTTAAACTGTAGAAGCTCCTCTTGCATTGATTCTACCCAGCCTTCTTCAGTTAAAGCTTCTTCCACTCTTTTAGGCTCCTTTTGAGACAGAAAACAAGCAAACAGGCAGTTTTGCAGATCTTTATGATTGTTTCTTTTGTGAAGAGATCTTGCAAAGAACCCATGTTCGGAAAGGGTTCGATGTTCTTAACCTTGCTTCTTGTTTGAGCTGGGTATTCAAATTTCCAAGTATTTGTTCCTTGGGATGAATCTTATGAATCCTTGTAGTGGTGATTGGACTTTCATTGATGACGGTTTCAAGTTAGTCAAATCGGCATTGAAGAAATCATCCATGTCCTCATCATCAGTAGGAGTATCAATCTCAATCAAAGCAGGCATGGTAGGATCATGTGGATACTCCTCATCATCAAATAATGGCTTTGCATGAGGTCCAAAGAAAGTACTATCACCAGTACTTGTAGCCGGGGTTTCACTTGGTCTATCGGTGGTAGAAGATGGCTTGTCGTGATTCTGATTGGCTAGCGATGCTTTCATTAGCTTAGCGCGATCGCTTTTTCTTCTTTTCAATTTCTTCTACCGACACCGAGTTATCTTTCAACAACTCATCCTTATCTTGATGATGATCAACATTTTCTCCATCTTTCGAGACTTCATCATCGGTGGGACCTTGCTTATCAATGATGGAAGGAATGAACCGACTTTCCACTTTTCAACCAAATAGAACTCCTTTGGAGAATCGGCTTCCTTAGAAGTTGTTTCGACGAGAATCCTTTTGTGTACTGCATTAACATTAGTGGAAGTTCCTGCAATGATAGGCTCATAATTCATAGATTTGGTTAGCATATCAATGTTAAACGACCGATCTGGTCCTTTGGTCTCAACACTAGGAGTCTTTTCACCGAATTGAACATGTAAGTTCTCTTCAACAATTCTAGTCCTCCTATTGTATACTCTAAAGGCTTTGCTATTTGAAGAATAGCCTAAAAGTATCCATCATCGACTTTTTCTTGAAACTTGCCTAGGTAGTCTATGGTATTCAAGATAGTAACAGACACCCAAAAGGTTTTAGGAATGCAATCATTGGCTTCCTATCATGTAACGACTCATAGGGGTCTTGTTATGAGGCTTCACTACCTTACTTCTATTACGCACATAACATGCGGTTCCTACGACTTGACCCAAAAGGTAGTTGGTAACTTAGACTCGACAACATGGTCCTAGCGACCTCAATTAGTGTTCTATTTTTCCTTTCACCTACACCATTTTGTTGTGGTGTTCTAGCAACACTAAACTGTCTTTCTATACCCTTAGCTACACATAATCGATTCATCACATCATTCTTAAATTCGGTTCCATTATCACATCGATTACCTTGACCTTATGATTTACTAGATTTTCTATCTTAGTAATGAAACTCTTGAGGATCTCACTAGTTTCACTCTTAGCGACCAAAAAGTATACCCAAGAAAATCTACTATAATCATCGGTGATAACTAGGCAATCGCTTATGGTTCAAACTTTTAACAAAGGTAGGTCCAAATAAGTCCATATGAAGCATAAACGTGGTTGTGTTATGGTGTTAATGATTTTGGTCTTACAAGAAGCTCTATGTTGTTTTCCTTTTGACAGCCACACACAAATCCTTACACTCAAAACCTTAGAAGGTAACCCTCTCACTAAGTTTCCTTTTACCGGTTTATTGATTGTTTTATAATTGAGGTGACCTAGCCTTCTATGCCACAATTTTGACTCATCAATGATGCTTTAGCAAACAAACATAAGGACCTATTAGGAAGAACATCTTTAAGATCAAAACAATATATATTTTCCTTCCTAGGTACCCTAAGTTGTATGAACTTCTCATCGAGCATCTTAAACTCGGGAGATAACACCACACACTCATCTTTACCAAAAGTACCCGTTTTTCTTATCACACATTTGAGAAACACTTGAATAAATTGTACTTAAGTCCACATACCAAATAGACCTTTTCAAAGTCTAAATTCCACTCGATTGTTCCTCTTCCAAGTATCTTTCCTCCCTTTGGATCATTGCCAAATGCCACATATCCTCCATCAAAAGCTTCAAACTCTTCCGAGTTGCTCCCATCCCAAGTCATGTGCCCGGAGCAACCACTATCAAAAACACCTTTATCTTTTAGCTCATCTTGTAGATTGCCCCGCACATGAAATTAAACAAGTTAGTTCCTTTTGTGGACCCAAGCCAATACTGACTTGGGTGTGCCCTGTGCATCAAAATATTCAAATTTCTTTAGGTCCATTGATGCACAGTTGACATGATGTAAAACCTTGGTCTTAGGCTTCCATTGCCAACTTGCTGAGGCCTTAACAGCATAAAAATGATTTCCAACCACTGTGTCAGTTATCACCTTTGGAATTTTTAAAACTTCTTTTGTTTCAGTGGTGATATTTTGCTTGTCAGTGGTTTGACTCTGCTTAGCCGTGTTTACATTTTGCTTAGCAGTGGTTGGAACCCATTTAGGTGCAGCAGTGACAATTGATTTAGTATTCCCATTCCTCATCAACACTGCCCTAGGAATCATGTTACTATTAGGATGAGGGTTTGTTTTCTTTGAAAAGTTTTGATGATTTACCCTCCTCCAATGATTCCAAACGGTGGTCTGCATTTTATGACAATTTCTCGTAAGTGCTCAAAACTACCACATACATAACAAGCCTTTTAACACATTGAAACTCATCACCTAATCATAGAAATTAGGCCATTTAAGCTTCTCCGATTACCTCTAGGTTTATATTTTCTCATCTGTTCCCTAGGTATTTCCACATGTACTCAACTACTTTCTTGGTAACTTTAGCTCCAAATCTAGGTACAAGGTTGGCTTGTTTAGAATCAACTTTCTTAACATGATATATCTTTTCGATTGAGTTGATTCATTTCTATCTTCCTCGAATCGATTCCCAATCTTCAATTGTGGGAGCATCGGATGACTTATCGAACCTATCTTAGGTGTTTCAAGATACTTGACCCTTCTACGATTTGTTAAAACCGAATTCACTACTAAATGACAGTTCTTTAGCGGTGGTGCAAATTTCATAAGAGATGGTGGTGGCATATCATTGTATCCTATCCCGAACCATTTTTAATTAAATGATTCCTATAGATTTATGAACTAGATCGAAAGCAAATTGTGTTTTAGCAACCCTAACAACATGTTTTTCTTTTTCTTCTAGGGCCTTTTGTTTTACACTCTCTCCTCTGCTAGTTTATCTTTAAGCATCTTAATCTCTATTCTTAAGATCAATTTCACCACCTAGTATATTGATCTTATCTACGTACTCAAACTCACATTTAATACAGTATTTTAGCTTCTCTTCTACACTCTCTAAACCAACTCTATAACCTAAGTTGTCCATAGTCAGTCTTTCTACTTCTTTCCTCATACTCTCAGTGATAGCTTTTTGAGATTCTAAGTTATCATGACATGATTTAAAAGAACAAGTAGATGTTGTAGAATCATTAGATACCTCAGAATCTAAACCAGAGGATGAAGCATAGGCCATTAGAGCAAAGTTATGCTCTTTTGAAGCTTCACTAGCAAGAAAAGCTGCATTGGGACCTTTATCAATCTGATCACTCCAGTCATAATCACCAATCCCATCTTGAGCAACTAAAGCTGAAGAAGCAGCAGGCTCTTCAGTGGTCTTCTTTATGCCTTCTATTCTCTTGGGGGCTCTACATTCTCTAGCAAAGTGACCCTTCTTCTTGCAGTTGTAGCACTCCATCTTGCTCTTATCAAAACCAGCTCTTCTTTGTCCATCATACTTAACCTGTCTTCCAGTCCTTCTAAGAAACTTCCTTGCTTGAAGAGTCAACATAGCCATCTGCCATTGAAGATTAATCTCTTCAAGATCATCAGGATCAATTTGATCTAGATCTTGATTCAACACAGTAACACTGGTAGTTAAATCAGCCAGAAAAGCACAAATTGCACCATCACTGACATTATCACTAACAGTGGTATTGTTTGCAATAGCCGTGGTTATACCATAAGCAGCAGTGGACACATCTTGTGGGCTCATGTGATTAGTGGAAACAAAAGCAATGTTTTGATTAGCAGACGATGCACCAGCAAAGTTGTTTTCAGACTCATATACCTTCAAGTTGTTATAGAGATTGTCTAGAGTCATCGTATCAAAGTCCTCCTTATTTCTCCACACAATAGTATGCACAGCCCATTCATGTGATAAACTTCTGATGAACTTCAAATTTATATCTTCTTGTTTAAACTTATGACCTACTGACTTCAGTTGGCTGATAAGTTTTTGAAGTCTGTTATATGTGCCATCAAGTTTTTCTCCACTAAGAGCAGTGAAGGTTTCAAATTGATGCTTGAGCATATTCATCCTTGACTTCTTTGTAGCTTCATTACCAGCAAATCTTAATTCAAGAGCATCCAATAAATCTTTAGCAGATTCATATTGTTCAAAGTCCAAAGCATACTCATTAGGTATTCCCATGCAGAGAATACTGTGAGCTTTGATTTCTTGTTTCCTTTTAGCCTTGTCAATCTCACTAACAATAGCTATCTCTAGACCATCTTCACCCTTCCTAGGAAGAGTATCTCCCTTTTCAACAACATCCCAGAGAGAATAATCAATCATACGAATGTATTGTCTCATTCGCATTCTCCGGTTTGATACTCACCATGCTTGAGCATGGGCACCTTTGAAGCGATCACCATGTGAGTTTCATCGGACATCTTAGTCATTAAGAAATTAATGAACTTCTTCTTGATTACGCTTCTAGATCACAAGCTCGATACCACTTGTTGATCCCAGTTGAGCAAACGATCTAATATAGAAACCGACTTGTAACAAAAGCTTATTAAGTATTACGCGAATTTAACACTTAATCTTAAGAAGAAGAACAACTTAACATTCAACACCTCAATATTATTGATAATACGAATACTCTTACAGTATTAGGGTTTTGCAACCTTGAAGTGTATCGACCTTAGATATAAAACTTACGTATATCTAAACTAACCTAGAACCTCCTTTTATAGACTAAGGAGTCCTATACATTATACAATACGTAACCTACAAGATAAATATCTTTTCCATATTTATCTAATACAATAAACTAACCGACTATACAAGACTAGCAGTGGTTACAATATATTATCCGTGGTTACACAATACTACTAGCCGCGTTGTCTTCATCCGTGGTTACACTCTTACGTCCGTGGTTATATCAAACCCGTCCGTGGTTCCGATGATTTAGAGTAATTCATGATTCAAGGAACCTAAAACCCAACAATAATAGAATACTTAGTAACAGTAGAAAACACATCTTGAGAAACACAGCTCGAAATCAAGTTCTCATTTAAGATATGCAGATTCTTTCTTTCAATTTCATTATGTCTAAGTTCACGTTCATAATTATTGACCTCAACTATCATTGCATCAAATTCTTTTTCCATTTCTTTAACTCTGAGTCTATCCGCTTTTGAAGACTCTCAAATTGATTTTTTTTTATTTTTTAAAGAAAGGCATGACTTAAGTTAAATAGCATTCTTTAGTTTGCTCAAAACCCTCTCCCTTGATTATCCACAGCAGGTGTGATTCTTTTCTTACATGTCTTTTCAAAATCAACGAATAGTTGATAAACATCATATAGGCTGATTAAGGTCTTGCTATTAGTGGGAATAGTTCTAGGAACTAAATGCATTGGTGTATTCAGAGGATACACAGTAGCTGGAGGTACTTTCCTAAGGGGAGTGTTTGTTTCAACAAGTACATTTTCTTTGTGCTTATCCATGTCTTTTTTCCAAAAAACTTGTTCTGGGGTTAATTAAGTTTGAGGCTTAAACATGTTCAGGGAAATCCAATTTTATTTTGTTTAATCATGGGGTTTGATCGTTATGTTTTGCTTTTTACACTCAGGATCTTTTAGCTTCTTATCCATTTTCTCCCTAGAGGCATCTTTTAATTTTCTATCCTCTTCCGTGCTTCCAATACATGATGGTGTTTACCTAGGCTTGAGGATCTCATTACCATCATATACAATTGTATGGAAAGCTTTAGCCTTTTTACAGTATTCGGGATTTGGCTCCTCTACTAGGAGAATATTATGCTTATCGCTTAAGACTATGTGCTTAGTGATCATGTGAGCAGTCTGAATAGTATTCCCTTGTACGTACAACTTATTTGCAAGCTTGTTTTTCAAAGTTGAAAAATAAGTTACAAGTTTTGATTCCTTAGCATTAAATTCCTGTTTACGCACTTTAACATTTTCTTGAAGTTCTTGCTTTTGCTTAACAGTTTTGTTTAGTTTGTCTTTTAAGGAATCTAGCTCTTGTTTTAATATTTCTTCCTAAATTACTTTTTCTAATAATTGTACTCATTTGGTCATCCATTTCCCGCTCATGGGTAGTTAGCTCAAACTTAGCACGTTGTTCATAAATGGCAACTTGTTCTTTATAGGCATTCGATTCGAGATAACAGAATCATCGAGGGCACATGCGTGTATTCATCAAAATATAGTCATCAATGATGCGAGAAGATGCATCACTTGGTTCAATATCACTTTCACTTTGTATCACATATTGATCATATGGGACAATATTACTATTATCTACATTATCTATATCTGATTCATTAGTTTCATGTGATTGTACTTCGTTATGTATCTTTTGCTCATCCACTTCATTGTATAGTTTTAATACCTCTGAAATGATTGAATCTTTGGATGGACCAGCCTGTTGTGGTGATGAGACATTTGGAGAGACCATTGGTGAAATGCTAGCCATGAAGATTGTCTAGGCAGTAGGTTCATCATCGACATCAGAGTCATATGCATCACAATCGGAACTTGAAAGGCATTTTGATGATTGTGACCTATTTCCGAATTGGTTGCTCATCCACATCAACATCATATGTTTTGGCATTTCCTCGAAGAAACAAAGAACTCTTCTTCATTCAAAACCGCTCCATTGTCACGAGCTTGCACTAGCGACATCTTGTCCTGAAATACTCGCATTTTGAGGGCGTTTTGGAGATGTGTAGTTCCTTGCAATATGTCTTTCACCACCACAGTTGTAGCACTTGATTGGCTTTCCTTGTCATTGATTTCCATTCCTTCCAAGATTCTTATTAGCCACATACCCTCCACCTACTCCACCTTTTCCTTGTTCGTCTTGTCTTCCTTGCCTTTGGTTGCACCATGATCTTACCATCTCGACAATAGCATGATTGTGTAGATTGGATGTAGTTCGATCTCATTGTTAGTGTGTGGAGTGAGGTTCGATTTTGCTTAACCATAAGAGCCAGTTGATTGATGAAATGTTCCATGATTATGTTTGAGTCCTGGGGCTTATATGCTGGATATGGAATGAGCTTGTGGTTACCGTTACCCGTTGGTATGACTTGAGAGGCTTTGGTGGTAATTCCTACATTTGTGTAGAATGTTGTTGAGTCATTTGATGAGCTTGCCTATCTATGATTAGATTTGAACTTTTCAAGAATCATTCGTTCAAACATAGCATGCTTCTCATTCTGAAGTAGGAAAGCATACACTTGCTCATAGTTGGTGTTCCTTAATCCTTTGGTTAACTTAACTTAGGTGACAAATTTGTGCCATTCGGGATTCATGTTGTTCACAAACTTTGAATTGAGCTGAATATTTGGCATGGTCATTTTGATATTCCTCATATCATTCACAAGTTTTTGGAACCTCACATCGTATTCAGTGACACTTTCTCTAGGGTTCATTTAGAAGTTCTTAAAATCATCATATAATTTAGATTCCCTGTCTTCTTTGGTCAATTCGAACTAGAGAAGCATCTTAACATTGTCTCAAACCGCCTTGGCTTCGGTGTTGTGATTGATTAACTTGTAGATGTCTTTTGGAAGACCACAAGTATAATGTTTGAAGCCACGATATCGAAGATCGTATCTCTTTTCTCCTTATCATTGAGCTCATCATACGTCTTTAGTGCATCCAAACCTAAGATCATTGTACCATCCATAGCAGTTTCAAGTGTGTCTCTTGTAGTCTCAATCGATAAGGTCCTTCATCAATTGTTTGAGAATGTTAAACCCATTTTCCTTTCCCAAACAAGTAAAACCTATTTCGTTGAGCCCATGAGTCATAATCGCTTATGTCAAGCATAGGTGGGCGAGTATCCGATCTAGGCTTGAACGTCCTCGCCTGTAAGAGATGATTGTAGGCACGTTGGTAGACATGATTACGATTTCACGGATTTTATAACTCTATGATTAAGCAGGAAATAGATTTTTCACAGATTTTACTAAATCAAGAGAAAACGTGTCGAAACAATAATTAACCAAGTCGCTTCAAACCTCAAAGACAAGTCGCTTAGTCACCAAGTCGCTTTGCACCAAGTCGCTAGGTAAACAAGTCGCTCAAGGGACAAGTCGCTTGAGATATAAGTCGCTTGTGTGAAACAAGTCGCTATGAAGACAAGTCGCTAGTAACAAGTTGCTAGAGTAATAACTCGCTAGAAGAATAAGTCGCTAGTGACACAAGTCCTTATGAAGACAAATCGCTTAGTGACAAGTCGCTAGACATAGAGGTTGCTATAGAAACAACTCGCTATATGGACAAGTCGCTAGTGACAACTCGCTAGACAAAATAGTACGACCACTACTTTGTACTATTTTTCGTTTTGTCTCAAAAGACAAATCGCTTAGTGCTCAAGTCGCTTCACACAACAAAGACAAGTCGCTGAAAACGTAGAGACAAGTCGCTATGAAGAACTCTAGTCCGTGACACAAGTCGCTAGTTAGAAAAATTCAAAAACAACACTTTTCAATACAAAACTAACCCAACCACACTGATTCAAGCCTTCCAAATCAAAACTTAAGCACTTCTAATGATTCTAAACACAAAAGTACAATCAAAATCCAAACTTTAACACTAGAAATGGTCCAAATGATGCAAATACCACTAAACGTTTTCAAACCCAAAAACCATATAAAACCACTAGAAATCCAAGAACATGTAAGAGAGATGATCAAACCATGGCTCTTGATACCATTTGTAACATATTGGATTTCACAAACACATCAAACCATGTTTGATGGGGCGTACACTTTAAGGTTTTTAGAGAGAGAAAGTTTAGAGGTTTAGGGAACTTAGAGAAAGAAAGTAAAATCTTATTATGAGCTCCAACCCTCTTCCTTGGAAGGTAGAGGGTATTTATAGTATCTTACACAAAACGCCTCCTACGGGCTATAGATCAGGCATACAGTGGGTAAAGACCCGTCCGTCCTCCACGGTGTTACATAAATAAATACTAACTAACATTAGATAACTACGACTCTGAGCTTTCTAACGATTACATATACTTGAGGTGACCGACACTTTAATGACTGGATTTTCTAAATCCTAACACAAAGTGAATCGACACCTTGGAAAGGGTGTACGATCGGTTGGACTAAAAAACACACAAACACCTATTGGTTTTTAGATTGTGAGTACAAGAGATGGAATAAAAAGACCCGAGGCCTTTTATTTATACACAAGATAACTTGGTTACCAAGTTAAGCATGGGTTGGGTTTAGGAAACCCCTTGGCCGATCGGATCACACATCCACAAGGGTTTTCGGAACCTTCTCGATATCTATTTAGTCCTTTCATTTGACATTTAACTATCGTTAGTCCATTACACTTAATTAACTTAACGCCCGTTATATATTTCATGTAAATAATAAATAAATACAACATTTTATATTTAATTATGAACTTTAATTCTCATACGCAAAGTGTGCAATCCCGTGGTATCAACGTGTAAAAACGGATGAAAACATGCAAAAACGGACGAAAACATGTAAAAACGGACAAAAACGTGTAAATACAGACGAAAACGTGTATATACGGACGAAAACGTGTATATACGGATGAAAACGTGTAAAAACAAGCAAAACAAGTAAATACGGATGAAACGGTGTATAAACGGACGAAAACGTGTAAATACGGATGAAAATGTGTAAATACGGATGAAAACATGTAAAAACGGATGAAAACGTGTAAATACAAAAGAAAACGTGTAAATACGGACGAAAACGTGTAAAAACCGACGAAAACGTGTATAGACCGACGAAAACGTGTAAATACGGACGAAAACGTGTAAATACGGTCGAAAATGTGTTAATACGGATGAAAACGTATAAAGGACTAACGGCCGTTATTATAAAGGACTAACGGCCGTTACTCAATTGTCAAAAGATTTGAAAAAGAATATGACAAGGACTTTTCGGTCATTTTAGTCGGATATGAACTGGATCCGTAACATATGCAAACCACAGTGACTGAACTAGTAAAAAAGAACTATAGTGACTGAAAGTGAAAAAAATGCCGAAACCAGAGTGATCATTTATGTAATTAGCTCTTTTACTTATTTCTATTTTTATTATTCAATATCTATTTTGTTACATATCACATAGATTGTTATAGAAAGATATTGAGAATTTGTTTTTACCCGACCCGAAAACCGCAACCTTAAAACCAAATTTTTTAATAACTTCACTAAAAAACGTGCATACCCTGCTTCGGATTTTTGAATCCGCCACTGCATAAGGGTGATGCATACCACCACTATTTGCATAATCAGAAAGCTTGGCGCGTAATGATGTTTGGCTTTTATGATAGACCACTCGTAGGAGGTGGGATAGTGGTTATCCAATACCTCCCATAAAAACTAGCCTTATCCTTTTAAATAGTTGAAATCGTAACTTTCTAATTGATAAGTCACCTTGATACCACTTTTGGTGTCCCTATTGTCCTTAACGCCGCCACCTTGTATATTAGTTTCCCCTGTGTATGCCATCGTCAACTAGCTCATTTTTGTAAGGTTCAAATTTTTGCTTTGGACTACTAAATGTCTTAATGAAGTGTTTGACCGTTGAACTTTATTTTATTAAAGGGTAATCGAAAAATCTTAATGAAGTTTTTGAACGTTGAACTTCATTTTTTGAAGAGTTAAACCCTTATTTTTTTTTTTTTTTTTTTTTTTTTTTTTTTTTAAGATTATGACACCCTTTAGAATAATTGTAATACCTCCCTAATTTTAATATTCTTTCTTTTATTTATTTTATTATAAAACTACGAAAAAAAAGTTAGGACAAAAAATATACATACATTTTTTGTATAGAGTTTTAACCAGGTTAATAAATTACTTCGAAAAATAGTTAAGTACAAATGATGTGAGCGAATCTCACATCATAACCTCTTAAATATGCGGTTAACCCATTCTCTAAGGTGGGAGAGATTGTTGACTCCGATAGTGATGAAGAGGAAGTTGTGAACACTTTTGATGAGTCAACGAACCTATTTGGTGGTGTTCATGATCGTGAAGATGATTATGATGACTATGATTATGATGACTATGCGGATCAGGTCTACGATATTCCAGGGAATTTGGATGCTTATTATGACACGTATGGTATCAAGCTCTAAGGACTTGGTAGGAAGTAATTTTGTTTCCTTAGGAGTCTAATGTTATTTTTTTTGAGTAGTGGTTTATTTTCTGATATAGAGAATATGAGGTATCTTGTTATGTAAGCTATCCGCCTATGTAACGGGCTGAGATGTGGGATTCACCCATATCCTTTGTACTTAATCGTTTTTTGAGTTATATATTTACCGAGTCTTTGACCTTTTACCTAAAAAAACATCTTACGAACGTACAGATAGTATGAATATCTAGTGTAAGTATTTTTAAACTAACGTACAGTTATTTAAGTTGTATTTGTTCTAATAATGTAAATTAGAACAGTTATTTAGTGTAAGTATTTTTAAACTAACGTACAGTTTTGGTGATTGATTTTTAAGCGATTTTGTTCGATTAATCTGATAGACCCATTTTGTTCGATTTTGTCCGATTAATCGGTTTGTTGACCGATTTTTAAGCAATCTTGATATAATTGAGAAATAAAACAAAACCCTTGGCAAAATTCTCTCAACCGACTATTGGCGAATTGTGATACCTTTTATCCCTAATTTGATTTTAATATCTAACCGACCTATTCATGCATTCCATCGTATCCCTTTTGTAAATTGTGATTTATGTCATTGTTTACTTTAAAGGTTCCTTGGATTGCTTACTAGCCCCTTTAGTATATTTTGATCAAACTTAGGTTCGATCTTAATTGGTTTTCGTGGGCCAGTACTTTAATTATCAATACATTCGTTGCATATCCTATTCTATAATCTTACGATCCATCAATCACCTGCTATGATCCTTGTGATGGGTTAGTGTTTCGTGCTTTTAGTGTTTAAAACCCTAACTTCGAGTTAGGGTTATCTTTTTAGATTGGTTGTTGCTGCATGCATTTTTTGTTACATGTTCTATTAGTGTACGCGGGTTTTTTACGATGGAGAAGGGTTTTCTGATTAATAAAAGTGCGTCTAAAGCTTCGAATTTTGATGGTAAATCGTTGGGTGGGAGTGAAGGTGCGAAATCCTCTAGTGTGGTTAAGGGTCCTAAGATTGATGTGGGTCCGAGTACAAGTGATGCGAGTGTGCCAAATTTGGTGCCTCATCAGGTTTTACTCCTATATCTTTGGCATATATAATTAAGGATAAAACACCCAAGAAGACCATTAAGATTTCCTAGATGAGAAACGAAAATTGTGTGCCTGGTGCTAATGTCACCATTCCTTTGGAAGCTATCGATGAGGTAATATCTAGATTCACTAATACTTTGTATGGTTATTTCATTGGTAAGAGACTCAATTTTCCGATAGTTGAAAATTACGTTAGAAATACATGGGCGAAGTTTGGTTTACAAAGGGTCATTTTTAATAATGGTTTTTTTCTGTTCAAATTTGAAACCAAAGAGGGTATGGAAAGGGTGTTGGAAGGAGGTCCATGGTTGATACGATTGATGCCTATCTTTTTGAATATTTGGACTCCAAACACTAAACTTGCAAAAGATGATATAACTTTAGCTCCTGTTTGGGTTAAACTCCATAATATTCTGGTTGTTGCATATTCTGAGGTTGGTCTTAGTTTGATTACAATGCAAATCGATCGTCCTATCATGCTTGATTCCTACGCGATTACGATGTGCCTTAAGTCGTGAGTCGTAATTCCTATGCTAGGGCCTTTGTGGAAGTGTCATCAAAGAAAACCTTACTTGACACTCTTGTGGTTTCTATCCCTTACCCTAATGGGTCAGGTCATTTATTGGAAAAAATTGGTATTGAATACGATTGGAAGTCACCAAGATGTGAGACTTGTAAAGTATTTGATCACAATGATGATGGATGTCCTAAGAGAGTGAAAACGGTTGTGAAAGATAAATCGTTGGTTGATGAAAAGGGTTTATTGAAGCTTATAAGATGAAAGGAAAAGGTAAGCTTCAGGGTACTAATCGACAGGTTGATGGGATTTGTTTTCGAAATCCTAAAGTTTCGTATTACTATAGGTCGGTTACTAAGCCAAAGAACGGGGGAGCATCGACGTCTAAGCCTTTTTTCCAATCGAATACAGGTTCTCCAACGGTTAATGTAGGTTCTACTTCTTGTAACGAGCCTACTATTGATCCTACTAATAGTACGGCTCCATCATGGGATAATCAAGGTAAGAATAATAACTGGGTGGATGATATCAACCTTGTTGATTTGAAGAACTGTTTTGATGTGCTTATGGAACAAGATTCGGTTTTGGAACCTGTGATTGGCACTACATGTACTCCTGAAGTTATCTCTACTTCTTCCAAAACTACGCCTCCATCCCCTATGAAGAACACTCCTATTGCTGACAAAATTGGAAAGTTTGAAAAGCTTATTATTGATGGAAAAGCTACCCTTGTGGATGATAATGGTAAACCTATTCCGGTGGCTCATGGTGAAAGTAAGGGCAACCCATTCTCTAAGGTGGGTGAAGTGGTTGATTTAGATAGTGATGATGAGGTGTTTGAGCCAAATGATCCTATGGGCAGTTACTTTTCATCAGTAGGAGGACATAAGGAGCTTGAAGGCTATCTTTCTGAGGATTATGAGGCCCAGGTCTATGACTTACCTGGGAAATTTGAGAAATTTAACAATCAGTTTGATTTCAAGCTTTAAGGCCATTTAAGGATGTAATCTTTTATGTGGATATTTTATTTGTTTTGCATCTCTTTTTATGTTTTTAGTGGTTATTCTAGTTGTTGGTAACTAGTTGTCCATTTATGGCATGTCATAAATAATTTAGTTGTTGTTCAAGCGGTTGATTGAGGTTAATGTGGCATTTCAGCCACGTTCCATTGCACTTTAAATGGTTTTTTGATTAATATATTTTGCCAGGGTGGAAGTTCTCTTTTACCCAAATTTTTTTTAACAATCTTTGAACTAACCGATTAAATAAGCCGATTATGATAAATCAAGGTGCTTAGTGAGCGATCAGCGCTTATATGGGGATTAATCAGCCACCTGGGCTGATTTTTACAATAGTGATTATCAATTAACACCAAAGAAAGAGAAGGAACAACAAGAGCGTCTTTCTTCTCTACCTTTGAGCAACAACAAACCAAAAAGGTTTGACTGTAATGGATCACACAATCTTACCAAGCTAGTTCCATACGAACTTGTTTCTCTCACGACATCCGGATCAGAGCATGTTGGCTCAATCTTCTCAGCGGTATCTTCCCCAATTTATCAGATTAAAAGTATACTTGAAACCAATGATTTCAATGGATTCCCAATATATTTTTCTCTTTGTAAGCTAAATTGTTCTGATTAATTTTAGATGTTATATGATGATCTACAAGTGGATAAAAATGTGAAAAATTGCATCAAATCATTTTTTTTAATGGGACTATATACTGAAATAGTTAAAAGTCTATTGATGACTTTTGTCTTTATTTTTTACACATCCGATGGTCAATATCATGGCATATCGATAATGATGTGGAGTGGGTTTTGTTGATTATGTTTTTAGATCTAGTTGGTGATTGGTGATTGTAGTAGTTGTGGTTGCAATTGATGACGATGGTGCACCAGTGGATTTTTGGTATGGACTAGAATGGGTTTTTGTTCAAGACTCTCGTTGAATTTTTGATACGCCAGATGGAGTTGTCTCTGTTTTGACTGTTGACCATAGGCTTGAATTGAAAGATGATTGCTTTACCTATAACTCATTACACAAAGCAGTGATACTATATTGATCGATCCACTCTATCATTTAGGAGTGGTTTAGGCATTCAACCAACAGTTAAGCACTCTCATTGCCAGTCGAAAATTAATAGAGTAATGGGTATCTATTGTCAGTTTTGCAAAATCTTCTTATTTGGCCAACTTTTGAAATACTAGAATGATATATTTTTCAACCATTTATAGAAATAATAAGAGGTTGAAGATGAAAAGCCATAAAACGAATGGATAACAAAAACAATTTTAACAAAAACAAGTTGGAAAAAACAAATTTCACGTAGATAAAAAAATGAAATGAAAAATCATATGGGTATGTTGGTGATATATTTACCGGTACCGTTAAATTTGGATGGTGATAATAGTATTTTAGAGAGTATATTACCCATATTTGAAATTTTTGAAAAATATGTTGATAATACAAGTCTTTAACCCTCTTATTAATTACTAGATGAGTACCCGCACCTAGTGGCAGCGTTGTCTAGTTTTCTCCAAAATTCCGATGACCCATAAGTTTCTTTCAACAAACTGTATTTGTAGCGTTAGAGAATCATTTTCGAATAACTATAATTCTGAGGCTTGGTTGCATAACAGCAGAAATATAAAGTGTGAAGTCTCAAACCTTAGAAATAGAACACTTAGCTTGTAAACTTGTAGTTGCCTTGGATGGTTCCAAAACAACAATGTGAAACTTTGTTGTAGATGCACACAAGTATGCGGAATCTACTTGAATGCACTTAGAAGATTAATGTAAGAACAAATGTAACACCAACAACTTCAATATTATTGATTAATAATATGAGTACTCTCCTAGTACTAGGGTTTACAACCTTGAAGATTTTCTTAAGACGGCTAGAGTATTGGTATGTGCTTAACCTATCTAGGATCTCCTTTTATACACTAAGGAGATCCCTTACAGAGATAACTATGTATTAAGTATATCATATCTTCTATTTGTATAGAAGATATGTTGTTACAAACCTTACATTACATACTTAATATAGATCAGTACAAACTCAACACTATCAGTACTAACATTTGCACTATCAATACTAACTAGTTAATACTTTTCTAACATCACTATCAGTACTAACTTTAATACTATAAGTATTAACTCCGAGTGAGTTTCCCAACAATCCTCCCTAAACTTGTGATTGGGTTTTAGAATCACAAGTTTATTGATCTTCGAGATTCTTCCGAACTTACTTTCCTCTCGCTAGGTCTTCCGACTTGGTCAAAGATCTTTATCAGCAACTCCTTAGGAGTGGTAGTGATGGTAGTGGCCTTTGTTGTTGCTTGTATAGCAGCTATCTGAACAATTGGGCTTAGTAGTGATTGTAGAACACCAGGAGTACTAACAATAGTACTATCAGTACTAACTACAACACTAACAGTACTAACTAGGATAGTACTGATAGTGCATGTAGGTGTACTAAGTACTTCTTCTGCATCAACGGTGATCTGTACCTCTTCTTTATCAGCAAAAGGACTTTGAAAAGTTGCACCACCTTGCCATTGACCAAATTCACTTCTATCTTGAATACCAGAAATCCTCCCCTGTTTGGTAGAATCATCTGTTGAGGTACTAGAGACTCTGAACTTGGCCTTTCTTGGGTGAGATGTAGTGACTGGATATGTTTCTGCAGTAGGCTTAGAGAGAAGCTTGACATGATGCTCTATCCTTTTCATCTTTAGCAACATTATGGTATGAACTTTTGCAGCATCTTTCTTTTGTTCGTCCAAAACTATCTCCAGAGTGTTCACCTTCCTACATAAGAACACTCGTACAATTCCGTCATATCCTTAAGTGATAAGTGCCCTCCCACTTCCAATGTGTTACCTGGCCGATAGAGGTGGGTCATTTGGGCATTTGAGATGCACTCCTAGGCCTAGCACCGAGTAGATACACCCCTTTTAGCTCAGGCTCGGGTCCACCCCGTGAGGAGTGCTCACTAGGTGTTGGCATAGGTTGGGTATTATTTATGTTACCACTATCCTCACCAAATTCTAATCTTGGATGAGTAGTGGTAGCCCTTACCATTCTATCTCCTACATCAACCGAGATAGGCTCACCGGTACAATGTTAGGAGGAGAATAAAATCGTGTCCCACTCACTCACCCGTCTGGAGTGCCTCTTGGTTGATGAGAGTTGTTGATTTGGAGAGTTATCAGGATTTGTGGGTGTGTGTTGGGAGCCACCTGTGCTTGATTGTCCTTCACCCTCTGCAATAAGAATATTAGGAAATAATGGCACTAGAACCCCACTAGATCCTACCACAGACCTTAACATATTAGAAAACACTTTGGCTGTGAGTATTTTTTATGGATAAAAAATTTTGTGAGGCTGCAAGTTTTGTCTCTGAAGATCTAAAAATATTTGTATAAACCTGGGATACATCATAAACTTGGTTTTGCTAACTACATTTTTAAGCATACCCTCAAAAATATAATTTGAGAAATTGAAAACCCTGCATGTTGCAAGGCAGATCAAGGTTGTGGCTATGTTTGTGGGAAAAGCAACCCAGCCAGTCCTTTCGAGACTCAAGAAATGTAAGAGGGTATGAATTAGAAACCTCCATTGTGGGGAAATCGACTTTTGTGAAAGTTGAAATTATTGTCATGTCTATACCCCATCAATGAGAGTTGCTCAATTATTTCGATGGGTGGCAAAGTGCTAATACCTTGACAGATCTCTAAGATGAAGATGTTCTCTTAGAAGCTTGATAATAACAATTTGTGTGTCATCCATTGTACCAATTAACTGTTGTACCCCTTCCTCGGTTGTTGAGGCAATAGCAGTTTGCCAAAACTTCCTGACAGGGTACATAAGATAGTAGGGTTTAAGAGTAAAGCAAACCTGATGCTGCTTCTATTTAGAAAAGCTACTATCTCAGTGAATTCTTCATTGCCTTCTGGCAAGTCCAAGCATGCCACCATGTTGTGCTTATCAACAAAATCAAGAGGAGCCATGAGAAATAAGAATGAGGGTTAATTAAGTGGGATTTAATCCCAAAAGCCTTTAGTTAATTATGGTGAAAGCAATTGGAAAGTCATGTAATATATAGAGATTTGGATAATATTAGTTGAACCGCCTTGTAAATATTTATGGTAAGAAGTGAGGAGAAACCAATTAGGAAACTCTTTAATAAAGAAACAGACAGTAACAACTCTATTTGCAAAAGTAATCATTGCATAACAGACTTTTGGAATAAGTACTAACGACTAGTTCATCAGTACTACCTATCCTTATCAGTACTAACTTATAACCATCAATATTAACTTTACCCACTAGTATTATCTCATTGTTTGAAAATTATAATACTGAAACCCCAATTTTGAAGGGATTAAGTGTGGTGAAAGACACTTAATCAAGGTAGGCCGTACATGGCCTCTGGTTTGGTGAAAACCAATGATTCCGGTGCATAGCACCGCACGTGATAGATAGTCCCATTAAAGGGCCTTCCGACGGGGTTTCGGCTTGGTTAATCACACTATCTCAGAAATGGATAGAATGGCAAAGAGTGGGTTAGTGCGAATGACCCGACCAAATGAAACCATCAATTCATGTTCATTAATAACACAAGATGCCACATAATGCTTTGGCATCACAAAGTACAGAGTTACAGCAAGTTCCATCATGTGGTTACAAAAGAATGAGCATAAAGGAGAAAACCACACTTGCTGTAACCATCAGTCACCAAATCCATCCATACTGCTTGTGCTAAAGCTGAAAAGTTAGTCCAAAACCAAGAAAATACAATCCAAGAGATTTTCTTGCCAATCCGTATTAACTTAACACAATCAGTATTAACTAGATAACAATCAGTACTATCTACCAGTTGACAAAACATTACAAAATAGAGAGATAAGACATATTATGGATGAAGCATCCCAATACTTGTGACCAAGTACTGAAACCTTCCCAATTCAAAAGCTTTTGTTAAAAGATCTACAACATTAAATTCAGTATCAATCCTATCAACCTGAATAAGTTTCTTTTCATTACAATCCTTTATAAAGTGATGTCTCATCTCAATGCGTTTAGTTTTAGAATGAGAAACTGGATATTTTATAATACATATAGTATTCTTGTTATCTATGTAAATGATAGTGCCCATAAAATTATACCCATAGTCAAGCATCTGATTCTGGATCCAGAGGACTTGACCACAGCAACTTGCAGCAGCTACATACTCAGCCTTAGTTGTAGAGTTTGCCACAATGCTTTGCTTCTTGCACTTCCATGAAATCAACCTATCACCAAGAAATTGAGATCCTCCTGTGGTTGACTTCCTATCAAGACTTAGCCCAGCATAGTCACTGTCAGAGTAAGCTACCAGATCAAAGGGAGAGTCCTTAGGATACCAAAGGCCTAGGTGAGCATGGCCTTCCAGATATCTAAATATTCATTTAACAACATGCATGTGAGAGAGCTTTGGAGAAACTTGAAATCTTGCACAAGCATACACTGCAGACATAATATCTTGTCTGGAGGCAGTCAAATACATCAATGATCCAATCCTTGTCCTGTAGAGATGCTGATCAACTTCTTCACCATCAGCATCTGGAAGTAATGGCTTGTTGTGCTCCATAGGAGTGCTTCCAATCTTTGTATTTTCATAGCCAAACTTCACGAAAATATCCTTGACATACTTATCCTGATTGATAAATATGCCATCTATCTTCTGCTTGACCTGTAGCCCAAGAAATAAGGTGAGTTATCCCATGGAACTCATCTGAAACCCATCATGCATCAATTTTTCAAACTCTCTACATAGATCCTGCTTGGTTGAGCCAAAAATAATGTCATCTACATATATCTGAACCAACATGATATCATTCTTCACATTCTTGATGAATAGAGTCTGATCAATCTTCTCTCTTCTGAAGCCATTCCCCAAAAGATACTTGGCAAATGTTTCATACCAAGCTCTTGGGGCCTGATGCAGACCATAGAGTGCCTTTTGGACCTTGTAAACTTTGTCAGGAAAGGTTGGATCTTCAAAGCTAGGAGGTTGACAGACATATACCTCCTCTTGAAACTTCCCATAGAGGAAAGCACTCTTCATATCCATCTGATATAATGTGAAGTCTTTATATAATGCATAGGCCAGGAATAGTCGAATAGCTTCAATCCTTGCTACTGGAGCAAAGACCTCTTCATAGTTAATCCCTTCTTGTTGTGTATACCCTTGAGCTACCAGTCTAGCCTTGTTCCTTATTACCACACCCCTTTCATCCTTCTTGTTTCTGAAGACCTATTTAGTGAAATTAACTCTCTTGCCTTCAGGAAGATCCACCAGAACCCATACATTCTAAAGTTTGAATTGGAGAAGCTCTTCTTGCATTGCTTCTACCTAGGATTCATCTTCAAGAACTTTGTAAACTTTCTTTGGTTCTGCTTGGGAAACAAAACAAGCAAAGAGAAATTTTTGAGTGTCCCCATGGATCCTTTCTTCATAAATGGCACTGAAGAATCCAGTCTCACTATGCTGAAATTTATATCTTCTAGTTCTTTCAGCATTGACATCCCCAATAACAATTTCCAATGGATGATCCTGATTCTTCTGTGTGGTATAGGAGGAACAGCATAAGATGAAGCTATATTAGTAAAATCGATCTCATCAGCTTCACCATAGGGATCAGGAACCTCTGTATTAACTGATGGAATATAATGAGGACCATCAGTACTAAATTCTGGCTCATCAGTACTAACATGTGGCTTATCAGTATTAACCACATTAGTACTGATCACTTGAGGTTCTATCAATGTGTCATTTGTATTGGTTACACCTCCTTCATCATTAGAATTAGTTGACTTTTGAGGTTGATCATCATCTTTGTTTGCCTCCCCTGAAGAAGTGCTTCTAACTGAGTTGTCCTTCCAAATGGGCAATAGGATGCAGTCATCATCATCATCAGAAACTGCATCAAAACCTTGCTTTTCTCCTGCAATAATGTTATAATCCACAAAAATAGGCACTTAGTTCATGGATTCTGTTAGCATTTCAATATCAAAAAGCCATTTTGGTCCTTGCCCCTCTACACTAGGTTTGTACTCAAGAAACTCTGTGCAGATTATCCTCTATCCTTCTAGTTCTAGAATTATAAACCCTAAAGGCTTTATTATTCAATGAGTAGCCAACCAAATATCCACAATCAGATTTTCCACCAAACTTACCTAAGTGGTCAATGGTATTGAGAATAGAGACATGACACCCAAAAGATTTAAGAAAGTTTAGGTATGCTTTCACCTAAAACATCTCATAGGGAGTCTTTCCATGAGGCTTTACTATCAAGCACTCTATTCTCGAATATAACAAGCAAAGATTAACCGCCTCAAAATTTAAAATGTTGTGGGTAACTTGGAATCGCTAACATAGTCCTAGGATCCTCAATCAATGTCCTATTTCTCCTTTCCGCAACCCCATTTTGCTGAGGAGTCCTAGCTACATTATATTCTCTTTTAATACCCTTAAGTTGACAAAAATCATTCATCACTTGGTTTTTGAACTCTGTCCCATTATCACAACTAATGATTTTAACTCTCTTATCAGCTAGGTTCTCTACTCCAGTTATGTATAACTTAAGGATTTCACTGGTCTCATCCTTAGTATTCATGAAGAAAACCCAAGTAAATATGTGATACGCGTACAACGCGCATTCGGGGTCAAAGAAACTTCCTTTTCGTCGAGCAAGTTTTTCAACACCCTAGGCAGTGAACCTAATCGTTGTAGTGTAGTATTAGGGTAAGCCTCGGGAATTGATATTGTTCTCTAGGGGAATAGGAATGCTAGTGAAAAGTTACTATGCTAAGGTTGGGGTTGAGGAAGATTATTTTTTTATCTTTTTTATATTTTTTTAGAAAATGGAAAGGTACGAATTTTAGGGTATTGGATTTGGGGGTGGTATTTCTACCGATTACTCTACTATTCTAATTATCTAATTAACTAAGCTAAGGTGAGTGTAGTCTATGTCTATTGTTGTGTGCTCTTATGATGATTTAAAGATGTGTTTACTTAGATGGTTGAATTGTCACGTCCTCATTATTAACGCGTTGTCTATTCTAAGGTCGTAGGGTATGCGTTTATCCCTAACTCTTTAAGTCTACCTTAAGGTTATTGCCTACGAAATCTCTAAAACTAACTCTAAGGTTATCTTTTGATGTTTAGACTACAATAAATCTAGGTGATTATAAACTAATGTTTACAAAGATTACTTAAGAATTAAAAACACAATGAATGACCTATCGCAATACTAGGTCAATCACAATTAAGATAAGAGATAACCTATCAATATTCAATACATAGGTTTCATAGATATAAGCAAACACACAAGTAAATTAGCCGGACTTGGAAAACATGCAAGCATACACACAAACAATTGTAGACATAATTGAATTAATGAAGTAAATCACTTATCTTGTTGTAAAATAGGGTATGGAACCCTAAGATACGCCAAGATGACCTATGTTCGGTTTAGGTTTTACTCCACAAAACTACCTCTTTAAAATATCGAAAATTCAATTCTATATATAGAGTTACACTAGGCGACAGGCCACTCTTTAATTGTGACGCCGGGTCGCCACCATTAGCTTTTCGCCTTGGCCATGTCAACTTTGGCGACGCGCCACCTTATGCTTGTGACGCCGGGATCCAAATCTAGGTTGTCCGAGTCATGACGCCTTACTCTTTAAACCCGATGCCGCCACTTGTAAAATACCAATTTGCTCTTTGAGTCATCTCAGTGTGTCGCGACGGCGTCGCAATTGCCGTGACGCCGTCCCTTCAATTTCAAAGCACTGAGTGTCTCGATTCTCGACTTTGGTCATTTTCTTCTTATATTTGCGCCTTTTCGTCCGAAACCATCTGAATTGCGTACAAGAGAATGTTGAGTGCCTTCTCTTGATTCCTTATTGTTGTCACTGGTAGGATCGCTTAGGTGCTTTAGGTTGTCCAGAACTTCAATAGGTTCAGAACTTCTTCATTACCATTGACAATTACATTTCATAGTGCATGGTCCAGAATTGCAATGTACCGCCTCATCTTCATGCTCCATAGGTCGACTCTCCTTTCTTGATGACAGAACTTAGTGAGGTGATGGATGGTGGTGGAACACCTTTTCAAATGACATCTTTAGGTTTTGTAAATTAGGTTTTAGGGTTTCTTCTTAGTCGTAGTTTCCACACAAGCTCGATACCACTTGTTGGATCGATGTACTCTAATCAAACTAATTTAAATAGCTTGTTAAGGTTTAATAACCTCGGATAAATCCTAAGTTATTAACAATGAAACACTGAGCAAACTTTATTAAGTATGCGGAATTTACTTAACAAAGCTAAGAAGAATATAACTTTAACTTTGAACCATTTTATTAATAACTCTAAATCTGCTTATTATGCAGACTCTTGAACAACTCTAATAATATCGAACTTCTCTAAAACTCTAATAATACGCGTACATCTAATGCCAATCTAGGGGTCCTTTTATAGGCTCAAGGATAACCCTAGTCGGTTTACAATTTGTATCCTTGTACGACAAGTAATATAATAAAGAATATTCTAGAATTACAAAGCTTTCTATAAACGAATATAACAGTTCTTTTAGCCTTGCAGTACTTTGACTTCTTCTTTAGCAGTACTTTGACTTTCCAGTACTTTGTCATTCTTCAGCACTTTCATATCCCAACAATTACCTGTCAACGAATCACCAAAAAAAGGCGCATGAAATGACTGGTATTTAAGAATATATTCGGCATCAATAAATGACACGTCTGCTGCGCCCCTCTGGTAGAGGTATGCTGTTGACAAAAGGCAGCCGTATCGGAAGAACCTGCTGCATGTCACCTGGTAAAATAAATACATACATTAAATTTAAGTTATAGTTTCAGTTACACTACAATGGATTATAAGATACAAAAGGTGGGAAATGTTACGGGGTCCAAACAGTTTCTAATAAGATTGGTCGTGGCCTGTGATTGGTTGGTTTTATTTAGTGGCTAAAATGTTGAAACTTTATTGGTTAAAAACATTACGGGAAGCCAAAGCCAATGTTACGTTTGCTTTTTCATTCACGTTTTCACTAATATCGAAGTGTACCAGGTTTTTTGTGTCCATCTTATGTTTTCACTTACCTAATGACAGTGGTTAAGGTTGAATAAGCGATTCAAATTGTTCCTAGCTACCTGAGATTTGTACTACACAAAGCTTCTACATCTACATTCTTACCCTCCTTTTTACATCTACATATCTTCCATCTTACTGTTTTACAGAGATTCACAACCAAAAAACACGCACAAACTACAAACACAGCCGTCCATAAAAGTTTAAGAAGGTATATTTACTTGAACAAATGGAACAAAAAAAAAGTCCATATACATGTTTAGATATTCTTTGGTAGTGTTATCTGGTTTGGTGTCTACCTTTGATGGCAGGCCAAGATGCAACTATGATGCAAGTAAACTCCATGGCAGCAAATTAAACAGCAAGCACATGAATAAGCCATAAATTCATGTAACCCACCTCAAGGGAAAAAAAAGATAGCCCTAGTCCTAAATTAGACTCATACCCAAATGAACATAAGCTGAATTTTCAAAATCCCCTACCCTTAAAAACACAAACATAATCAAAACCCTAATCTTAACAATAAAAAGCAAAAAAACTAATTAGAAACACAGACAACCCAAATAATAACAATTAACCTAATCACTCACAGAAACCCTAATTTAGCAAAGAAAAAAAAAACATACGTGTGGCCCCCATTTTGCAATTGCATCGAAGGTTGTGATATTCCGCGACACCCACACAATCAAATCATCTAAACTACAAAAAACCGTAAAAAATTATACCTTTAAACACGCATGATAAACCACACAATCAAATCAGATGGTAGATAAATTTCTAGAGAGAGAAAGCGAAAGAGATAGAGAGGTGGTGTGTGTTTTTGTGAGGATAACCCAGGGAAAAAAGTCCACAAAAAGCACGTGCAAAAAGTCACACGTGAGAAAGCAGGTGCAAAAAGTCACACGTGAGGGTATTATGAATTTTGCACTGTAGCTAAGAAATCCCAACAAATATTAAATATACTAATATGTTACATACTATTTCCAAACGAGAGTGGTCTCTTAAATCAAAGAGGTCATCCGATGCAAAACGAGAAATTCTTTGGATTCCAAATGCGGTCAAAGTAACCAGCCAAGTCACAAAGAGACAACTTATGTAGTTCTTAGAATTGCAAGTGGCATAATGACATGCAACTTTTCTCATAATTTATTGATTTAGGTTGGTGATGGAATAGAACAATATTACAAAAAGTTAAAGGCAAACTCATCTTAAGTTAAAGGGACTCGTCATCTTCCATATCATCGTAACATAAGCTTTTTTTTCTTCTCTCATTTTTTCTCATTTTTTTCATCTTTCACCCGTTTTGTTCACATTCCTCTCACATTTTATAAAAATATTCACTTTATTTTTTTTGTAAAGGCCAAAGACCCAAAGAAATATATTACCCAAAACGTTTAATACAAAGGATATGGATGAATTCCATATCTCAACCCGCTATATAGCGGTGGAAAGTTTTACATAACAAGATACTTTATTCTCTATGCAAGAAAATAAACCTCTACTCAAAGATAACATTAGGCTCCTATGGAAACAAAATTACTTCCTACCGCCGCCTTGGAGCTTTTATACCATATGTGTCATAATAAGCATCCAAATCTCCGGAAGATCGTGAGACGATCCGCATAGTCATCATAATCATCTTCACGATCATGACCACCACCAAATAGGTTCATTGACTCATCAAAGTGTTCACAACCTCCTCTTCATCACTATCGAGTCAACAATCTCTCCCACCTGTAGAATGGGTTAACCTCTTAGTAGTTAAGTAAACGGTAAATCCTTTTTATTACTGGATCAACCTTTAATAAGATTACCTTCATCATCAACAAAAGTAGCTTTCCATCAATAAGAAGCTTTTCAAACTCTTCAATTTTCTCAACAATAGGGTAGGACCAACCTCCAGCTTCCATCAATCACTCATGTTGTTCTTGGATACATTCACCTCTTAAGAGACCCAACCTCCTTTGCTTCCATTGTACTACCGTAATCCACTACGCCGTAGGAGTTCCACATTCATCAAGATTTATCTTATTATGTGCAGCAAAAGTATTAGATGTAGTAATCTTCATCCCACTCGTACTAGCCATCTCAGTGGCTTTTTTCTTTGTATTATCCACCTTCTTGGGTTCAGGAGGAGGCGCTTTAGGTTGATACCTATACTTTGGACCCACACCAGGTTTAGTAAAGCCTCCCTTACCTGAAACACTTATACCACCATTCCTACCCTTATTCTTGTTATTGACAATTTGAAAGCCATAATTAACACTGCTTAGGCCGAGTAGGAGTGGAATGCCTTTAGGCAATCAAGGAGTGATGACCAAAAAGCTTACAAGTATCACACCGAGGCGGTTTCCATTCAGATTCAACCCGAATCTTTTCAATAGTAGAACTTGTCCCATCAAGTAATGGTATCTCAACAGTGATGCTCTCCCTAAGAACCTGATCCGCCTTAACTTCAATCAAGCACCTAGAAAAAACTACTTCGACCCTATGTTCCAAGCACATTTGACTAGTGCAAGAATCGAACATTTTTGGCTTACCAATTAATGTAGCTAGGAGGCTGAGACCATCATCAGAAAACATAGCAAGGGGCACATCATGAAATTTAACCCATACTGGAATATTAGTCAAATCCACTTTAAGATGATTAGTATTCAATGTCCAAGTTTTAAGAATAATTGGCACATTCCTAATCATCCACGGTCCGTTTTCAAGAACATCATCAACACCTTTACGAGTGGAAAACTTAAAGAAAAAGAACCCCTTTAGCATTCATCATAACCTTTTGAATACCATACTTGGCCCAAGTATTACAAACGTAATAATCAACAACCTAAAAAGTAATACGCTTACCAAGAAAATAACCATAAAGGATATTCTCAAATTTAGAGTTTACCTCCTCAACGAATTTCATAGAATGGAGAGATCCACCCATTAGACTTTTTACTACATTCCAACCTACGAAAATTAGACTTGGCGTCAGAGAATCAATTGATGTAGCACCGTGATATAAAACCGGTTTACACTCGTGGAACCCGTTGGTCAATGATTATGAACGCTGGAGATGAATTAGAAACAACATTAGTACTATTGTCCACATTCTCCGCATTCATAACTTCAACACTGCACATAGCCTCTTCAAAGGTTTTACATGCTTCCAAAACGACCGGTTAAAGACCATAATTTGGCTCAGGCACACTTTGCGCAAGATCTTCATTCATGGAGCTAGTTTGATCGGCCAAACTAGCATAAGATCTCTTATTCATAGAATTAGTATCATTCGAATCATTAGCAATAGAATTACCCACATCTTTCGAAACCTTAGAAGCCAGTTCACTTAACGATGGAAAGTTTGGTTCCATTGTCAAAGCCTCGAAAATCGTAACAGTAAACTCATCACCATCTTTATTTTTCTTCTTCTTCCTCCTCCTCCCGAATCTAAAACCCGATTTCATTATCCCTACATCACAAGAACAAAAAAAAAAAAAAAAAAAAAAAAAAAAAACCGTCTTATCTTCAATGAACGCATAAACCTCAAATAAATAGGGTTTTAAATCGTTTAGAACTTAAACCATCACATGATTTGAAATCCCACTCAATTAAGAATAGAATAATTAAATACACAATAGACCTTTAGCGAATAAAAAATAATAACCCAAAATAGTGATCTGATTCAAACGCACTACAATTGGACCAAAGACAAATCTAACATTATAATGAGAAACCAACGCAGTTATTTGGCCACAGTGATTTATCAAATATAATAAAAGAATCACTAGTGGACCAAATAAGAACAAAAGAATTAAATTGAAACTCAGGGTTGTAAGGTAATCGGTATCGCCAATAATCGCCAAAGGTGGAGGAGTTTTTCAGCAAATATACTCCGCTAAATACCCCACACACTCTCAGAAACAAAATAACTAATATAAAGCTTGCACGCAAATCGAATAGCGAGTCAGTCACCTTTGTTGTTTGGTTTGAGCCGTGTGTGAGTGTGTAGTGCAACGTGAGGTGTGGCCTCATCACTCCTCCCTCACACCCACTCCGATTGGTCTTAGATCACTTGCCTAATTAATTGATCCATACACCTATTTATAGTTCAAGAATATGAATAACTATATATTTTATTACCAAAAATGCTCTTTATAAGAGACATTGTCAAGGCTTTTTGATGTAGTGTAAATTTGTTAGTTGATATCTTTCGACCTATTTTGATTGATTATAAGGCTTTAGCTCATTTATGTTACATCAAGATCATTTTTTTGTGACTTACATAGTGTAATCACTTTATTGAATAATACAAGGATTTTATCAAAACTAATATGGTGTTAGAGCCTAAATCGACCCTCTCCTACTTCTTCTCCTTCTTATTTATTCCATCTCTTCTTGCCTACTTCATTATCACGTCTAAAACCCTAATTTCAATCATTCGGCACCATTTTCGGTGATGATAACGTTGTTACAACCACAATGGAAGCCTTAAAAAACATAACCATAATTCTTGAAGTTCTTTTCTCAAAATCCATTTTGGAAGTCTCGATCCCAATGGAGCAAACAAGATGACCTAGTGATTGTGTGGATACTAGGCGCATTAAATGAATCTTTTCAAGACTATGTTCTTACAACTCCCAAGAATGAAAAAGAACTTTGGGACAACATCAAAGACCTTTTCCAGGACGACAAAGATGCACATGGAATAACTCTTTATGATGAGATTCGGTTTATCAGGATTGGTAGTCTTACTATTAATGCTTATTTCACCAAGATGCAAGTTATAGTAGACCACTTGAGAAATCTTAGTGAAAAGGTTAGTGACAAAAACCTAGTTATGTATGTGATCATTGATCTTAATTCAGGTTTCAAAGGGATTGTCTCTATTATAGACATAGGTGCATCTTCTCACCTTTATTCTAATACCACTATTATAAGTAATATTTAGAGTAAATGCTTATTTCTATCCGCAGTTGTTGGTGATGGTAATTTAATACCTGTTATGAATACCGATCATAGATTTCTTTCTACTTTGAATCAATTCCTACACCTTCATAGTGTACTTATAAATCCTAACATAATAAAAAAATATTATTTATGTGTGTCATACTGAGGATAATAAAAGTACAATTGAGTTTGATGAAATTCGGTTTGTTTGTGAAGGAATTTGTGGCTCTCTATATCCTCCTCAAATGTGACAGTTTGGGTAACCTCTGTACAGTTACCAACCCATCTCCTATCCCTATCGCCAAGATTTCTATTAGTCCTTCCATGTGGCACCTACGCCTAGATCAACCTGGTGAAGATGTGCTAGAGTCTCTTGTGTCTTGTAGTTTTATTTCATGTAATAAGTAGAAGTCTAAACATAATTTTCATGCTTATCAGCTTGGCAAACATGTGAAACTTCCATTTATTAGTTCAGATTTAGTTGTTTCAAATTCTTTGGCATTATTCATTCAGATATATGGACATCTCCTATTTTTAGTCATGGTGGTTTTGAGTATTATATGTTGTTTCTAAATCATTTTTCTCAAAAATTTGTACGTTTTGTTCATATGTTATGAACCAATTCAAATGTGAAATAAAAGCTTCTCTAAGTGATCATGGTAGTGAATTCGATAATAAAACAACTACATAAATTAATTAAAACATGTGGTATACAGATTTCGATTTTAATGTCCTTAAAACTAACCGGTAAACCAGAATGCATGATTAGCACTACTAATTATGTCATTCGGACTTTATTGTTTCAGCACATCTACCTCAGAAATTTTGGGTCGAAGTGCTTCATATGACATCTTATCTCCTTAATCTACTTCCCTCCACGACCATCAACAACGAAATACCATCTCAAAAGTTATTCAACAAAGAGCTAAATTATTCATGCCTCCGCAATTTTGGGCACCTTTTCTACCTCACTTATACTCACCTTATAAACTATCCCACTGCTAGACCATGTATTTTCGTAGGTTATCTTATCATCTAGTTTGTTGGTGTCTTGACATTTCGAATAATAAGATTATACTTTCACGACATGTAATATTTGATTAAAACCAATTTCCATATAGTTCTACGACACTTACTAATCTACCATCTTACTATTTACTTGAGCCGGCACCTCCCAGAGTCACAAGTCACTCTATATGATCATCACAAAAGAATGAAAATCCAGGACCCACTACACCATTAAATCCAAATACACCTAATTCACCTTAGGCCCAATAAAGTCTATCTACGACCCATTCCCTAAACACCAGCACACCTTACCATCCATCTACATCAGCCCATCACCACAGTCAATCTCTATAGCCATCCATTTCAACAATATCTCTTTCTACCCAACATCCACGTCCCTACCAAAATGGCCAGTCACCACCCACCGTGACCCAAAATTTTCATACTTAATCCTTCGTCTCATGTGTCTCCTCTCCCTAAGTATCCATTATCTGCTCTTAAATACTTAAAATAGAAAAGAAGCTATGAGATGAACATAATGCATTGATTAAAATTTGTGCTTGGATTTTTGTGCCACGGCTACCTGGTGTTATTATTGTTCGCTATATGTGATTATTTTGATATACATATAATGAATATGGGACATTTAGTAGTTATAAGGCTCTGTTGGTTGATAATGGAAGTAATCAACAACTTGGTACAGATTGCGATGCAACATTTAGTCAAGTGGTTAAACCAGCTACTATTCGTACCGTCCTAAGTCTTAATTTGTCTCGCAAATGGCAAATTCATCAGCTTGACATTAAGAATTCATTCCTTAATAACCCACTTATATGAGACTGTGTATATGTATCATACACCTAGATTTAGGGATTCTTTTTATTCCTAACATGTTTCCCTATAGCTGCATTCTTTATATGACCTTAAGCAAGCACCGCGGGCTTGGTTTCACCAGTTTGAAAGTTATACCACACGCATTAGATTTACATCAGTCGATGTGATTCATCATTATTTATATATAGATATTATATTGATATTGCATATTTCTTTATTTATGTGGATGATACTGTACTTACCGCCTCTTCATCAGTATTACTAAAGCATATCATTTCCTCTCGTCATTAGAAATTTGAGATGACATATTTGGGTGCTCTTATTAATTTTTGGTGATATTTGGCGTGATTCTTCTGGATGTTTCTGTCTTAGCAGAACTATCTTCTCAAGTTTCTCAAGCGTGCCCATATGCTTAACTTCAACCCTTTTAGGACTCAAGTTGACACTAAGTCTGAACTTTGTCCTGAGGATGTTCATGTATCTGATACGACTTTATATCAAAGTTTGGCCATTGTTCTTTAACCTTGCTTTTACGCATCCTCATTTTTCTGATGTTGTTCAACAATTATGTCTTTACATGCATGATCCATGAAAGTCTCATTTGTCAGGTCTCAAACGTATTCTACGGTATATTCAAGGATGTTAGGTTTTGGTTTATAGTTATTTACATCTGCTACTACCAATCTTACTGCTTATTTGGATATTGATGGGCGTGTTATCCTGCCACACACTGCTCTACATCTGGTTACTGTGTCTTCTTTGGTTATAATCTACTTTTATGGTCTTCTAAATTTACTTTGGAAATTGCATGACCGTTATTTTCAGTTACTATTATTTATTGTGATAACATTAATGTTATCTATTTGACTGATAATCATATTCAGCACCAACGTATTAAGCACAATGAGAATGATATATATACATTTTATTTTAGACATGGTGGCTTGAAGAAAAGTTCATTTTCTTTATGTTCCTTCATGTTACCAGTATGTCGATATTTTCACCAAGGCTCTTCATTGTTCATTATTTAAATAGGTTTGTACTAATTTAAGTGATCGATTACCTCTCGCTCAAACTGCAAGAGTCTTAGTTGATATGTTTCGGCACATTATGATTAGTTATAAAAGACATTAGCCCATTTATGTTAGTTCTCGATCATTCTTAAACTTATATATTTTTATCCCTTTATTGAATAATACCAGGAATTTTCCAAAGCTAACAAGATTGTCAACAACAAATCTGATTTCAAAATCTCAATAAAACTAAAATAGATGTTTGGATTTTACACAGGTTCTCAAGGTATTGTCAAGGGTAGCCGTTGGATGATAACATCATGCCACATCAATTACCATCAACATTATGGAGATTTTGAAAGATCCTTAAAAAGATATCGTTGGTCCCAAAATTTGGTAAAACATAAATGTGTTAAACAGCTGAAAACAAGTTTTACACAATATTCATTATACACTAATAACACCATTTGGATGTTACACAGGTACTCAAGGTATTGTCAAGGGTAGCCGTTGGATGATAACATCATACCACATCAATTACCATCAACATTATGGAGATTTTGAAAGATCCTTAAAAAGATATCGTTGGTCCCAAAATTTGATAAAACATAATGTGTTAAACAGCTGAAAACAAGTTTTACCCAATATTCATTATACACTAATAACACCATTTGTAATTTTTATTGCTTATAATTTTTATTAGAAATGAATCAAAGAATTACAAGTGATAATTTTGAAACACTAACCTTATTAGATCAAAAATGAAACACTCTTGGAAATGAATCATAGCTTGCTAGCTTAGCCTATGATTCAATGAGAGGAGGATCTATCACTATAACACATTTGTGTTATTTTTTGTGTGTTTAGAATCTCTAACCATTTCTTACACACATTGTGTTTATATAGGTGGATAAAAGTCAATTTACATGTGTGCAATATGTTTTAAAAAGAACAAAAAAAAATAATAATAGAATGAGCATTAGATGTTTAGTTAATAATCTTGCTCGAGCGGTAAAACACGATAACGTAAAATACATGATATAAGCATGTATCATATTACATAATATGATTTTAAAAGATGAGGAACATGCAATATTTCCTAACTTTAATGAAGATGAACTTTCGAACCGCGAGATTCAACAAGATCAAAAAACAAGGTTGTACTCGATCTATCCACTAAAAGATCGTGTAACTTATCATAATCTTCGTTATGAATTAAATGAACACATTGGCCACACTTAAATTTCCAATGTAGATGAAGATTAACATTTTATTTCGTTAGCAACTTGTTTTTTCTTTGAAATGTTTTAATTTAAGTTAATTTCTTTTAAGTTAATGAATAATGTTTTATTTTATATATTGTGCTATTTAAATTATCTAATATTAATAAAAGATAAAATTGTGAATGGAGGAGAAAGTATGTGTTGCAGAAATTGAAGGAAAGTTAAAAAATAAAATGGGCAATTTCATATTTATCCAACTTAAACATGATAATTTCATATTTACCCAAAACATGCTTTAAATGCATTGTACATCATGCAGTCAAAGTTGTATTTTAGGTATATATGACATTTTCATGTTTAGATTGGGTAAATATAGAATTATATCTAAAAAATGCTTTAAAGAAAAAAAAAAGTTGATGTAAAATTGATGTAGCAAAAGAAAACTCCTCACTACACCTTCACCGTTATTATAATTTGGTCAAAATGGTTGCATGAGTTTTGTTTTCTACGACAACATATCTTTACTACCTTATAATGCATTTGGGACTATTCTATTATTAGCAATGCTTAAAATTCAGACTCTTAAACTTGCTTATTATGTAAATATTGTCTTTTGATAGTTACTAATATCATTATAACATTGCATTCAACGACCCATTTAAATCTTCGATTAACATTAAAAATCATTACCATCAATAATGGTTATTAAAATATGTAACCGATCTACCATATAAATTCACACAAACCATTTCTATCTCTTACACACAAAAATAGTCTCTCAATATACCCTCACTTCACTCATCAACTCTTACGGGCACTTTTTCTTGCAAAGATTCTTTATATGTTTATTAGAAAAACATTTAACCCAATAACATTTCTCACTTAGAAAATATAGTCATGGTACCATCGTCACGTGCAGGCGGATACTCTCGCTAGTAAATGATGAAATATTCTTGGTTTCTTTTCGCTGGTAGTGCACAAGTGGTAATTGATTTGCTTTGTCTGTGTCTGGGTCTTCAAGTACAGTTTGTTTCGTCCTAGGTTTGTTTTGGTCACATGCTTCTTGACTTCAATTCGATTAAGGATATGTATGGCAGCAGAGATTATGAAAGATTGTTGAAGCTTAAGATTATTCTTTTTGAAAAATAACCTACTTAAAAAATAATCTTTATTTGTCAGACATAACTTATAAGAGATTACTAAAAAAGAAATCTTCCATAATCTCTGAAAATAAAAATGTTACTTCATGTAGATTATAAAAATAATCTCTTTTTATAATCTTTTTTCAAGACTAGATCAAGAATAACACCAAGACCAAAGACAATCGTGATGAAACATACCCTAAGTATATGTATTAGAGCATGGAATTGATTTGCCTAATCTAATGTATGCATTAAATAGTTTGTAAGTGGGATGACTTTTTTTTGCATCTTTGCACCTTTTTAGCTTTATTTAATACTAGTGGGGTGTTCGCGTAATTTGGTGATTGGTACCTGGTGATTAAATTTTGTAACGAGTAAATGTTTTTCATTTAACCGTTGTGATATAATCAATGACTTATACCGTCCAAACTCAACCGTAGTGATTCTTCTATTCCGCCGCTTCTTCTACTAAAAGAGTTAACCTTTTTCTAAAGTGGAAGATATCGTGGTGTCGATTAGAAGATGAGGTGATTCTTAACCCATTTGATGAGTCTGTAATCTATTCGGAGGCCAAGAGTATGAAGTGAGTATGATGACTATGACTATGATGACTATCTGACAGTTTACGATCTTCCCGGGAATTTGGATGCCTTTAATGTCATGTATGGCACCAAGCTTCAAGGACCTAGGAAGTAATTTTGTTTTTGTTAAGTCCTATGTTATCGTTTGAGTAGTGGTTTGGTTGTTTGTTTTCTTGTTTAAAAATAGGTAGTATCCTGTTATGTAAGCTTTATGCCTATGTAACGGGCTGAGATATGGGATTTCACTCATATCCATTGTACTTAAACGTATTTTTGGTTAATATATTTACCAAGGTGCAGGATTACTCCCCTTTTCCCAAAAAAAAATCAGCCTAAACATTAAGTCTACACAACAACCTAACTGTAATAACACATAATAGAAATTTCGGCCTATTTCAAATAAAGTAAGAACCGGCCAAAGAATTTACACCGAATACGACATACTCGAAAATCTGCCAACTAATAAGGGCACTTAGTGATATTCGAATATACAGGCCCATTATTCGCATACACGAAAAAAAATCTTTGCGACTAAATGAATTACGATCTTAAAGCCTTATTCGTAACTGGTCGATCAATTATTATCTTATCTCTACTGCCCATTATTGTTTAATATTCAATCGTGGGTCGGTGTAATAAGATTTATATCTTGATTGCTTTTAGTTGGGTTAGAATTGGTTTTTCGTTGTAGTTTTGCATGTGAATTAACCTTAGGTTGTTACATATGCATGGTTCCTAATTAATTCTCACATGCTTGGTTTGATTCATATTGTTCACTCATACTTATTATCCTTGTCTATATTGGATTCTCTTTCTTGGTATGATTGGTATGATGGGTTAGTTAGTGGAGCTTCATATGTTAAAAACCCTAACATTGAGTTAGTGTTTTTTTCTATTGATTTGGTTGTTTTGCATCTTGGTTACGATTTGTTATTTGATTTTTTATTCTACGTGGGTTTCTACGACATGGAGAAGGGTTTTTTGATTAATAAAGTGCGTCCAAAGCTTCGAATACTGATGGTGAATCGGTGGGTGGGAGTGTAGGTGCGAGATCTTCTAAGATTCATGTGTGTCCGAGTACAAGTAATGCGAGTGTGCTAAATTTGGTGCCTGGTGCTAATGTCACCATTCCTTTGGAAGTTAACAATGAAGTAAGCTCTAGATTCGCTAATACTTTGTATGGTTATTTCATTGGTAAGAGACTCGCTTTTACGATAGTTGAAAATTACGTTAGAAATACATGGGCTTAAGTTTTGTTTACAAAGGGTTATGCTTAATAATGGTTTTTTTATGTTCCAATTTTAAACCAAAGAGGGTATGGAAAGAGTATTGGAAGGAGGTCCATGGTTGATGCGACTAGTGCCTATCTTTTTGAATATTTGGACTCTAAACACTAAACTTACAAAAGATGATATAACTTTAGCTCCTGTTTGGGTCAAACTCCATAATATTCCGGTTGTGGCGTATTCTGAGGTTGATCTTAGTTTGATTACAATGCAAATTGGTCGTCTTATCATGCTTGATTCCTACACGAGTACGATGTGCCTTAAGTCGTGGGGTCATAATTCCTATGCTAGGGCCCTTGTGGAAGTGTCATCAAAGGAAGCCTTACTTGACTATCTTGTGGTTGCGATTCCTTACCCTAATAGGTTAGGTCATTTATTGGAAAAAGTTGATATTGAATATGAGTGGAAGCCACCAAGATGTGAGACTTGTAAAGTATTTGATCACAATGATGATGGATGTCCTAAGAGAGTAAAACCGGTTGTGAATGATAAATCATTGGTTGATGAAGAGAGTTTCGTTGAAGCTTATAGGATGAAAGGAAAAGGTAAGCTTTAGGGTACTAATCGTCAGGTTGATGGGATTTGTTTCCAAAAACCTAAAGTTTCATATTATTATAGGCCGGTTATTAAGCCAAAGAATGGAATCGACGTCTATGCCTTCTGTCCAACTGAATACAGGTTCTCCAACTGTTAATGTAGGTTCTACTTGTAACGAACCTACTACTGATCCTACTAGAAGTACGGCTCCATCCCGAAGACCAAGGTAAGAATAATAATTGGGTGAATGATATCAACCTTGTTGAATTGAAGAACAGTTTTGATGTGCTTATGGAACAAGATTCGGCTTTTGAACCTGTGATTGGCACTAAGTGTACTCCTGAAGTTATCTCTAGTTCTTCCAAAACTTCGTGTTCGCCTATGGAGAACACTCCTATTGCTGACAAAATTGGAAAGCTTGAAAAGCTTATTATTGATGGGAAAGCTACCTTTGTGGATGATAATAGTAAACCTATTCCTGTGACTGATGGTGAAAGGAAAGGCAACCCATTCTCTAAGGTGGGTGAAGTGGTTGATTCAGATACTGATGATGAGGTGTTTGAGCCAAATGATCCTATGGGCATTACTTTTCATCGCAGGAGGATATAAACGAGCTTAAAGGCTATTTTCCGATGATTATCTTGCCCGTATATGACTTACACAGGCAATTTGAGGCATTAACAATCAATTTGATTTCAAGCTTCAAGGCCGTTTAAGGAAATAATCTTTTATGTGAATTTGTTTATTTGTTTTGCATGTCTTTTTATGTTTTTAGTGGTCATTCTAATTGTTGGTAACTAGTTCTTCATTTATGGCATGTCATAAATAACTTAGGAGTTGTTCAAGCGGTTGTTTGAGGTTAATGTGGCATTTCAGACACATTCTATTGTATTTTAAATGGTTTATTGGTTAGTATATTTTACCAGGGTGAAAGTTTTCTTTTACCAAAAAAATAAAAATAAATAAATAAATAAATAAATAATTGTATTAATTGTATGTAATAAATAATATTTTAGTTTTATTTGTGGTTTACATACTTGTAAATTATGCTTACTTACTTGCATTTACTTAAAAACTATTTTTAAAAGTCTTAAAAATTAAATATGAAGGAAGTGTCAATGTGCTTTATAAGATGGGAATATATTAGCTACAATTTATAGTAGCTAATTGGCTACAATTTTAAGCTAAAAAATGTGGGTCCTGATCTTTTTTGTGGGTCCCTGATTTTTCCTGTGAGTCCCTGATTCATTGTATGTGTATTTTTTGTGAAGAGTTGTAGCTAATTAGTTACAAAAATTGTAGCCAAGATATCCCCTTATAAGATAGTATAGATTCTCTTCATCTTAAAATTATTGTGATAAGAGAAAAATCACACACTTTAATAAAAATGAGACCACTACAAATTTCAACTAATCAATAGAACATTACCATTAAATTCACTTTTTATTACTTAAAATGGAAATTGAATAATTTTTTTTTTTAGATATTCAAACAAGGGAATGTGGACTAATTGAGACGGAATAAGGGAGTAGTATTCATTTCTAAAAGGCTCTCACACCCAAAGCTAACATATAAGAAGACGCCTATCAATAAAACATTTTCGAATCAATACAATCGATACAGCGAATGCTTAAGTTCTAACTTTGTGAACATTGAAGAAACTAAAAATATGATAAAGATAATTAATAAACCATGTTATTGATTTTTGGATTAAAAAGAATGAAGAATCTTATAGATCGTGTGCTATGTTTATAAAGAATTTAATGTGAATGTGTAATCGAAATTCTGACTAGCTAAAAGCAAAGTCCATAAGGAAAATCATCAAAATCATTCCTTTCATGCATCTGCTCCATCTCAAAGCCAGGACCATGGGTACTAGCGGCATAAGAATATTCGTTCGAGGATACCATGTCCCCTTGACCAAACTGTGTCATATATATTGGTTCTAATGGTCCTTTTGAGGTATACGTGTTCTGCTCAACTGATAGATAGTTGTTCGAAAATGATGGCTCGTTGTGTCTCAAACTACCCGTCAAAGGAAACCCCTCCTTGAGTTCTTGTTCTATAGAGGGAAAACAAGGCTCAACATGTTTCTCTCAAAGATAAGAGGAATTGAGGTATCTCTTGGTTCGGGAACATCCAAAATAATTGTGGGCGCTCTTTGTAGATTCTTGCAAGTATGATCTCCACTGTAGATTGTTTTATATTTTGCCGGAATGTCTTGAATCTGTTGAACTTGTTTGGTTGCTAGGCAACCTTGGTCAAATTTGTAAGTACATCTGTAATAGCTCCTATATCAAAAAATATACACTAGCAAAATTAGTAACATTTACTAGTAATTCTTAAATAAAGGAATCACAATCAAACTGTTTGTAAATATTTCTTACAAAAAAGTTTTCTCTTTATGATTGTAAAATTCATTATTTTGTTCCATATAAACACACATTTGATATTTGGAATTTAGAATCTTTTTTTGGCCATATTTTCTCCATGCATGTCCATTATCAACCAAAACCGAAGCGATTTGTGCAGAAGTCCATGTGTTTTTACTTCAATTTCCCCAAAAAGAGATGGTTGTTAGAGACTTGCAGGTATATAATGATATAATGCTATTCACTAAGTTACAAGTATAATGCAAGACATATGTTAGACGAACCTTCTTTTATAACACCCCCTTTTAATTCTCGCCGGTGTTATTGTCTTGTTAATGTCCGAATATTTTGATTTCTCCTCATCTGAACTACAAGGGGAATGGACATCGCTCTTCATAAGCTGAATAGACTCAACGATGTAGGTATTTGGAGCATAGGTTTGCAAAAGCTCCACCTGACCACCTCGACAGAGTTTGTGCTCAGCCCGAAAATCGCTTAAAATACAATGAAACTCTGTAACTGGACTTACATTCAATTTTTTATTTTTATTTGTTTTCCTAGAATTATAAGTTACCTCTAAATTTATTACGGTAGCAATTAATTTGAATATATATAGAGTGGAAGGAAAACAAGCAACAAGCTGCGCATCTAGTCTTTTTGAATTGCAAAACTGACTCTTTTGAAAATAACATTCAAGGAAACTACAATCGAATTATAGCCAAGAAGTTTTGAGATCAACTCAATCTTGTCTCGATATCGAAAATATATACTGATTGTACAATAATATGCACATACCAGGCCGTCAAAGTTGATTAACGGAGTTAGGGGTGATGGTGGCGATGCCGAGTGCAAGATAACCTGAAATTAAGAAATAGAAGACACTACGTTAGACGGAGCGCGGGGGGAAGCCCCCACGAACCGCCTCCGATGTGAGAATCAGTCATGGTGATTATGTCATGAAATTATTGAGGTGGAGAAGATGAGATCTCTTGGGTTAAGTTAGATTACATACCTATGTGATGACTTCCTTATTTATAGGCATAAGAATCTAATAAAGCGATTCTGAGAGGGTGTGTGGAGGCAGTTGGAAGGTCATGGCGATTCTGAGGGGTCATGGCTAAGATCATGGTTGTTGACCGATTGCTTTGACCGATCTTATTTGACCGATTACTTTGACCACCGATCATACCCACGTTCATAGGTAGAGAGGCTATGACCTTTAGACTTGACCTTTGTGGAGGGGCTCGAGCAGTGGCGGAGGCTGTGCTATGAACGATGATGGAGGCGGGCTCGAGCGATGAAGGAGGCCGAGCTTCAAGCGTGACGGAGGCCTTGACGATAGCCATTGTGAATGAATTTACGCCAACATTATGTGTAGGACGAAGGTGTAGGTTTGTCCTTTAGAGAGTACATCATACCCTTTGTACAAACGGTAAGATAAGTACCGAGTGACGGTAATCATAACGCCCGACCGACAAGGGTAAAGGAATCACAAGTAATGGTGTCATATCAAAGCAAACATATAATCCAAAAGAAATCTCAACATAAATATTGAAATAATCCAAGTCAAAACGACTTCAATACATAGGTCCCAGCGGAATAATAAACTCCAAATGAAATGTCTAAAATATAAAGTCTAATTGGCATCATAAGATCAAAGCTAAAATCTCTAAGGTAAGTCCACACAAACTCATCCCAAAGCAATACCCGGCTCAATGCTTAGATACACGCCATGCGGAAGAAAGAAATGCGGCCGAGCTTCAAAAGCCAATGAGCGAGATATACAAGCAAAGCGAATCTGAAACGAGCGAATACGAAATAAAGTGAAAGAAAAATAGTGAAATCATAATCATTTCAAAAGGTAAATCGGATATAAGAATAAGTTTTATAGCTAACTACCTCGAGCCCAAACACATATGCCATATCATAAACATATCATAATCACATAAGGCAACATTTGTAGGGAGACCTACGAGTTATGAAGGGCGTGCATGCACGCAAAGATCAATCATCGATAACATATAGCATATAACATATAATATATAACATATAACGATCTAGGATGCACCCATACGCCCCACAAACATACATTGATAACATAATATAAATTGAGCTCATAGCAAATAACGAGATAAGGGGCGTGGCGAAACTTCACTCTCTCGCCCTAGAGTCATGTCGAGAGTGCATTGTTGACACGGACATGGAACCCCATGACTAGTTAATAATTGGCTCGGGTGTCAAACTATCTTAAGTCAAATAAGAATGTCATAACCGACATAGATCATATTTTATCAAACGTTTAGTCATGTTTTGAAATCAAAGTCTTCATATCATATAGTTCAAAATCAAATGTTTTACGATTCAAAAATCAAAGTTCGGATAAGCAACAACTCAAATAGACACATTAGGGTTCATAGCAAAGGCTTAGGAAATCTAATATGAAAACTAACGAAAAGAAAACATTATCGAAACCTTTCTTTGAAAAGGTCGAATATCTGCATCTTATTCCAAAGCAAATGATCGACAAGAAGACACAGGGAAAGCAAAGAATTACTCCTTCTTCACAGAACCTATATACATTAATGGTCGTATATATTATTAATGATTCCATAATCGTCGAAATAATCTTTTAATATTTTAGGGTTTTATAATTAAACGAGACTTAAATGTTTTATAATAAATATTGTAGATTAGGGTTCATATGTCATTTATTAAAGTTTAGAGTTAAATGTGAAAATAGTTTAAACGTCAAACTCACACATAAAATAACGAATTTATATATTTAGTTTTCAAAACCCTAATCGACTCTCATTTATATTTTAGGGTTTCTATCTTTAATATCTCATTAATATACTTTTACTTACATGTTACGTCTTTTAATGACTCGTTACTTAACCTAACATGTCATAAAACAATCTTTCCTTTTATGTTTCACCATATACGTTTTATGATTTTATGTGAGATACAAGTTACTTATTACTCGTATTAATTACACACGCATATGAGACACGATTCACAACCATTAGGGTTTAGCATTCCTTATTCGATTAACATATCAAAACTAGGGTTTACGTTTACATAACCTTTACTTAATTAATATACTTTTAAAAACTCATATGTGACTCGGTTCAACTTAGGGTTTTCGGCTATTAGGTTTTACGCAAGTCTTAACTCATCTTCATATTTTACTTATTCAAGTTATCAAGTTATACCTTAACCTAATTATATGCATGGTTCGGTTCTCATTACATAGGTTCGGTCCTTATTAAATCGACACAAACATGACCCGATTCAATATTACATATTACATACGTAACTCTTTAATACTTGTAAGGTTTAATCATTAGGGTTTTCTTTGTTTTGGTTTCCTTAGGCTCGTCACAAAAATAAAAGCGCAACTCGACTAGAACAAAACATATAACAATATAGTAGCGCAAAGTACATCAAACAAAGACGAGAATAAGTTATACCTTGACTTGGTTGAGCAAAATCTAAACACCAAGGGTGTTTGTATATTCGGCCGAGCAAAGAAGAAAAGATAAAGAGACACAAACCAAACTAGGGTTTCACTTTTGTGATTATGTGTTGTATATATAGTAGTTGTATTTGATTTAGGATTAGAAAGGATTGGGTTTCGGTTTGGCCCAACCGAGCACACCCACACCACGCACACCATGGGCTTCGACCTTGGTCCACACGAAACAAAACAAACATGACCCAAATCATTTACGAAACGTTAAATCTTTGTCGTACCAAAATCGATCACGTAATATATTTTAGTTAGGTTTTTAATTATTCACAAGTTAACTTTTAATTTCATTAAATGTTATAAATGTATTTTACGTATTTAATAAATTTTAGTTCTAAGGGTATTTTAGTCTTTAATCAGATTTTAGATTTTCAGGTTTTACAATTCTTCCCCTCTAAAGAAAAATTTTCGTCATCGAAAATTGAAATGAAACGAAATGAAACGAAAATGAGAACGAAGCGAAATGAGAACATACCAAACTATTCAAAGAAATGAGGATAACTAGCTCGCATCGACTCCTCGGTTTCCCAGTAGCCTCACGTTCGGGATGATTTTCCAAAGAATCTTAATGAACGGAATGACTTTATTCTCATAACTCTTTCTTGTCTTTCCGAATAGCTTCGGTTCTTGAGATAAAGACATATCGGATTGAATTTGATCAAACGGATAAGAAGCAGCGTGTAACGGATGATAGTTGTATCTCCTTAGGAGTGATACATGGAAAACGTCATGAACATGCGATAACGGGGCGGAAGTGCTAATCGATCTGAAACTTCTCCTATCGTTCTAGAATCTCAAACGGTCCAATAAATCGAGGATGAGCTTGCCGCCGATTCCAAAACGTTTCACACCTCTAAACGGCGAAACTTTCAAAATACACGATCTCCAACTCGAAATTCTAAATCACGCGATGCTTGTCGGCATAACTTTTCCGGCGAGACCTAGCTTCCTTCAACTTTTCTCTAGCAACACTTTCTCATTAGTGATCTCGATCATTTCGGACCTTCAATCAAACGCTCACCTACTTCATCCCAACAAATAGGTGCTCTACATTTCCTTCCATAAAGAAGTTCAAACGGTGCCTTAATGCTAGCATGCCAACTGTTGTTATATGCAAACTCTACTAAACATAAATATTCATCCCAATGCCGGTCCATTCTAAAGCACAAGCCCTTAGCATATCCTCTAAGGTCAGTATAGTCCTTTCGTGACCATCCGCTTTGAGGATGAAATGCCGTACTAAAATTAAGTCGAGTACCCCAAGCTTTGCGCAAACCTTTCCGAAACGAGAAGTAAAACGCGGATCTCTATCGGACACAATAGATGCGGAGTACCATGAAGTCTAACGATCTCTTGCTGAAAAATCTCCGCCAATTTACCAATACCATAATCCTTCCTGATTGGCAAGAAATGAGCAGATTTGGTTAGTCGATCAACAACTACCCAAATCGCATCATGCTTCTTCCTAGTAAGAGGTAGTCCAGTCACAAAATCCATAGATATCTTATCCCACTTCCATGTTGGAATATCCAATGGTTGTAACAATCCACTAGCCCTTTGATGTTCAATCTTAACCTGCTGACAAATCATACACTTCGACACAAACGTCGCCACATCTTGCTTCATTCCATTCCACCAAAAGTACTGCTTCAAATCCCTATACATCTTGGTAGAACCAGGATGAATAGTGAAGGAGAACTATGAGCTTGATCATAACTTTCTCACGAAGTACGATCATTGGGAACACAAAGCCTATCTCCATACCATACAATACCGTCATTATCAACCTTAAACTCCGTGCGCTACCTTCTTCAACATTTTGTACCACGGCCACACATGCCGTCATCTTTCCGAGCTTCTTTAATTTGCGGATAAGGTTCGACTCCACCTTCATACTAGCCCAAGATCCATCAAAACCTCGTACACAAACTCAACATCCAAACTCTCTAAGTCACGAATAATCCTAGGCTCAATCTTGATACTGCAAGAATGCGATTTCGACTAAGTCGTCGTAACTTCATTAGCCTTACGGATGGTCTTGAATGTTGGTGTCATAATCCTTAAGAAGTTCTAACCATCTTCTTTGTCTCATGTTAAGTTCTTTACGGTGAAAATATACTTGAGACTCTTATGATCGATGAATATATCACACGCCTCCATACAAATAATGTCTCCGGATCTTTAACGCAAAAACCACCGCAGCCTAACTCAAGATCATGAGTTGGGTAATTCTTCTCATAAGGTTTTAGCGCCTCAAGCATAAGCTATTACCTTTCCATGTTGCATCAAAACACATCCTAATCCTTTCTTAGATGCATCATTTGAGATTTGAAATCCTCCGAACCGGTTGGAAGAGTCAAAATAGGAGCCGACACCAATCTCCGCTTCAACTCTTCAAAACTCTTCTCTCGTTCATCCGTCCATACAAACTTTTCACCTTTCCTCATCGGTTGGGTTAGGGGTAGAGCTAGCGAGAGAAACCTTCAACAAAACGTCTGTAGTAACCAAAGAAATCCAAGAAAACTCGACCTCGGTCATTGTCGTAGGTCTTGGCCATTTAGTGATAGCCTCAACTTTAGACGGATCCATGGTAATACCATCACCGATACAATATGACCAAGGAAAGCGACTTGTCTTAACCAAAATTCGCACTTGAAAATTTGGTGTACAACTTCTTCTTCCTCAAAATCTCCAAACTATCCGGAGATGTTCTTCATGCTCTTCTTCATACTTGGAGTAAACCAAAATGTCGTCGATGAAAACAATAACGAACTTGTCGAGGAACTCATGGAAAACACGATTCATCGGGTCCATAAACACGGCGAAAGCATTGGTCAAACCAAAAGGCATAACGAGGAATTCGTAATGACCATATCCGTGCAACGCGGTCTTAGGAACATCTTGCTCCTTCACACGTGGCGATGGTAGCGGACCTCGGTCAATCTTTGAAAAGAACTTAGCTCCTTGCGGTTGATCAAACAAATCATCTATCGCTGCAAAGGATAGCGGTTACGAATGGTATCGATTGAGTTCACGGTAGTCGATACATAGGCGCATGCTTCCATCCTTCTTCTTCACAAACAAGACAGGTGCACCCATGGAGAAACACTAGGCGAATAAATCCACTTTCTATCATCTCTTGCAATTGTTCCTTCAACTCCTTGATTCTCACAGTGCCATGCGATCGGAGCCTTGAAATCGGTTCGACACGAGAATTAACTCAATGCTAAACTCAACTTCTCTAGGTGGGGAAGTCCAGGGAGTTCATCGGGAAAAACGTCGGCAAATTCGCAAACAACCGAAAGATTTTCAATGTTAGGACTCTCCAAAGATGTGTCCTTAACGGATGCTAGAAAACCTTGGCACCCATGAGCAATCATGATCCGTGCCTTCATAGCGGAAATGAGTTTAACAGATTTAGAGGTTGAGAACCATGATAAGCGAATTCGGGATGTTTCGTCTCCAAAGATCACCGTTCGGCATGGCAATCAATTGAAGCTCTATGATAAGCCAACCAATCCATGCCTAGAATGATATCAAAGTCGACCATATCGAGAGGATACAGATTTGCAAAGCGAATCGATCATCAAAACGAAGAGGACACTTAACGTATTTATGATCAATAATCACGTGATTTTTCATAGGCGTGAAATCGATAAGTGATTTGTTAGCGGTTTGGGCTTCATATTAAGTTTCTTAAATGATAGATATAATGGAGTGTGTGCACGGTATCAAATAAAACGAAGACAACATAATCATCAATGAAAAGAGTGCCTGTAATGGTACACGGTGCGCTCCACTTTGGTTCTGAGTAGTAGCATAGAACACGTCCGTGGTAGTCGGTGACTTGATGTAGTTTCGAGGCTGCGGATTCTTCTTAGGGCAATCTTTAATCTTGTGAGCGGTGGAACCACAAGCAAAACAACCACCAGGTGGCCTTGAAACACGCCTGGATGAGCCTTTCCACAAGTAGTGCAGATAGGTGGGGTGGCAAAACTTGGTATCTCTCTGCGACTAGAAGATCCTAAAGCACGACCACGATTTGCTCCTCGGTGGTGATCCTTGTTGTAACGCGGTTATTGTTACCTTGGTTCGACGATCACTTCCATTCTTACCAAAGATTTCTATTATCTTGACCCTCGTCTCGGGGCCCAAAGTCAACATTCCTTCCGTGACCCGTGATCATAACTCCTATCCACTTGACCTCTCGAATCATAACTCCTACCGTAGTTTCCCATAGTCATTACCTTGAGTCCTACCTTGAATCCGATCACCATCGCGATTCGCTTGTTGGAACCCGAAACCTCATGAAAGATCTCAATGTTACGAGTTGCGTCATTGCGGGCGACACATTCTCATACTCAATATTAAGCAATCGGTCCAACACCCACTTCTTCGGTCCCACTTGAAGTGCTTAGCTTGATGCCTACCATCTCGGCAGAATAGCTCCCACAAAACTCACCAACCTCATAAATCTACTCATGTACTCATTGGAGTTCTCATAATCAAACCGGTAGATCGCTGATAATCCTCTCATACCTTTCTTTTCGGCATCGAGGAAATGTAACGTTTATAGAAGATAGTCCGAAATTCATTCCGTGTACAAGTCACGGCAAAGCGTCTCCTCCTCTTTCTTGTTTAAGCGCCTTCCACCAATTTAAAGCATCACCTTCCAATTTGAATGCGACCAACGAGTCTTAAACTCGTCTCCACAACCCAAGACTTCAAACGACTTCTCAATATGAGTGATCCAGGTCCTCGGCCTCGATGGGAGTAGCGGCGGTGCTAAGCGAAAGAGGCTTAAGCTTCACCGAAATGCTCGAGCCAAGTATGAATACCGACGGGTTGATTTCCTCCACCACCCAAGCACCATTCGGTTACGAATGTTGTTGATCACTGTTCCATCATCTCGTGTAGTCAAACCAGGGAAAAGAGTTGAGAGCATTCTCAATCGCCGTATCCATGTTAGTAGCATCATCATCTCCATCCGCGCCACCGGTAGTACGAGTTGAACCATCTAAACGATTAGCAAAATGAACAAAGGTGAGATACGAAATGGAAGTACGAAGGAATCCTAAAGTCTACCCAAATCCTCACGAGTCAAATCCTAAGCTCTAAAGTCTCAAAACCTAGGCTCCATATGTCACGGTCCCGACTACAAGTCGTAAACACAGGCTCGATGCCATAAATTATAGCATGACCCGACAAGGGTAAAGGAATCACAAGTAATGGTGTCATATCAAAGCAAACATATAATCCAAAAGAAATCTCAACATAAATATTGAAATAATCCAAGTCAAAACGACTTCAATACATAGGTCCCAGTGGAATAATAAACTCAAATGAAATGTCTAAAATATAAAGTCTAATTGGCATCATAAGATCAAAGCTAAAATCTCTAAGGTAAGTCCACACAACACTCATCCCAAAGCAATACCAGCTCCAATGCTTAGATACCGCCATGGAAGAAAAGAAATGCGGCCGAGCTTCAAAAGCCAGTGAATGAGATATACAAGCAAAGCGAATACGAAGCGAGAACGAATACGAAATAAAGTGAAAGAAAGATAGCGAAATCATAATCATTTCAAAAGATAAATCGGGATATAAGAATAAGTTTTATAGCTAACTACCTCGTGCCCAAACACATATGCCATATCATAAACATATCATAATCACATAAGGCAACAATTGTAGGGAGACCTACGAGTTATGAAGGGCGTGCATGCGCACATCAATCATCGATAAACATATAGCATATAACATATAATATATAACATATAACGGATCTAGGATGCACCCATCGCCTACAAACATACATTGATAACATAATATAAATTGGCTCATAGCAAATAACGAGATAAGGGACGTGGCGAACTTTACTCTCGCCCTAGAGTCATGTCGAAAGTGCATTGCGACACGGACATGGAACCCCATGACTAGTTAATAATTGGCTCGGGTGTCAAACTATCTTAAGTCAAATAAGAATGTCATAAGCGACATAGATCATATTTTATCAAACGTTTAGTCATGTTTTCGAAATCAAAGTCTTCATATCATATAGTTCAAAAATCAAATGTTTTACTGATTCAAAATCAAAGTTCGGATAAGCAACGACTCAAATAGACACATTAGGGTTCATAGCAAAGGCTTAGGAAATCCTAATATGAAAACTAACGAAAAGAAAACATTATCTGAAACCTTCTTGAAAAGGTCGAATATCTGTACCTTATTCCAAAGCAAATGATCGACAAGAAGACACGGGAAAGCAAAGAATTACTCCTTCTTCACGAACCTATATACATTAATGGTCGTATATATTATTAATGATTCCATAATCGTCGAAATAATCTTTTAATATTTTAGGTTTTATAATTAAACGAGACTTAAATGTTTTATAATAAATATTGTAGATTAGGGTTCATATGTCATTTATTAAAGTTTAGAGTTAAATGTGAAAATAGTTTAAACGTCATAACTCACACATAAAATAACGAATTTATATATTTAGTTTTCAAAACCCTAATCGACTCTCATTTATATTTTAGGGTTTCTATCTTTAATATCTCATTAATATACTTTTACTTACATGTTACGTCTTTTAATGACTCGTTACTTAACCTAACATGTCATAAAACAATCTTTCCTTTTATGTTTCACCATATCGTTTTATGATTTTATGTGAGATACAAGTTACTTATTACTCGTATTAATTACACACGCATATGAGACACGATTCACAACCATTAGGGTTTAGCATTCCTTATTCGATTAACATATCAAAACTAGGGTTTACGTTTACATAACCTTTACTTAATTAATATACTTTTAAAAACTCATATGTGACTCGGTTCAACTTAGGGTTTTTGGCTATTAGGTTTTACGCAAGTCTTAACTCATCTTCATACTTTACTTATTCAAGTTATCAAGTTATACCTTAACCTAATTATATGCATGGTTCGGTTCTCATTACATAGGTTCGGTCCTTATTAAATCGACACAAACATGACCCGATTCAATATTACATATTACATACGTAACTCTTTAATACTTGTAAGGTTTAATCATTAGGGTTTTCTTTGTTTAGGTTTCCTTAGGCTCGGTCACAAAAATAAAAATGCAACTCGACTAGAACAAAACATATAACAATATAGTAACGCAAAGTACATCAAACAAAGACGAGAATAAGTTATACCTTGACTTGGTTGAGAAAAATCTCGACACCAAGGGTGTTTGTATATTCGGCCGAGCAAAGAAGAAAAGAAAAAGAGAGACACAAACCAAACTAGTAGTTGTATTTGATTTAGGAATAGAAAGGGATTGGGTTTCGGTTTGGCCCAACCGAGCACACCCACACACGCACACCATGGGCTTCGGCCTTGGTCCACACGAAGCAAAACAAACACGACCCAAATCATTTACGAAACGTTAAATCTTTGTCGTACCAAAATCGATCACGTAATATATTTTAGTTAGGTTTTAATTATTCACAAGTTAACTTTTAATTTCATTAAATGTTATAAATGTATTTTACGTATTTAATAAATTTTAGTTCTAAGGGTATTTTAGTCTTTAATCGATTTTAGATTTTCGTGTTTCTGATAGCGCTCGTTAGCAGAGCAAAGGGTATGTCATCAAGCCCCCCAGTCTAATGTTATGCATGCGAAGAGTGCATGGCTTTAGACTTGTCATTTCTTTGTTAAAAAAGACTTTGTAACAATTTTTACTACTTTTCATTTGTCAAATCCAATATAAATGTAGCTACACTTGTTTTTAATAGTCCACATTTGACTCAATCGTGGTGGATACCTCATTAAGCCCCCTAGTATAATGGTATGACTTCGTAGGAGGCATGAGATTAGACTTAAGTAGTCCGAAACCCTTTGTTATATAAGGGCGTGTGTATTAGGGTTTTCCATATAACTTCGCTTTTACTTATAAGCGAGTTTTATTGGAACCTATTTGTACATACACCGAGTTATCGAAAGGTACCAAGGTTTGTGTACAAACTTGGCTTTGTTTTGTAATGCATGCCATAAGGCATTTTATCGCACATGTTAGGCTCTAGCGAGCTCCTCGCACTGATCACGAGGGCGATGGGAGTGTCCCATGATTTTAGGTAACCGCTTGGTCACGATCTCTATCTTGCCGGAAAGCCTTGATATGGTTGTGAGCGTGGGTTTGACTTGGCCTTATGAAACCTTTGCATTAATATCTTGAAGAGCATACCCGAAGAGCTTAGGACTTCGATTGGCGGATTCTCAACTGGTAACCATATCATAGATGAATGGTTTCGCCAAAGAAGATTTTGGAGGTTTGCAAAGTATGTCGGAATGTAGCTCGAGTGAGTATGAAGGAGACCTTCAAATTAGATGGAGGTATATCATCAAACCCTCGGTCGAAGTGATGTACATTTCAATGTAATGCTTTCGACTTAAAAGAAATACTTCCTTGAGACAAAAACAAGGATTAATCGTTAAGTAATATAAACCTCGAAGATCGTATATTTTGTATGTGCATGAAGCTTATGGACTTCATTTAAGCAAAGCGATAGTCCTTGGACAACACTTACTTTCTTTGCTAGGCTATGGCCTTATGCTAGGTGTGCTAGCATATTTTAATATCTACAATTAGAGACTATGTCTCGATTTTTATTGATGTTGATTCTTCTCATACGTTTCATATGCACGTAACTTATTTTACACCCTAAGGCGTATGGTAGATGCATAGCCTCATTGTGTAATTTCTTCACCAAGAATATAGCAATCGTATAATTTAATTCTTGACGGAGGGTTGCGACCCTCTCCATCTTAGTCCTTTGGGTAGCAAAGGCACGGAATACCTTAAGACCAAGTAGGAAAGTTAATGTGAAGTTAAGATGGATGTTAAGCATATGAGCAAGACGTATTGTTAGTCTTTGTACATCTTTGTTGTATTGAACGAAACAATAGATTTGAGGAAAATGTGTTATATCATTAAGTGGGTAGGAGGATTACATCATTTTAAGAAATGAATACTAAATGCCTACCATTAATGCTTCTTTCTCAAGTGAGAAGAATGCAAATACATTGATTGAAAACAAAATAAGATAAGTTTTACATCTATGAGGTTATGTAATTATATTGGCGGTCGAGGCTCTGTAATTGTGTCAAAGGAGACACCTATGAATCGGAGGCTATGCTCAGTAGTTGTGTCGACAGAGTCTTATGTCGACATCGTGATCTTTGTGTAGTCATATTGATGAGGCTTATGTTAGCATATGTGATGCTCTAACAGAGGTTCTAGGAGCGTAGGGTATCCTTTGTCAATGTTGTCGATCTCTAATGATCATTGTGTCATAAGCAAAGGATCAATAAAAGATGGTTTATAGTGCTTTTAATAAACATTTAAAGTTTCATATGTAGATAATCGATTTATAGTGAAACAGAGGCAATATAGCGTACTACTTTCGTAGAAAACATGCCAGATTGACAAAGGGTATCTATGTCATTAATGTATGGTCTATGTTCACCTTGTGGTAAACATTTTGCGAAGGAAGGTTAAGGCCCTACTTGAGTGTACCATTATGTGCCCGAATTTCTTAAATGAATCATTGCGAAGGTTACAACGGAGGTTGCCATAGAGACTAGAGCAGAGGACTAGTGATTTCAAACCTTCTTATTAGGAAAACCCATGACGAAGGCGCAGAGACTTCTTCTCAAAATGAACCCGAACAGAGGCTCCTACGAAGGTTATTGAACCTTCTCTCAAAATAGACCATAACAGAGGTCACTACGGAGGCTCTTATGAAGGCTATTGACTTTAAACCTTCTTCTCAAAATGAACCCAAAGAGGCTCCTACGAAGGTTGTTGAGTTTGAACCTTCTTCATGAAACGAACCCAAACGAGAGGGCACTGAGTGCAGCGGAGGCTCTTATGAAGGCTATTGACTTTGAACCTTCTTAAGTTAAACCCAAATAGAGATTTTGACAAAGGCACAAAGATTTCCACAGTCGCTTCTTTGACCCTTCATCTTAAATGAAGCCAAATGCGAGGCTCCTTGAACATAACGAGGCAGTATGAGACTGCCCGTTTAAACCCGCGGAGGTTGTTGAAATGGTAACGTAAATTTGTGGTTGGTGGAAAATCTCATGATTAGAGATAAAAGTGGAATTTCGGTGGTGCTACCATGTGGTAACAAGGATATAAGGAATTACGGTTGAATTAGACCTTATTTATGGAAGCGGTTATTTGACTTGAAAGCGGGACTTATTGTTGTGTGTCCGGATGGCGCCATGATTGTACAATAATATGCACATACCGAGGCCGTCAATGGTGATTAACGGAGTTAGGGGTGATGGTGGTGATGCCAGTGCAAGATAACACGAAATTAAGAAAAGAAGAGACTACGTTAGGCGAGCGGGGAAGCCCTCGCGAATCGCCTCCGGTGTGAAATCGGTCATGGTGATTATGTCATGAAAGTATTGAGGTGGAAGATGAGATCTCCAGGATAAGTTAGATTACATACCTACTGTGATGACTTCCTTATTTATAGGCATAAGAATCTGATAGAGCGATCCACGAGAGGGTGTGTGAGGCGATTGGAGAGGTCATGGCGATTCTGAGGGTCATGGCTAAGATCATGGTTGTTGACCGATTGCTTTGACCGAGATCTTATTTGACGTTCTGTTGACCACTCGATCATACCAGCGTTCATAGGTAGAGAGCTATGACCTTTGAAGCCGACCTTTGTCGGGCGCACGAACTCTTGTGGAGGCAGGGCTCCGAGCAGATGGCGGAGGCGGACTCGAGCGTGAGCGGAGGCCTTGGCGGTAGCCATTGTGAATGACTTTATGCCAACATTATGTAGGACGGAAGGCGTAAGCCAAATCCTTTAGGAGAGTACATCATACCCTTTGTACAAATGATAAGCTAAGTACCGGAGTAGCGGTGCTTTAGTTAGCGAGCAGAGTATCTCATCATATGCATACATTCGAATTTAGTGTATGCTTGCTAACCTAATATCACACGATATTTGGACTCAACTTTACTCGAGTTATTCAAAAACATGTATGTCACACATACCTGGTAAGAGAAAAAAGGTTAATAAAATTCGGGCCAAGCTTTTCATACGTTTAGTTAAGCTAAACTTAATGCAAGCTTTTATATATGAAATTATGCCTAAAAATAAATTCATATGACCATTTATTATTTTATTTTAACAAAAAATTGGAGTTCATGATTCCTACCTTTTTAAACTCTATACTGCATTTTTCAGTTTTCTAAAAAGAGTAATGTAATATATCTAAACACGCTTTTTTCAACTTTAACTTAAATCCTCTTTAAAGTTAGGGAAACAAGTGACGTTTTCTCAAGTTGTCTGATGACGTATATTCATAACCGTGTTTTTGGGTGCATAGATGTTGACGAAGATTCATATGACAACAATAACCTTCTGATTATAGATTAAACATTAGCATACAAATATATTGGATGTAACAACCAAGTGGAAGGATATATATTTCCATATTAAATGTTTATAATATTACTAGTATGTAATTTGTTACGGAATGCCAAGATAGCATTGTATTATGTACACAACTTCAAAAGTTCAAATTATGTATTTAATTTACAATCCTCTCGAATATATATATATATACTAGTGTCAAAACCCGTCCGATGGACGGGTATGACTTGTGGTTTTTATTTTATGTTTTAGTAGAAAAAATATATACAAAAAAGTAATTCAAAATTAAATTAAACAATTTACAACTATAATTGATTTATCATAATACACATTTGATGTTACCATAATTAAACAATTCAATGTGTATTTTTGGCCATGTAGAAATAAACTGGAGTCAACTATGAAAGGGTACCATCACCAAGAACCGCAAATCTCGAATGGTCCCAAACCTCCTCTTTGCGTTGCAAAGTCCGTCCTAATTTGCGACTTAATGATCCACATAAGCATACAGAAACTCAGTCATTAACATTTATGTGTAATTAATAGTTACTCGATTAATAATTCGAATGTAATTGTAAGATCACCTTAAACCAACATATGTGAATCTTGTTGGTGTTACCATATAGACCGCCTTAATGCATTTAAAAAGGGCGAATAATGAAAAAATCGTGAGCACTTGACACTTTATGTGATTGTGTGTATAACTATTTTTCTTATTGTATGTCTTGAACTTTCAAATTTCGATCATTGTGTGTATTCTATGACTATTACGCCATGTAAAATGACCATTTTACCCTTGAAATTGAAAAATTAAGGGTAAAATGGTCACAAAATACACACAATAATCGATTTTTGAAAGTTCAGTACACACAATAAGAAAAAAAATAGTTAACTGCACACAATCATAAAGAGTGTCAAGTTCGATGCATTTTTTTGTCATTTGCCCTTAAAAAAAAGACAACCCCCGTCTTTCGTACTAATTCGTTGAAAAAAGGCCCTAACTGAGGTTATCATACATTTTATTTTATTTCATGTAATAAAATGAGAACATGTAAAAAATGATACTAATCAAAATTAGGGAATATAATTTCATAAAAACATCAACAAATAGATGATGCAACTACCCTTTAGCTATTGTTAATGATAAGTAATTGAAACCTTACGGAAACTATCAATAAAAACATGTGCACGTGGAATCTTTCATATGTACTTTCAACCGCCAACTTTCCATCAACAAATGTTAATCCAACCTCATAACTGTAAAACATATGAGGTTCCCAAAATGGATATTATATATGGATCAGTATATATACCGATTTAACTAAGCAACTTAAACCATAAACAAACTCAACATTCATAAAAACCACTTTTTAATAATCACTAAAAATTCAGTAATATTCTGAGACTCCTTCCAGTTTACACTTTACATCAACAGCCCTACCCATTTTTAAAAAAACCCTCACATGGATTAATAAACAATAAAATCAAGATGTGACACGTACCTTTGGATAACTTTGAATAGATGAGTGTCGTCCTGAAAGAAAAAGAACTAACGCTTGATCTTTTTGGCTGTGTTATGTATGCGTTGGCATACCTTTACTTCAAAAATCTATGCCTCTACTTCCATGGCTCGGAGATGCTGGAAAAGATACTATTAGGGTTTTGATAAAAGTATACTATGAATAAACTGGCTTTTTTAAGTGTGTTTATATGTTTGAGTAGGGTTTAAATTTCTTAGATTATTACCTACGTTGTAGGGATTCTGATTGATAGTTTTCTCATTGGTTGCATAAGTTTATAGTTTTGGACTTGTAATATATAATTCAAAAAATGAGTTGGTCTACTGGTTATCATGTTTGTTTGTGGACTAACAGACCCAGGTTTGAAACATGCACGTATCATTTTTTAACATTTATTCTGAAATATTGAAAAAAATTTGAAAATTTAATGACTTCATACGCATAATGATGACATAGCTTTATGACGTGGCATTATGGGATACCAAGTGGAATTGTTTTATTTTTTTGTTGTGTAAGTGGATGACCAAAAACTAATGTCTACGAAGTTAAGGTGTTTATCAACTTTATTTTTTTTACATCTTAATGGGAGTATACAAGATTACATCTGTATCATAATATGTGTTGGATTATGTAAACTTTTATATTTAGCAATATAAGTTCTAATTATTGGTTTTTAATTAAAAGTTTTATAAAAACAATTTTAATGGTGTTTTTATTAACGCGAGCGGAAAACTTCAATGAAATTGAGTGTGGGAAGCCATACCCAAGGTTTGTTGTAGCAACATGTAAAATAAAAATCAAACATCTACTATAAAATGAAACTCTTTAACATGTAAAAATAATGGTAAGCGCTAAAGCACATTTGAGCTCATTCCCATTGAAATGATTGGACCATCTCTTTGGACCATGTATTGTCCACCATGCTATCTCATTCACAAATAGATGTTGTTATGAACGGGTTCATAAGCAGAATCTGTTATTATTAAAATAATTTGTAACAATTAAGAGCTTTTCAATCATTTACCATTACATTTAGGGATGAAAGATGCAAATTATTGTAAACCACGATGGTAAGATTTATACTTAACTCTCTAAACTCGACGTCTATCACTACCACTATCACGAATTAATCGTAAACATTTACATACTTGGATGGCTTATTATTTAGTTTCACTAAAGCAGGCGTGTTTTAAGGCACATGAACTACACATAACTTATCACAATCTAAACATGTAAAGCTGTAGGAATAAAACAACTTAGGAATTTTGCCTTTATAGCAAATTGTGCAATCTATCATATATAGACACACCAAATCTAATCATATGGACAATGAAATGAAAGCTTGATACCGAAATCACCAAGATCAAACTCTTGTTGGTGATGGTCTCCATACCAATGCATATGACCTTCTTTTCTAAAAAAAATAGAAATGTATGCCTTTTACAACAAAATAATTATAGTTACCATGTACAGATACAATTTTTTATTTAGATAATAGCTCATAACTGAAGCCTTCATAATCATGATCCAAAACCTTAAACATTTTATCTTTTATATTCTTGGACCTCATAAATAGGTACAATAATATAATGTCTTCTCAATCATGCAATAACTTCTTTAATTTCTATTTTTCATAAGGTATGTTGATGGCACATTTTCATACTCTTTCATACTATGTCATACGTGATTAAACTTTCATTAACTATTAAAAGGGCTTTTCGGATGTTTATCGTCAACGGTGTATCTTTTCAAGCAACAATGATGCAACATGTTCTATCTGAATGCTACACATAAACTATAGCAAAATATCCGGTTAATAAAAGGCGTATAGATAGACAAAAGTTTATGTTAAGTACCTCTTTAGTCTACCTCAAGTCGGCTTTCCTAGCTTTTAGCTCTTTATTGTTCTTTGCATATAAAGAATATGTATAAAGCAACTTCTTTGAAAAGCGAGACTCGTCATAGAAACGCATAAAATTAATAAGACTCGTTTGTTATGCTACCAATAAAACATGATTTGTACAACAAACGGAAATATGCAAGCGACACAGAGAGTGGAATGTTCAACACTTGCGCACAAACCCATTTTTGATGTGTAGACTTGTACATAAAATAAATTAAAGAAACATGTTGGTCTTAAGGTTGTACATAAATAAATTAACTTTTATTTATTTATGAGATCTTTTACCTCAAAATCACAATAATTCTTAGTATTTCTAAATATTGTAGCAACGGAACTTACCCAAATCAATTGAAGTTGCACAGGAAGTACTTGATTCCAAACTCATTTGCCTTGAAACTTGTCTCTCAACAAATCCAAGATAACATTCTTACTAAAAACATATATGCCCATACTTGCAGTGAAAGGCATTTCTTTTGCCTTCTTATCATCGAGGCCTAGAATGGTAGCATTAACCTAACATGAATAGGCCTAGAATGGTAGTATTAACCTAATATGAATATAATAACTCATAAACATTACATATGGTCTATGTGACATTTTGGACATTTTGGCTTTCTGAAAATCCAATTATCTATCCTTCTCATCTATCTTCATTAAACCAAATGCAGGGGCACGTTTTTCTTCCATAGGCAGAGCAACCACTGTTATATCAGCATCATTTTCCCTATGTGCTCGGGTAAATTTTTTATAGTTCATCCGATACAAATGATCACCAGAACAAACCAAAAATTCCAATACATTTTGTTCTTCAAGCAACCATAGACAATGCCTTGTAGCATCCGCCATACCCTACTCATTTAACACAAATCATTTTATTTTATAATTATCATTGGAGAAAGTAGCTTAATGAATATAAAACTATAAACATACAAAATTATTTATTGAATGCATTAAGAACAAAACAAAATATATGTTTGTTGAATGTGAGAAAATATAAAGCTTGACAACCTTCGTGTCTACAAACTTATTTACATGAATGGTGCATTTGCTTAATCATAGATGGGCTAAGATGCCTGATTGACACCTTCATTCTAGAACCTTGACAGCCGACACATTTCATTGAAACGTCTGAATATGACCCGTTACAACAACTTTTATAACTTCGTTAGACGACATAATAGAATATATTATAAGTTAGACACTATGGACTCATTAATAACATATACTAAGACAAATGTTATGCAAAAATGCAGAAGAAACAATTCACATCAAAATAATTCTCACCGTGTAAGGGCCGGTGAGCCGCAATTTCCAATTTTTTTGATCAACTGGGCTGCCACCAAAAGTCCAAAACAGTTTCATTCCATAACAGTACAAGTGTGTGCATATATCTATGACTTGGTATTAAACGACACAACTTGAAGCCTCTCATTGAGTGAACCGATAATTATGACTAAACAAACAATAGTGAGTACCATGTACAGATTTGTATATTTAATGTCACTCACATGGTCAAGAGTAAGAAACTCGGAGTCCTTTTGCTTACATAACCATTATTTTCCAACTTCTTATTACATAGCATAACAAAAGAGGAAACGAAACAGTGACCCAGTTTTTATTATTGGCTTGATCCAAGCATGGTATCAATTTCACGGGCCTAAAAGGGTTACAAAAATAAGTTCAAAAACATGTCAAATGGGTTGTAAATCTAGTTATAAGATAAGTGGCATAACCAAGCACATCAAAAAGTATCTATACTTCCGTCTCACCTAATAAGTTAATCCTATGGCTTGCTTGCAACTTTGCAAAGTCAAATAAAAGGCCGTGTATTATTCAATTTAGGAGGTAATTTCAATCTTTCATCAATACCCTCCCCATAAAATGAAACATATAAGTTAATCCTATGGCTTGCTTGCAACTTCGTAAAGTCAAATAAAAGGCCGTGTATTAATCAATTTTGGAGGTAATTTTAATTTTTCATCAATACTCCCCGTAAAATGAAACATAAATTTTTTCTGCATAGCACTTGAAGGTCATATTTCCTGAACACTGATAGCATTACACAGTTTTAAACAATATCAACCAACTTATTATACGAAACAGTCTAAAGATATACAGGGTCCAAACTTTCAATTAAAAACTGACTTATGCACATTGTTTCTTAAACAACTCATTCCCATTTCAGTTACTGTCATTTGCTCTCGGTGTATACCTGCAGGTCAAATTGCTTATTATTTAATACTTTTGGGGTGTTCTACATTTTAAACTGATTATTGTGACTGAAATGTAATGCTTATGATCATGTGATTATTTAGATGTTAATTTATGAGTTTTGGATAATAAGTTTCACATACTAAAACATAATATGATTATCTCAGGTTGGATAATAGGTTTCACATACTAAACATTATTGGCCATTTTTCGTATTCTTAAATCATCAGAATATGCCAACCACTCAAACATCTCATCGTTTGATTATTAAGTCTTCAAACAACAACAAAATTTCCAAACAATATCTCTATTATTACATTCAATAATCTATAAATGAATATTCAAATCTTTATAACCAACCAATCAATAAATGGACCCTTTTTTCCATTAGTTAGAAGGTAGACTTAATGGACTGTCATTTATTTAGATAAGTCTATAAAAAAATCAAGTGCACTCGGGCTCCGACCTGCCCTATTTAGTGACTACCTCATGCCCTTAAAAATTGATTCCACCATGGTTAGAGAACATTGCTTCTCTTACCTAGTTAAATAAGTGCATGTAATGTCAGCAAGTAAAAAAAGAGAAACAAACCTTTGGAGGGGGCAAGCACGGAGATAAAATGTTCTATAGTTCCACCAAGCAGACCAATACCATCTAAAAAGACAAATGGAGGCTTGGTCAGTGTACACAACCTAAACAATTAGACATCAAGCATTAGCCACACTAATTCAGATCTCAACAACTGACCTTCAGTAAGAGTTCCCTTGCCAAATTCGTCTAGCAAACATAATGATCAAGAAGTAGCATGCCTTTGAAAGTTCTTAACATCAGTCTTAGTATTCAACATAATTGTTAAAGTTTGTAAATACTATTTGTTTCATAAGAGATACCTTAGCATCATTCCAACTTGATGTAGATCAATCATAAATGTGGATTGTTCAGCTGTCATAAGCTTGCCTCCCATAGTACAAAAAATTCTATAATTTATCATTTATGTGGACATTTACTCGGTACCAAGTGAGTAAAAGTCATTTCAAGATCCTTAGGATCGATGAGAAAAAGGATGAAAAGCATCAAACCTGTCAGTTAAACCCACTTTCGCAGCATCTGCTGGTACAAAACTTCCAATGTGGGCAAGGAAAACTATCAGTGCTGCATGTGTTTTTTAATTCAAGGATGAGATTTACTCACCAGGAAACTCAACATAGATTGGACTCCATGTGCAAGCGTATGATGAAAAAGTGAAAATGAAAACAAACTATTAGGAACAACCTGCTTTATGTATATGCTTTTGCCTAAATAGTTAGGTCCAGTGATAATATGTACGTTCCCTGTAAAATGAATGATGTTCTAAGGAGCTCATAAGCCAAAGAAACCCAAGCGAGAATAAATAAATACAATATTCCATATACAATTATCAATTTTCTTTGTATCATTAGGAATAAATGTGTCGACTGCCATTTCCTGCAAACATTTCTGGCCATAGATTAGGCTCTGTGTTAATCAGACAATCTATTTGTTATTAATATAAACGACAAAAGAAATACACATTATGAGTACAAAATTAACTTTGGCCTTCCATTGCGACTATACATCACATTTACAGGAGTCAACATTGGCCTTACATAATTGTTTTGACGTTCAACCAGTGCCAGTGACAAGAAGATATGCAACGGTGAGCAAATACAGTCCGAATCATACTAAATAACCTGTTACAAAAACCACCTTGGGGAAATCAAGCAGAAAACTTGAGCAGTTAAGAATGTATTTACCAGTCGAGTTCGTCTGCAAAATTGACTCCATTATGAAGATGAATAGAGAACTCAAGAATATGTGAAACTAAGTCCCTTGTGATAGCTCTTTCCATGTCTTGGAAAAGAAGTACATACATACAAAAAATAAACCTTTTATGTCAAAAAGTGAAATTCAACTTAATCCTGGAGTTGCATATCTTACGTGCAAAAGTATGTGAAAATGACTATGTTCACTTATCCACATAGATAACAATTTGATCAAAAAAGTATGCGAGTAATTAAAAAAGAGGTTGTAGCTGTTAAAAAGGTTGTGGTGAAACTTAAAATGAGTCCTGCTAAGAAACTTATTCCCATGTCTACCCAAATATTTCTGAAACATTTTAATCGTGAACCCCAAATATTTTAACCGGATTGTGCAAAGAGTTAACTGGTTGATCTAGTATTATTAGCCTCTTCCCGACATCTCACCTCAATCTCAATATCAGTACCATCATTTACTAAATTACCCTTATACTCGTCTCCCTTTTGAATTTTTGGTTTAGTAGTAAGATTATTAATCAGGTTCTCAATATTTGAGAGATGAATCTGAGAAGAGGTTGTGTCATCATCATTAGACATGTCCTATACCTGACCTCATATCTAGAAATCAGTTGCAGCAGTGAGTGTCACGTTATAATTACCCTTCTGTATATTTGGTTCAAAGCCTGGATTTTTCCTTGTGTTCTCCGTAACTGAGAGTCGGATTGGAGAAGAGTATGTGATATTGTAAGCGCCATTGTAGGCAGGAATATCATCTTCTAGACTGTGTATATCAATATCGTTTGCAGAATTCGGTACTGCATCGTAATCATCTTTCTCTTGGTCCTTTTTTTGAATATTTGGTTCATGAGTCAGAGTTTTGCTCGAGTTCTCGTTATATGAGAAATTGAGAACCAAGTTTGAGAAGAGAATGTGTCGTTGTAGCTACTGTTATAGGTAGATGTATCTGTTGGGTATTTTTCTTTGGCCCATGAGGAAAGCCCACCAAATAAGCCCAAATATATAGTCAATGTTATTTGTTGACTTGGAGGATGTATGTATTAATCTTGGGCAGCCACTACCACAGAGATAATAACAATAATAGAGAGAGAGAGAGAGATCAAAAAGAGAGAGTAAAGTGCAGTCCCGTTTTTCTGTACAGCAGCCCACAAAACTGAAGATCGCCGAGTTTGAACCGTTGGATCGTAACGATTTTTGGGCTGTAGCTTCCTTACATATAAAGGAAGGTTTTGACCGTTGGAATCTGATTTTGAGGCACTGAAGTCCTGTTTCTTGCCCGAGCAGATTGCATCGATTTTACGGTGATGTTGTTCACTACTAGAAAGCAGAGCAACGCCGACGGATTTATTGTCGGAAATAAATCCGTTACTAATTACTGACGGAATTACTGACGGATTGCCGACAGTGAGTGTTGTTGACGGAATATTGACTGATTTATGACGGATTACCGACGCACTAAAATCCGTTAGTAATCTGTCAATGAATCTTGACGGATTTCGGCGCACTAATGACGGATATGAGATTCCGTCGGTATTACATCACAAAGTAGTGATCGAGGAAGATCCGGCGGTAATCCGTCATTAACTCCCGGCGGATTAGTGACACGTTAATGATGTAACAATATCTGCTTGCAACTGCAAGTGCCAAACGAGTTACCAGCGAATTTGCGATTTTAATATATAATATTTGATACTAAACTTGTATCTATGTTTGTTAGTTTAGTTAAACTTAAATACACAAGACACGATGTTAGTGTTAGTGTTGGCACCTAACCGTTGTATTCTTGTTTTAGGTTTGTTAGTTTTTAAAATTAACTATATGAAGGTGTGATGTTAGTAGGGGTGGAAGCAGTAGAGCCGAGCTCGAGCTCGTTAAGGCTCGAGCTCGGCTCGTTTATATATATAAAGCTCGAGCTCGGGCTCGAGCTCGTTCGAGCCTTATACTTTGAGCTCGAGCTCGGCTCGTGAAAATTTTCACAAGCTCGAGCTCGGCCCGGCTCGACTAATTTTATGATGTTTTGAGCTCGGCTCGTTAATTACATAAAGCTCGAGCTCGTTTACTACTTTTAAGCTCGTTTATCGTATAGAGCGATATATACACGTATATAATTCTAGGGCTCGTTTGGGCTCGCGAGCCTACTCGAGCTTTGTCTGAGCTCGGGCTCGAGCTCGATTATTAAATGAGCCCAAAATTGGGCTCGAGCTGGGCTCGAGCTCGTTTAACTCGGCTCGTTCGGGCTTTTACCGATCCGATCCGAGCTTTTCACGGCGGCTCGGCTCGTTTACACCCCTAGATGTTAGTGTTAGTACCTACCCGAAGTATGCTTGTAAGAAGGCATTCTTTAATCATAATGAGCAATAAAAAAGTACATACGGTATAAACTCTCTTTGTTAATAACTGTGTGAAGGCGTTTTTCATTGTCCATTCGTTTATGAACATTTTTAAGCTTGATTGTTCTCTTGTGTGTTTGAGCAAAGGTTTGTGTTCGAGCGGGTTTTTCGGCATGTTAGCTAATTGGTTGTTTTCTTGGACAACTTAAGGATATATCTTCGGCCGTCTTCCGTGCATCATTGTAACATATATCATTTTCTCTTTTCTTTTTAACGAAAAATTTCAAAATAAACCTTTTACCCAAAACAACTTTATTTAGTACAATGAACTTATTATTATTTTTTTATGAAATATGTAAACAAACTAACAAAATAAGATAAAACAAATACCCATTTAATCTTAATATTGTCTACACAAGACTAGGGCTGAGCATCAGTCATAAACCGACCTGACTCGACCCGAATCGAGAAAATCGTGAAAAACGCGAACCGAATATTGTGGGTTCGGTTCGGTTTTTTTTCAGTCTAGGTGTATTTTGGTATGTTTTTGTCAGTTTTGGGCCAAACCGGACCAAACCGACCGACTCGACCCGACCCGAAATCGAAATCATGTAAAACCCAAAACCAAAATTGAACCGACGAGTTGTCGATTCAGTCAGTTTCATTGGTCCAGTTCGATTTTGAACATTCGGTGCTCATCCCTACACAAGACTAATACAATAATATTTTTACACATGAAGTTGTCATAGTAAATCAATTTATTGAATTTTGTGATCATACATTTTTACCTTATATTAGTTTTAAAAACTTTTCCTTAAAATTTATTCTTCCCCAAATTTTCATTATATCCCGCCCCAAATTTCCCCAAAATCAAAATCACTTTTTTATCCTCCATCTTTTTGTTCCCTCTAACCTAGGGTAAGCAGGCGAGCGTTCATTGAACATTTCATGAACCGTTCGGTAAAAGTTCGTTTATGTTCATTTATTTATTAAATGAACGAACATGAACAATATTTTACGATCGTTTAGTTAAATTAACGAACATGAACAAAAGTCACGTCCGTTTATTTATGTCCGTGAACGTCCGATTATGCGTTTGTTAGCGTTCGTTTATGTTCATTCATTTATTTATGTTCGTATATTATATCTTTTAATTTTATAATTTTAAAATTAGTTTGTTTAAACAAAACAACACTTATAAAACAATGTCAGATGCATAATTTAATAAAGTTTATGTTTGTTTGTTTTTTTTTATTTATGTTCGATCGTTTATGTCCGTTTAGCGTTCGTTTAGTTTCTTAATGAACGAACATGAACAACTCATTTTCTTAATAAACGAACATGAACAAGAAATTTTGTCCGTTTAAGCGTTCGTGTTCGTTTATTTGTCCGGTTAAAATTAAATGAACGAACATGAACTAGGCTCCGTTCGTGTTCGTCCGGTTCGTTTACAGCCCTACTCTAACCTATGACTAATTCAGTCACGCCCCACCATTTTCCCCAAAATCAAAATCATAGAGAAGCTATGGTGTGGTTTCCCAGCTTTACCACACATCTTGAAGTCTTGAACCCTTAAATATAGATAAGACACATTATCCTATCATTATCCACAACTAAATTCCCAAATTCCAACCTTCCGTTCACCCCTTTCGCGGATACACCAATCTCCCCAACCCACATCTTTCATTATTCAAATATATGTGACCAGACTCTAATCCCGTGAACCTACTCAGCAAACGGTCGAATAAAAAAGCTAACACACACCTAAAAAGTCAAAGCCATTCACCATCATTGCTACCGAAGTTGTGTACCGAATAAAGGATTGGTTCGGGTTCGATTCGTGTACCAAGTCGGGTTTCATTCCATTTGTCACCATCATCCTGTTGCTTCTCGTGGGTATGTCGAAACCCACCAAGTTTAGTTTTTATTTTAATTATTTTGATTCAAATGTAAAACTTGGATTTGTATAAAAAGATTATGTGATTGTAACAGATTAAAAGTTGTTTTGTATCAAAAGTATCATCGTAAGAATCGTGGTTTATGGTTTTTATATTGTTTGATTCGGTGTGCTTATTGTTGTGGCTTAATTGATTATTTATCGACTAGTATAGCTTATGATTAATTCTGTTTGGATTCGGATATAACGGGACTAATAGGGTACGTTTGGTTCGGGTTTATGTTTTGGTTATATAAGTTTTAACTTTATTTGGCCTGTGGCGTATTTGGAAACTTGGTTAAGTAGTCTTTTTGGTATCCAGTCGAGTGTAGTAACCCGCGGGGGTTCAAGTCGAGATCGTGTAAGCATGGCTCGGTCTTGTTTGTTTTGGTTTGGCCACGTTCGACCACGACACCACGAGTATGATAGTTTGTCATTGGTATGTTTTTGCGGTTCACAAACTCACCCAGGAGTGTGTTTATTTTGGTTATTTCTTTCGGTGTCAAACACAAACCCGCGAGGGTCGTTATTGAGTTTATTTAATTCGAGTCACAGGGGTGTAAATATTGGTTTGATGTTGTGTTTTCTACTTGGTTCAAGTTGACCCACCCAGGGGTGTTTCTTTTTGTTATTCTGTGACTCAACTTGTTGTTTGAATTTGATTATTAACTTGCTCCAAAGAGTGTGTTTGTTTTGTCTTTATTCCCAACAGGGGAGTTTGTTTCTACTTATTTTCAGCCCGCAAAGGTGCGTTGAGACATGCTTAATACAGCCCCTAAAGGGTATGTTTTGTTGCCAATTTTCTGCACAAAAGAGTGCATTTGGACACCTCAATCTGACCCCTAAAGGGTATGTTTTGTTGCCAATTTTCTGCACAAAAGAGTGCATTTGGACCTGCTCAATACAGCCCCTAAAGGGTATGTTTCGTTGCCAATTTTCTGCACAAAAGAGTGCATCTAGACCTGCTCAATACAGCCCCTAATGGGTATGTTTTGTTGCCAATTTTCGCACAAAGAGTGCATCTGGACACTGCTCATTCTGACCCCAAAAGGCACGTTTCTGCTGAATTTTCACAGCACAGGCACATTCTTGCGATTTTTGGGCGTTTTTATGTTTGTTCATGGCTAAAATAGTTCTCAGTGGGTGAGTGATGTATATCCTGGTTTTGACGAAGTAACACGTGATAGATACAAAGACGAAAACTTTGCTCGGTGGTTCGAAGAATATGTAAGTTTTTCCCTTACTGTTCTTGTGAAACTTAATCATGTATATGTCTTTAAATTTACACATATTGTCTCTATAGGTTCGTCAAAGTCAAGATGATACTGCTACACAATTGAAGGATCTAGCATGTGGACCAGTACGGAAATATCGATCCCATAATGGATATTTTGTCAATGGTTACAAATTTCATACACGTTCATATGGAAATGGTCGTGTCACACAAAATAGCGGTGTATGCGTGAAAGGATCGGTTTATAACGACGATGTGTGTGACTACTATGGAGTGTTGGATGAAGTGTTAGAGGTCGAGTATCATAGCGAATCAACTCGTAGTGTTGTTGTGTTGTTCAAGTGTCATTGGTTTGATACGGTTCAAGGGGTAAAGGTTAATCAGAAACATGGATTAGTTGATATCAAATACAAGTCTAAGCTGGGCACTAATGATCCGTATGTTCTAGCATCACAATCAATTCAAGTGTATTATGCATCATATCCTTCAATGACGGAGGAGTCACCCTCGACAGATCTATCCACCCACCCTCGCTTCTATGAAATTAACGGCTCATGTTATATAATGGGGACATTCAATTGGCATGAGGTAACTTAAGCAATGTAAATGAATTTGATATACTTGGTATCGTAATAAAAATGATGTGCAATGTATTCTCCCGTAGGTTTGAAATAAGTAAAAACTTGAATAAATCGGGGCTATGAAAACTCACTGTTGCAATGATAATGATGATGTAATGGCAATCTTGAAATGAGGAGCAACCTCGACCGTGACCTATTATGAATGATATGTTCTAATGTAAATCATGAAACAATGTCGTGCATGCAAATCCACATGTAATCTATACCACTTATACGTTTTGAAAATATAATTTATCGCCGAAATATATGTTTATGACATCTCGTCATGTTATAAAATACTTTACAAGTATTTACGTTGAAATGATATCCTCGATAATCATTTAGTGATTTATTGTGAAATTATAACTTTTAGTAAGTAAAATAATGTCGTTGAAATTTCATGAAAGTGACTAAAACAGCCTCGAAAAGCTAGTCGTAAAATGGTGCACGTCGAGTGTTAGGACACGAACTCAACGGTTTTGCGAAGTTTGTATCATTATTTCAAAGTTTTAGCATTTAAGTTTTTATTATTGAGGTCTCGATCACGGAGAAAAACATAGGTAAAGTAGGGTACTTGTATCCAAAATATTGTTTAAGGATGGTTTTCGGCAAAGTTTAAGTGACCGTATTTTATTCATTACAACTCCGCTAGACAAACGGTCGGACATTTTGGAAGGTATACTTGGCGAACTAAATTTTATTAGAAGACATCACGTTATAAAAAGTATTACGTCAATGTTAAAAAGGACCTTCAACTTGGTCACTTGTTGCCATAATATTTGTCTAATAGAAATATAATAGTTTTTGCATTTATAATAAAGTTACGGCAACTTTGTTAAATCGCGTGTAATTTAATCGTTACAAGTCCGTTTTCTACGTTTTATATGTCCTCGGAATCATAATAATATATACTAACATATTTTTGATAAGTCGACACATTTTATAACGCTTAAGACTCATTTTTGACTCGTAAAAAGTCAAGATTACATGCTGAATTTTCTACCAAATATCTTTCGTCGTCAAACTTAAAAATTCATAACTTCTTCGTTATAACTCCGTTTTAATCCGTTCAAGCGCCACGGTTTCGTTTTAAAGTATATTTTCTAAATATCTAGGCCAAAATTTTTACCTACTGTCGAATTTTCCAGATTTTGAAAATAAAGACAGACCCTTTGCAAACTTGTCGAAATGAGTTTTTCTCGCGCCAAACCTATTCTAACCCATTCAAAACAACTCCGGTTATTCTAATCCTACCATACACCTTCTTAGGGTGTCATGGTTTCTAAACATCACCAAAAATAATATTTAACAAGGAGTAATTATAGGATGGATTATATATATATATAACACTTAAAAACCTTAAAAAGTGGTATAAACATCACATAACTTGCATGTTTTCTCAAATAAAAATGAAATGACCATAACAATGAATATGAAATATTATGATGATAATGAATGCTTACTAGTAACTTGATGAGGTTATTAGAACAAAGGGTTTTTCCTAATCACCCAAGGTTTATATTGCAAAACGTTAACAAGAGTGATACTAGTGTATGATAATCTTTGTCTTGAAAATTTTATGATGATCCTCCTTTGATCTTTGTGGCTGCCGGTTTTGGAGAGGAAGAGAAACAAGAGATGGTTTGATCTTTTTATTTTGCAAAATGAAGTGAAATGGTTTAAGTTAATAGTATTATACATAATACTTTAGAAGATATTTGCAAACCAATGTGACTCACCCTCCCTTTGTCGACAAGGAGGTGTAGTCATCTCTTAATACCATTTTTTTTTTTTTTTTTTTTTTTTTTTTATGTATAAGTGTAATTAAGTGTAAGTTACTTGAAGACTTGTGGTAAATTGTGTACCAATTTGAATATTTAAGGTAGCGTTAGATAAAAATAAATTTTCACGGGTCAAGATAAAATATATTGAGGTCACAAAAATTATAAAATACATTTCTTGCAAAAATTGAGTGAAATAATAATAATCGTGTAATATTTAAGAAAACCGTCGTAATTATATAAATATAACAATTTATATACAAAATAAATTTAAAACACTGGGTAAACTCATAATATTATTTTTATAAACTTAATATGAGTATAAAAATATATCGGGATAATTTTTGGAAGTAACAGATCAATTGTTCAAAATAATTAATTACGCGATAACGTTTATTTAATAAAAGATTATACTTTTAATGTAAAATGCAAAACCATGCATGAACTAATATGATGATAACGATGTTGATGAAATGTAGACTAAACTTAGTCTATATGAAATGTCCTCGATGATATGATCATGAATTCACAGCTAAACCATTAAGGTTACGTGAATTTGATGCTCGTAAACCTAGTTTACGATAAATGATGAAATAGTGAAACTTTTAAAGTTTGCAAAATGATCTGAAATTACGAGTTGTCACATTCGCCCAACCAAAAAGGAATTCAGTCCCTGAATTCAGTCCATGTTAGGTTCTACCATGTTACTTATGAAAGGGTGAGAATATTTGGGTCGCATTGGGTCGTCCAATGTTTTTCTGAATCATACCACGCCCTTCCTAGACGGGACTTTGAACATGAATTTGTTGCCAACTTGAAATTCTAATGGTTTGCGACTTATGGAACATACTTCCAAAATTTTGCGTCGTATATCGACGTAGCTTATCTAGCTATAGGTTGTTATTTGTAACTGATTTTTGATTTGTACGATCACTTTGTTGTTTCATGAATGAGTCATTGACTAGTGAGTTGGACTTTCCTGATTTTTGCCCGTAAATAAGTGATTGACATCTCAACCTTAGAGAGTCAATATGTTCATGTGTTGACTATTGCTGTAAATCAAATGGTTCGATGGAGTATGACTTGCCTAATCATTTCTAGAAAGTCACACATGCTTGAGCATATTATCTAATGTTTGAATTGTCCTTTCACTTTGACCATCGGTTTACTGGATGATATCTTGTGCTCATCTCTAATTTGGTTCCAAACGAATCTTGTAATGATTTCGAAGTTTGAAGTGAATCGACTATCTCTCGCCGGAAATGATGGAAATTAGTGCTCCATGCCTCGAGACTATTTCCTTGACATAAAGTCTAGTGAGTTGTTCCATGGAATAAGTCTCTAATTGGTATGAAATGGGATGATTTGGTAAGACGATCAACGATTACCCATATAGCATCGTAACCTCCGATGTCTTAGGAAGTTTCGTAACACAGTCCATTGTAATGCGTTCCCATTTCCATTGGGAATTTCGGTTGTTGAAGTAATCCACAAGGTTTCGATATTCGACTTTTACCTTAAAGCAAGTAAGGCATCCGCTAACGTAACGTGGCAATTTCCGCTTTCATGTTCGCCACCAATAAATTTCTTGAGATCTGATACATCTTATCGAACACTGGGTGAATAGAATACTTTGACTTATGCGACTCATGCATAATCAATTCGTATCCCGCCATAAAATGGTACCCACATTCTATCCTTGAAGCATAATACTCCATCTGCTCTCTTTACAAAGCCATTTGCATTATCGGGCACACCATAAAGCTTTTCACTTGGTTGGTTCTCCTCCTCGAGTGCCTCGATCTGTGCCTCGAGTATTTTTGATGGTAAAGGTGAACTGGTCGTCATTCCTAATGATCGGACTCTTAAAGGTTTGGATCTTTCTTTCCGGCTAAGAGCATCACCCACAACATTGGCTTTTCCCTGGTGATACTTGATTTCACAATCATAATCGCTGAGTAATTCCAACCAACGACGTTGCCTCATGTTAAGTTCCTTCGATCAAGAACATATTGTAAACTCTTGTGGTCCTTAAACACATGCACTTTGTACAATAAAGGTAGTGTCTCTAAATCTTGAGTGCAAAACTATGGCCCCCAACTCAAGATCATGAGTGGTGTAATTCTTCTCATGGACCTTAAGTTGTCGAGAAGCATATGCTATCACCTTCTCGTTTTGCATTAATCTGACTCAAGCCCTTTATGTGAAGCATCGCAATATACTACGAAGTTCTCAATTCCTTGGGTAGTGCCAAAATTGGCGCTTTGCAAAGCTTTTGTTTCAACAACCTGAAAAGCTTCTTGTTTCTTTCCCCATTCATACTTCTTGTTTTTCTGTGTCAACTTGGTCAAAGCTTTAGCTATCTTTGAAAAAACCTTCGATGAATCTTCGGTAATACCCGACAAGTCCTAGAAATTGTCGGATTTCTGTAGGATTCGTTGGAGTAGCCCAATCTTTTACGGCTTCAATCTTTGCAGGATCAACTTGTAGTCCTTGACTATCATGATATGACCAAGAAATTGTACTTTATGATTCCAAAAATCGCACTTCGAAAATTTTGGCATACAACTTCTCATTCTTGAGTAGATACTAGAGCCTTGCAACTGATCGAACAAGTCGTTGATTCTGGGGAGTGGGTAACGGTTCTTCACCGTTAACTTGTTCACTCTACATAATCTATACACATTCGAAGGATCCATCTTTCTTCTTCACAATAAGACCGGTGCTCCCAAGGCGAGGAACTTGGCCTAATGAATCCTTTGTCTAAAAGTTCTTGCAACCGATTAGACAACTCCTGCATTATGATGGTGCTAATCGGTATGGTGCTCACAAGAATCGGTGCAGCTCCGGGCACTAAGTTAATATGAAATTCTACTTGACGTGCCGGTGGAAGTCCGTAAGTCTTCGTGAAAACTTCAGGAAATTCTCGAGCAATCGGTACATCCTCAAGTCGCTTCTCCTCCGACTTCTTCTCGGTTATATGTGCTAAGAAAGCAAAACAACCTTTCTTTATGTACTTCTCCGTTTTGATGCATGATATAATACTGAGTCTAGTTCCACTTCATTCCCCATGAATGATCAAAGTTTCGCCGTTGTTAGGAAGATGAACAACTTTTTCATCACAAATGATTCTTGCACGATGTTTGGATAACCGATCCATGCCGATGATGACGTCGAAACTACCAAGTTCTACAGGCATAGGGTCTATATTGAAGGGATGCTTTAGAAAATTGAGTGTACAACCACGGACAATGGTGTCGGTGCTAATTAAGTTACCATTAGCTAATTCAATGTTGTATAATGTGTCTAATGTGAGAATTGTTCTCTTGCTCTAACCATTGAGCTGAGGATAATAAGCGGTAATCATGTACTAATGAACTCCAAAGGAATCTGAAAATGGTTGTCAGAAGTCTAAGGTGAATCGAATAGCTTGTAATAGGTACAACGGGAATTGATACCACATGTCTCATGCCAAATTTCAAAATGTTAAATCTGTCGAAAAGGACCTTATAGAAAGGAATAGATTATGGGTAACAGTTGTGATTCCTCGCGTTTCTAGTTCTAGCGAATGTCATTACTTGCATCTTACTTGCCTAAGGTGTTTAGTCTCCATGACTAAAATATTTATTGTTTTATTATCGAAGTGTTTCCATGCTCTATGTTGTAAAGTCACAAAACCTTAAATATTTAAGTGATGTGGTGTAGTGATTGATTTTCAAATCTGTCCCGATATTGAGTGCTTCTAAAATTATTTTGTCACTTAGATTGTGATCATGCTAGCAAGAAAATAGATATCAGCTCATACTATGTCGAAGAATGTTTGTTCTAACTTCACTTGTAGATGGAGAGTCATTGATTGTCCAATATGTTCAAACCTGTTGCATCTCTTGATGTGAAAGTGAAGTTATCCGTAATTTCTAGAGAACACAATACCTTAGGGAAAGTTTATATCGATAGCCTAAATTTAACCATTTTTTTTTTCCTTTAAGGGAAACTCATTGTAGGAAAGTTCACATATTGTTGAGGCCATGTTTAATGAAATGTTCTGTAGTCTTGGTTAGAAGACTTGGTTTATCTCTATAGTGTTGCTTAGTGTGTATTCGCTTCATACTAAATCTCGTGACTCGGTCTAGCTAGTACTTTTGAAATGATATAATTTGGCTTCTAGTCCAAAATAGTGTTTCGGAATGTCTCGTGATGTCTTAAGATTTTTGTTGAGTTTTGAAACGTCTTACTATATACTTCTAGTCCTAGAATGCTTTCATTGTTTTCTTGTGTCGAGGAATCCTCCTCATAGATTGTATAGAAAGCCTTTCCTAAAAAGGTCACTCGTCAAATTCTAACTTATTGGTTGAGTGAGGGATGAATGGCGTGAGCATAGATAGAGTGTTATTAAAATATATGTTTATGAACAATTTATATGATTACAAAGTTTTGCTTTTGAATGAAGATTGTCTTAGGAAATTTGAAATGATACTTGTTTCTTTCATGACAAAATTCTTCCTGAATTATAGATAGGTGATCAGGCCATGTATAATCAAGGACAAATGATGTGATGCTTGGTTTTGTTGAAATGGTATTATGTTCCTCCGAAGTTTTAGATGGTATTCAACGTTTTGTTTTGTAAGATAATGGCTCAATGATTTTTCAGAGTAACATGAAAATCGTTTCGTATGAGGGTATTAAATAGTTGATAAAATGGCTGAAACCAATTGATAAGTTGGTAATAAAACAACTTGCTTTAAAACTTTATGAAACAACGTTTCTAAGATGGTGATAAAATAGCTCGAAATAAATTTAAGTGAAATAATGTTATGAAATGGTAGCAAAATAACTTGAAATATAATTTGTTGAATGGTTTGTAGGATACACGGGGAAACCTCATAGAATGGTAATAGTTTCCTAATTGGTCAAGAATAAAGTTGACCTAACCCCTAGTAAGATAGCGAGGTATTGTCGCAAAATGATTGAAAATTGGGCAATTGGAATAAGGAATGAAATAAACAAAGGTTGTGATTATCGTGGAGATAATAAATGATAAAGATTACACTAAATAGAAATGTACTTATTATCTGTTCCTGTTGATGGTCTAATCATGTCTCAAGTGTAGGAGCAGTAGGCTGTCTAATAACAATAGCTTTGAAACTCTCACAGGTCCTCAAATCTATAAGATAGTGTAGTTTACGCCGTCTTAGTGATAGATGGTAGTAGTGTGTCGAATCATGCACGCTTCCTAGCGGCAAATCAAATGTATGACTAATAGGTCCACTAGGACTAACCTTGTAAGTCCTACCAAATGGTATGATCTGTCTCACCGAATGATAAAATTGTCACGATCCTACGGTGAATCAATAGTGATCGCGATGGTGTAAGTGCAACTTCGTCCTCCTAAAGGGTTCAGTCTCATCAACTGATGTTATCGGTGTTGAGTCAACTGATGTTAAAATTGTGATAGGGAATGACAGGGCATTCTCCATGTCAAAGATTGGTGGGCTATTGTCAAGAAAAAGCCAAGGGGCATATTTGAATTAGCAGAGAGTGTTAGTGACGTTTCTGATGATGAAAATTTGGACGAGGATCATTTCTTTCAAGAAAATGATAGAGTAATGTGTACACCAAGCACAAGTACGAATGAGGAAATTGAACCCGTCTGTCTTGTCATTGAAGGGGAAGTAGAAGAAGTTGATAATATAATATATGAAGAAGACATTGATGAGGAAGGAGAGTTTGAAGCTTTAGATTATGATTCAGATGAGGATATGGAAGATGATCTTTATCTATCTGATCATTCTTCGGATGATGATTATAGTATGCCTTTATAGTTTTTCAGCTATTATATTAAAAATGATTGTTGTTATTAGACTGTTTTTCAAGAATACAAGACATTAATGTATGTCGTATGTTTTTATAAGTTCTAATTTTTTCATTCTTTTTGTTATTCAGGTACTTGATCGTTGTCCAGACCTGACTTGACATCGACTGAGACTTGATCCATTTCTCTATTAATACATCGATATGTTTTCTTTTCAAAGTTTTATGGGTTAAAATTGCTTGTATAGGGCTGAAAGTGATCGTGTTTGTTGTAACAACCTGTTTTAGTTCTATTGAATATAACTTGGTTATAATTGGTATTAATGGGCCATAGTGGGTTAGTTTATGATGAAATGGGTCATTTAGAGCAAGTGTTGGTATTGAATACGTATTGAATAGTCATAGATTTCTTAAGTATTGAATAGTCATAGATTTTAAGATAGCGAAATCATTGGCAGTACATTTAGGCAACAATGGTATATTTAAACCTTCAGTTTGGCTATTCTCGTGACAATATGCAACCTAAGTCAATTCCAAATCTGGTATTAAGTTATGAGATTACATTTTATTGCCTATTCAGTTAAAGTGTTTTCATGTGCAGTAGACCATGGTCAATTCTATATCCTTTTGATCATTGATTTGTAATTATTTCTTTTGCAAATCATATTTCATTCAGCTCAAGTTTGTATCGTTATACTCTAACTGAATTAAACTAAAGGTGACCTGGTCTTATGTATCGACTTTTAATTTTCAATGTGTGATCTTGTAACAATAAAGTATTTAGGCATGTAGCACTTTATATTATGTATGTTTTTTTATGTATCCATATTTTAGGTACTTGATTAGAAGAAAAGTTGGAGCAGCAACGAGAAGATGGAGTTCGCTGTGAAATCGCTCAAAGGAAGGAATTTGAGGACCAACGGGAAGATGATCGTCGTGACTGGCAAGCCAAGCTTAAGGAGTCCTAAGATATCGTGCTATCAAAATCACCACACCCCTCCCACCTAATTAATATATAGTTGACGGTAGTATCTTTTGGTATTTGTAGTCGGATATCGAATATTAACAGCATTTTGTTAAGTTGATCTTGTAATTCTAAAGTAAGATCAGTATGTTGATTTGAAAAATTTAAAGCATGACTTTAATGTATGTTCTTTTGGGAAATTATTTTGTTTATAGTTATGTTGATATGTCCCAAACATTGGTAGACCGTGGGTAATATATGCTTAGGTAAGCGTTAGTAGTATCGGCATTACTATGAGATATCCGTCGGTAGAATTTGTTAGAAATCCGTTGGGAAACTTGTTAGTAATTTTGGTAAATTAATGACGGATTAGCGACGGAAAATCGGCATTGTTTATGGTAGTTAATGATAGATTAGTGATCCGTGCTAAACCGTCAGTTTTCTCACGCAAGGTGACCACTTGTGAATGGCCAACCTGTAAGGAACTTAAAGCAGTTCGGATACGAATGCAATGAAGATCGGGGAGTATAGGGTTTCCCGGTCGTTATGTCCCAATGAGCTATCGAAGAATCACCAAACGAATAGTGATCGAGGAATTTGAGCAGAAAAGGATTGATTATTATAACTACAGAAAAAACAAACAAATTACAAGGGCTTAAATGCAAATTAAAGGAAAATTAAAAAAGATAAAAAAAATATTAAATAAACGCTATCACTATTTGCAAAATGATGTTTTTGATTTTATGTTTTTATAAAACTTGAATTAAAAACTACGCGACTTACAAATGAAAATGTGAAACTGAAGCAGTATTAATCCTAAAAATATGAAAATGATATTTTACAATCCTAATGATAAAATAAAATTTATAGAAAAAGAAAATTATTTTTATAACTAATAAATTAATTATTATTGATTAAAACTATTTCTAACTATTAAATAATAACCTAAAATACAAGAAAATAGGAAATAAAGCTAGAAAAATAAAATTATGACTTGGAAAAATCTAAAATATCAAAATAGAATTTTCAAAACTATTTTGTATTTTTACGATTATTTTCTATTTTCTATGAATTAAAAACTATTAAAACTAATTAAATTGCTTAAAAATACAAATTTAACTAAGAAAAATCTGGAAAATTTTTTTTGTCTTTTATATTTATCTTAACTTAAGAAAAATGAAAATTATTTTTTGAAACTTTTCTTAATTATTTGTATTAAATGCTAATTAAAAATGCTTAAAAACTAATTAAAATGAAGAAAATAACAAATGACCTATAAAAATCGAAAAATTCAAGATAAGCTTGAAATAATGTCTTGAATCTAGGAAAAATGGAAAACAGTAGCTTGTATGTGGAATTATGGAGCTGCTATGGAGAATGCTTATAAATAAGCACTTAAGATGAGCAAAAGCCACAATAAGCCACCAACTGCTCTGAAGTTCTAATATACTACAAGTACTTAAATGCAACTAATCTTAACTGTTTTTAACCACTTGGAATGGCAAATTGAGCAGTTTGATGTTTGGAGATAAATGTGAACAAAAGCAGTTTGGGTGGGCTACTTTAAGCTTAAAAATAAGCACTCAAATAAGCTAGAAATCAACAACCAAATGTGGAGACCTAAACTAGACCTGGTGAGTGCTTACAAACCAAAAACTAGACTATGACAAGCTCTTATGAGCTCATGCAAAGGCACAAGATTGAGAAAACTCGGCATAAGGCGAGTTTACGTAAACAGGCATATGAGACCTAAAGAGAACCTGTTGCGACTTATAAAAATTTGTAAAATTTCACAAAAATGGTGATAAGCAAGGAGACCAGTTGAAGTTTTTAAAATGCCGTGTTTCACTGAATTTGACCCAAGAATGACTCAATTAAAAATCACTCCAGTTGGTTTCAAAACAGGTTTTTCATATTTTGACTTTTGATGCAAAAATGAAATGTTGACTTTATTGAACTTTGCAATCAATTTGTGGACTGAATGTGTTATATTATGATGAATTGACACTACTTCAAGTTATCTCTATGTAATTTTGACACAAAAGAAGTTTTTACTTGTACAAAATCCAAACAGTTAAGCTAGTGAGACAGATTTGAGTTGATGTTGACTTAGAGCTGTTGCAGGCACAAGTTTAAGACTTGAATGAGCTAATTTGAGCTAAACAAACATAACACAACAAGAAACTATCACTGAATACACCTCAATAACAGATTAAGCTATAAATCCAAACACCCTTTTTGTGACAGATTTGCAATTAAAACTGAGCCAAACACTTAATTAACTAATATTTCTGATCCAAATTAGTTTACTTATCCTAAATATAGCTACTTAAACAGGTTTTAATTATTTATAACTACAAAAACAAGTTATGCATTAAAACTTGAAATATTGACTTACTAATGGTCCTTAGCCACTATGGCATGCCAAAGAACATGAGAACCGAACCTCATCCTATTTCTATCAATCCATGAATTCTAAATCAACCCATTTCCATCTTGCATCAACCCATATCAATTTCAAACTCATTTGCTTCCTCGATTGACTTTCTTTGACCAAGAACCAAACTTGTTTGAAACTTAGCGTGAGCTTATAAAAGCTATAACAAGCTTAGATAAGCTTGTTTGAGCTTAAATTGAGCTTCTAGAAACTTGGAAATAAGAATCAAACTCGACTTTTGCCACAAGAACCATGAAACATGAATTCCTAAAATAAACTTGAATTGATACTTGAGAGGAGTTTTAATACACTGAAACAAGTTAACTTAATACACTGGAACTTGAAAATACCACTATCAATCTAATTAAGACTAAGAATTAGAAAAACGACATACATTTTGGAAAATAAAACTAAGTGCTCCCCTTTGTTGCTTCTTCTTCCTTCTTTTTATACACCAGAATCCTTCTCTTACCTCTCTCTTCAAATCCCACTAATAATATTGGCCCTTGGATTGGTTGGAATCATCTTGGCCGTTTAATTGGTTTTGGCGCCAAAAGTATTTTTAACAGCTGGGGGATAACTTGTAACAGAGGGGGAAGCATTAAATGATCTTTGGCTTGGGGTGTTTGGAGTGATAAGGAGTAGGGTGTGATGATGCCAAGGACTATGCCTTCTTTGACCATAAAGTGGCTCTTCTCCCAATTTAGACAAAGATTGGTGTCTTCACACCTTTGAAGCATTCTTTCTAAATGGGAGAGACATGTATGAAACGAGTCCCCAATGACCGAGAAGTCATCCATAAACACCTCCATTGTTTCCCGATCATGTCGTGGAAAATTGCCATCATACATCGTTGGAGCGTGCGGGAGCATTGCATAAGACAAAAGGCATCGTCTATAGGCAAGCGTTCGTGTATGGGCGGTGAATGTGGTTTTCTTGATCCAATGGATCAATGGGGATCTGAAAGTAACCCGAGAAACCATCAAGGAAACAATAGTACTCGTTCCTTCTAATCTCTCAAGCATCGGTCCATGAAGGTGAGGAAAATGGTCTTCGGGTGGCTTCGTTTAACTTGCGATAGTCAATGCACACACGCCATCCCCAACCAATCGAGTTGGAATTAACTCATTTTCTTCATTTGTGACAACGATGATGCCACCCTTTTTGGAGCATATGAACTAGGCTAACCCAGGACTATCGGAGATCGGGTAAATCAAACCGCATCAAGAAGTTTGAGAACCTCTTGTTTGATAACCTCATGAATCTTAGGATTCACCGCTTCTACGATGTTGAATCTTTGGTTTGAAGTCATCCTCCATTAAGATTTTGTGAGTACAAAATTCGTGGTTGATACCACTTAATGTCGGAGAGTTTCCAAGCAATTGCTTGCTTGTGTGACTTCAAGACCTTTATGAGAGCGCCTTCTCCTCCTCGCTTAAGTCTTTAGCAATTATGACGGGTAATTTATCATCACCCTCCAAGAATGCATACTCGAGATGAGGAGGTAGGTCCTTAAGTTCAACCTCGGAAATTCTTGATAGATGTTTGTCTCGATCGATTTCCTCAATCGTGATCTCTTTCGGAGGAGTGAAGATAATGGATCTTCATTAATCAATTGCTCAAGATAAAGGATATCCCTCCGAATCATAAACACCATCAATTCGGTGGAATTGATTCATCGATAACAAGAAATTCATCGATCTCTTCCGGAAGGAAGTCACCTCCCTCAAATGGGTGAGAGAGGGGAAGAGTCGGCAATGATAGGTTGAGAAGATGTGGTGGAATCCCCACTCACGAAATTATGAAGATAACCAAGAAACTCTTGAGAGTACTCCTCGAAGCAATATCAATTAAATCGACTCGATTAATTGACTCGATATCATAATTTGAGGAGTACCTTGAAGTTTGATCGAGGTTAAAGGTAACGACTTCATTACCCACACGTAACGTGATTTCTTGCTCAAATACATCAATAAGAGCACGCCCGCTCTCGTGAATCCTCTTCCAACAATGAGAGGAACTCGAGGATCGGCATCGAAATCTACAACCACAAAGTCACCGGAAAATGGAACTTTCCTACTTTCACGAATACATCCTCGGCGATGCCAAGAGGACGATATAGAACGATCCGCAAGCTCAAGAGTCATGCGGTAGGAATAAGTTCGGAAGAAAGTTTCTTCCACATCGAATAAGGCATCAGTTGATGCTTGCACCAAGATCGGCGAGGCAAAGCATTCAATCATCCCAGAAAAACACAAGGAAGAAGAAATTTTCGGGATCTCCTAGCTTCTGGAAGCTTCTTTAATAGAACGGTGAGCGGTTCTCATTCGCCATTTCAAGCAGCTTTTCCTTATTGCTCAACAAGTGTTTGAGAGTTGATGCAAACTTAGGCATCAACATGATAGCATCCGCGAAGCTTATGTCAAATGAAGTTCTTGGAAAATTTGAAAGAATTTTCCATTTGATGACCGGCTTTTCATGAGCTTTTGCTCATGTAAACGTGAGGGTAAGGAATAGAAGTTTTGGATTTAGGGTTACCAACTGGAGGTTCAAAACAACCTGGTTTGGTTTCGGGACAACCGAGGATGGACATTCTTTGGTACTTCCGTTATTAGTAGGAAGTTCCTTGTCCTTTGTCGCCTCGTGTTCGTTTTCCACTACCTTGGGAGAGAAGAAGATAGCGGGTCCATCATAAGAAGTACCACTTCGGTTGTGATCGCCTTTGCATCGCCTCGGATTAGCGATCGTGTTGCTAGGTAAAGTACACAGCCAGGGTCGATCATTTAAAGACTTTTAATGTCGAAATCGGCTTACCAATAACCGATTCATTTCCTCTTGGGATTTCATGAATTGTTTCAACAACTCATCGATGATGGTCCGTTGGAACAATGGCTTGAGTTTGCTGGAAAATTACGCCTCTATTGTTTGGATTAGGGCCTTAATTTTGGAAATTTCCTTGATTATTTCCATGAAAATACCACAGGTTGAAATTTCCACGACTGGTTTCTATTGAAATTTCCTTGATGTTGGAAATTTTGATTCGATTTTGAAAACCGTTGTTTGGTGAAATTACCTTGGTTTTGAAAACCTTGGTTTGGTCTATTTTGATTCGATTACGGTTTGATTGAAACCGGAGGTCGGGGGTAGTGGTTAGGACGGTGGTTCGGTCTATAGGAGCACGGTATTGGTTGCCTCATTGATTAGAAATCCCGCCCACAAGATTAGCTTCAAAGGGTTACCATCGGTGGCCATACGATTATAATAAGCATGGGGCCCACCACAAGTAACACGAGACTTCCACTTTCTTAACTTCAAAGGAGGTGAAGTTTGTGGAAAAGAGACTTTCTTTTGGTTGAAGAGAACCAAAGCTTGAATAGCTTAGTGAGTTTGTCAATCTTAGCATCGGTGCTAGATTGACTCACGAGCGATGAAATAGAAGGACCAACACCGACTTGGGAAACAACAGGCTTGCTTCGTGCGGTCACGGACTTTAGACTTGTTTTCAATGATCGCTAAAGCTTCTTTGACAGGTTTTGCTTAGGAAATTTCTTCCAGTGGAGGAATTGAGAGAATCTTGATCGATTGACTCACTCCATTGTAGAAAGTATCGAGTTGCATCAACTCGGAGAAACCGTGGTGAGGATATTTGCGAAGCAATTCCTTAAAACGATCCACGATTCACTTGAAGGATTCATCAAACTTTTGAGTAAACTTGATGATTTCATTTTTAAGACTCGTGGTTTTGGAAGGTGGATAAAATTCATTCACAATTTCTTCACGGTCTTCCCATGTCTCAATTGACCGAGGGGTTGTTTTCAAGCCAAATCCGGGCTTGTCCTCAAGAGAAAATGGGAATGCAGCTTAACTTGAGATCGGTAGGGACATTCTTGTATTTGATGGTAGATGCAATCTTGTTAAACCATCGAATATGAGCATGAGGATCATCCCGCTCAAAACCGTAGAAGCGATTTGAGGTTACAAGATTGATAACCGGTTTTGAGTTCAAAATTTTCACCACAATGGTGGTACAACAATAGCATCTCCATACCCGTCGATGGGTGCTCGGAGAAGCTCACACATAGGGCGTTCTTCCGCCATGATAACGGAAGTAGTGTGAGCGTCCGGATCTCGATCCGACCGATGGAGCGAAAGTCTGGACACGCCTTCTTGGAATCTTGACAAGCTCACGAAATGGGCTCACGGATCTAGAAGAGCGAATGCGCATACACTAGAGTTAACTCTAAGAAAACTCGAGTTAAGAGAGAATGGGAATTATGAAGACGTTTATAAAATTGGGGTGAGAAGAATCTTTATGGGTTTTATGTTTCGACAAGTAGATATCACAACAAATCCAATTAAAACAAGATCGAGGCAAAACAACGATGAACTTAACCAATAATCACAAGATGAATGGCTTCTTTGAAAAAGGTACACCAATCACAAGGACACAAAGGCAAGTTTTAAATCTTTAGTTCAAGAACTTATTATGGTCGTACCCCCAGTTAGGTATTACACTGCCTTGGTTTGCGGTGGTAATCTTTTAAGTTGTTATTATTAAAGAAAACGACAAATCTTTTTGTATTTTTATTTTTGATACATATATAGAAACAAAAGGAAAATATTTTTGTGTTTTATACGTTTTTAGCTGTTTTTGGGTTTTTGGATTTTTTATAAGAAAATATGGATATATATATAGATAGATAGATGGATGATATGAACAAAGAGTGAGTATTCAAACTACTAATCTGCTAAACGGAAGATAATCAGCACAGTTCCCAAGAATAGCGTAAAATTTGATCCGTGCTAAACCGTCAAGTTTTCTCATGGTGACCACTTGTGAATGGCCAACTGTAAGGAACTTAAAACAGTTCAGACACGAATGCAATGAAGATCAGGGGAGTATAGGTTTTCCCCGGGTCGTTATGTCCCAGCGAGCTATGCGAAGAATCACCAAACGAATAGTGATCGAGGAATTTGAATAGGAAAAGGGATTGATTATTATAACTACAGAAAAAACAAACAAATTACAAGGGCTTAAATGCAAATTTAAGGAAAATTAAAAAAGATAAAAAAAATATTAAATAAACGCTATCACTATTTGCAAAATGATGTTTTTGATTTTATGTTGTTATAAAACTTGAATTAAAAACTACGCGACTTATAAATGAAAATGTGAAACTGAAGCAGTATTAATCCTACAAATATGAAAATAATATTTTTACAATCCTAATGATAAAATAAAATTTATAGAAAAATAAAATTATTTTTATAACTAATAAATTAATTATTATTGATTAAAAACTATTTCTAACTATTAAATAATAACCTAAAATACAAGAAAATAGGAAATAAAGCTAGAAAAATAAAATTATGACTTGGAAAATCTAAAATATCAAAATAGAATTTTCAAAACTATTTTGTATTTTTCGATTATTTTCTATTTTCTATGAATTAAAACTATTAAAAACTAATTAAATTGCTTAAAATACAAATTTAACTAAGAAAAATCTGGAAAATTTTTTTTGTCTTTTATATTTATCTTAACTTAAGAAAATGAAAAAAAAAAATTTTGAAACTTTTCTTAATTATTTGTATTAAATGCTAATTAAAAATGCTTAAAAACTAATTAAAATGAAGAAAAATAACAAACTGACCTATAAAAATCTGAAAAATTCAAGATAAGCTTGAAATAATGTACTGAATCTAGGAAAAATGGAAAAACAGTAGCTTGTATGTGGAATTATGGAACTGCTATGGAGAATGCTTATAAATAAGCACTTAAGATGAGCCAAAAGCCACAATAAGCCACCAACTGTTTACAGAAGTTCTAATATACTACAAGTACTTAAATGCAACTAATCTTAACTATTTTTAACCACTGGAATGGCAAATTGAACAGATTTGATGTTTGGAGATAAATGTGAACAAAACAGATTTAGGTGGGCTACTTTAAGCTTAAAAATAAGCACTCAAATAAGCTAGAAATCAACAACCAAATGTGGAGACCTAAACTAGACCTGGGTGAGTGCTTACAAACCAAAAACTAGACTATGACAAGCTCTTATGAGCTCTGTGCAAAGGCTGCACAAGATTGAGAAAACTCAGCATAAGCTGAGTTTCTGTGAACAGGGCATATGAGACCTAAAAGAGAACCTGTTTGCAGCTTATAAAAAATTTGTAAAATTTCACAAAAATGGTGATAAGCAAGGAGACCAGTTGAAGTTTTTAAAATGCCAGGTTTCACTGAATTTGACCCAAGAATGACTCAATTAAAAATCACTCCAGTTGGTTTCAAAACAGGTTTTTCATATTTTGACTTTTGATGCAAAAATGAAATGTTGACTTTATTGAACTTTGCAATCAATTTGTGGACTGAATGTGTTATATTATGATGAATTGACACTCTCAAGTTATCTCTATGTAATTTTGACACAAAACAAGTTTTTACTTGTACAAAATCCAAACAGTTAAGCTAGTGAGACAGATTTGAGTTGATGTTGACTTAGAGCTGTTGCAGGCACAAGTTTAAGACTTGAATGAGCTAATTTGAGCTAAACAAACATAACACAACAAGAAACTATCACCGAATACACCTCAATAACAGATTAAGCTATAAATCCAAACACCCATTTTGTGACAAATCTGCAATTAAAACTGAGCCAAACACTTAATTAACTAATATTTCTGATCCAAATGAGTTTACTTATCCTAAATATAGCTACTTAAACAGGTTTTAATTATTTATAACTACAAAAACAAGTTATGCATTAAAACTTGAAATATTGACTTACTAATGGTCCTTAGCCACTATGGCATGCCAAAGAACATGAGAACCAGAACCTCTATCCTATTTTGTTGGGAATTACGGTAAACTCACGAAGCTATGAAGTTACTCTGGATCTGTCAAGTAATGGCGAAAATTTTCTGCCGAAGAAGGAATGGATTCTGCTAAAGTTATACTTCAGCTGAAGTGATAATGCAGATTGTGATTACGAAAGTGCTTATCCACGTAGGAGAGATAAGCACGAGTATGTTGGTCAGATGAAGGAAAAGTCGTTGTGTATGTATAGGTTGGCGCCGTATAATATAGAGCTTACTCAGAATAAACAATATGATGAGTAAAACAATATGATTAGTTGCATGCTTGTCTAGATGCATGCGTTATTTGTGTTTGTGTTAGGAGCATACGTTAAAAATGCTCGTGAGTGATTAGATGGTTTTCTTGCCTATAAAAGGAACCATAAGAGTATGTAATAAAAAAGCTTTTACAAGTCTTTCAAGTCTTGTAATACATCCGAAACATAGAGTTTCGATAATCAAAAGATCCATAGAGGATCAAAGAGTTCTTAGTTATCATTACTTGTATTTACTTTCCGCTATATAATACGAGTTGTAGAGATTTTCTATTAGTTTGCTTGTGATTACATAGGCAACACTAACGATCTCCGAGTGCTTAAGATCTATCAAGATCTCGTGTTTACAACAAGTGGTATCGAGCCTCGGGAAAGTCTCTACGATACTAAGAACCATTCATACCCTCATACAACCAAACATTCATTCACCATGCCCGGTTAGATAATGAAACCGAAGTAACCAATACAAACAACACCAACACCACTTCCTTGCCACGACTTAGTCTTTCAAACAAAGAATGGTAAATTTCCTTATTTAAAAGGGAAGAGTATGAGCTTTGGACTATGAAGATGGAAAACTGGATTTCCAATATTGATTGGAATCATGGGAGGTAGTGAAGAAAGGAAACATCTAAAGAAAATGATTCCTGACGGGGATGGGAAGTTTATCATGGCTCCTCCAAAACTACTGAAGAGGTCTTGGCTATGCGAGAGAGCATAAAGTAAAACTATTCGCTTCAAGCCACACCAAGATCATCTGTGATTTTCACCATATGGATGATGCAAAGGACATATGGATGGCTCTCAAAGCAAGGTTCGGTGGAAATGAAGAATCAAAGAGAATGAGGAAGTCCATCTTTGAGACAACAATTTCGTGGACTTTAATATCTCAGAAGAAGAAGGTATCCACAAGGATACGACGGGTTCCATAGGATTTTGAGTCACTAAACCAAATTGAATGCAAAACGATAATGATGATCGCAACTCAAAGTTCCTTCGATCTTTACCTCCATCATGGTTACATGTAAGTATTGCCTCAAGGCTAAAGGAGGGTTGGACAAGCTTACCTTTGATGAGTCAGATATGAGACTCGAACCCTTGAACTGATGTCGAACTCCTTACTGCATCTTCTTCTCGCCATGCGACTTTTGTTGGGACATCTCACTCCAACATGATGGTACTGCTCCCGGTTCAACTATTTTCCATCATCCCTAGTTCCAACTACTTTCCATCTTCTTGCACTCCCACTCCACCACATAACACTCGTCCTACTCCACCATCTTCTCAAACTAAGACTAGTAGTGTGATGGAGGATGTTCTTCATTCATTTGTTCTTGACTATGATACTCGCAGATCTTGCTTATGAAGACTTTGATCACTTGGACCCACTTGAAATGGAGGAGATGAACCGAAAATGCAGGTGGCATTGTTGTCGATGGACATCAAAAGGTTTGAAGAGAAGTGCAGGAGGAAGTTTGCTTTCAAGGAAAGGAACCATTCGCTTTGATAGGAGAAAAGTCAAGTGTTTCACTTGTCACCGATGGAGCATTTCTCAAGAGAATGTAAAGACAGGAAGAGTGGAGATGGAGCTAACTACCTTTCATATCGCCAGAAACAGTGAGGAAGTGGAGCTTCACAGCTCTCCTCACCATGGACGAACAGGTCAACTGGATCGCACATGAACTCGTGAATGAGGAAGCTCATGATCTTGATAAGCTTGGATTCTTGGCAAGGTGTACATCGGATGAAAGGCATGATCGGTTGCCTTGATGGGACTATCTCAGGTACAAAACTGTATATTTGGTTGTAGTCTAAGATACAATGAACTTAAAGAAGAGTATGATGCTATGAAACCTAAGTTTGATGAATGCTATGTAGAAAATGAAGCTCATAAACTAGCATTAAAAATAGTAGAAAGACAAAAAGTATGGTTTCAAAAGAATCAAATAGCTTATGAAGAAAAGATAAAGGTGTTACAGTTTGATCTAGAAGTTGCTAATAATTACTTAAAGCGCCCGAGAAAGCAAAGGATAAAGTCGTATACGAGAACCTAGAGCTTAAAGAAAAGGTAGTTGAGGAAATAGCTAGGAATAAACAATGGTTAATTTCGGTGATAATCTAGCTAGAGAACTCTATAACAATCAATCAAGAACCTTTGGCTTAGGATTAGGCTTTCAAAATATGTAGGTGTAGAAGCTAGGTATGATGGTCGTAAATCCACACCAAAGAGGTTAGCTAACTTTGTAAAGAGGGTAATATGCATCTTTGTCCCGGACCTATTAGAGGTGAATTTATGCCCATGCACTGCCCATCATCATGACTTTGATGGATCACATCATCTATATGGCAAAAGTCAAAAGACTTGCCAAACCGGATAATGACTTTGTCTCTTGCTCGACAAGGACAATTCATCGGATCAAGGTCTACTTCCTATAAAGCTATGATTCAAATGAGAAGTCGACCTTCCCAAGCTCGAGCACGCACCCCGGTCTTCTTACAAGGCTTCTAAGGAAGGCTGTGAGAATCAACTTCCAAGCAGTTTCTTACAAGACTTGTCTTTTAAATCTTTGAATAATCGATCATTAAAACAATTCCTTGAATGTTTCTGTTTTAAGTACCTCTGCATGTAATCAAACATCTCCCTATTTGAATAAATCTTCCAAGAAGAAGACATGTTTTGTATGTGGAAGTAAATTTCATTTAATTAAGGATTGTGATTTTTATGAGCAAAGATTGGGTGCATGTGCTACTCACCAGAAACATAAAACTAAGTGGATCAATGTTGATAATATTCCACCTTATGTCCCACAAGCTGCTAATTCTGACTCTCATTGGAGAGGTTCAGTTACCAGACCATATGTGAAACCAACTAGCCCATACTTTAAACATGGTTATTGGCCTACATATGTTGACTCTATGTATGCTGGGATGGGATATGGGAGTACTTCTGTGAAGCCCTCAGCAGGTTGTTCTTGGACTATCAAGGGACCCAATCATCAATGGAGGACCAAGGACAATGGTGGATCCTCTAGATCTTCATGTCCCACACCTATGATCCACAAGGCAGGTTTAAGTCAGTAATGACTTGAACCTCCATTGAATACTAACAGTATGTATATATTTTATTGTTGTTTGTAGGATCATCCCCTTAAGCATAAGAATATTGGTATTGTTGATAGTGGTTGCTCCAGAAGCATGTCTGGGAACAGGGATATGATGCACAATTTTGTTCTTATAGAAGGAGGAGGCAATGTGACCTTTGGAGGAAGTGATGGGAGTATCACAGGGAAAGGCACCATAAGGACACCTCATCTGGATTTTGAAAATGTGTACTTTGTTAAGGAACTTCAACATTTCAACTTGTTCTCTGTTTCACAAATCTGTGACACTAAGAAAAAGTTCTCTTCACGGAGAATGAATGTCTTGTCTTTGTCTAAAGACTTCAAACTCCCGGAAGAAACTTCAATTCAATGAAAGTTCCTCGAACTCACAATTTATACACATTCAACCTTAATGAAGTTCAACCGGTGGTGACCTCACTTGTTTGGTGGCTAAAGCATCTCTTGATGAGTCCACTAAATGGCATAGGAGGATGGCTCATGTGAATTTCAAGACCATAAACAAACTCTAAAATGGGTCTTGTTGAAGGTCTTCCTCCAAAGTTTTCACCAATGATCATAATTGTGTCGCTTGCAACAAAGGAAAACAACACGTAGCTTCACAAAGCTATCAATGCTATGAGCATCATTCTCGAACCTCTTCGTTGCTCCACATGGATCTGTTTGGTCCAACTCAAGTCGAAGCATTGATCATAAGTACTTGTTTGGTTATCAGCGATGGCTATAGCGATTTTGTTGGGTTTTCTTTCTCGTAACCAAAGATGAAACATCTCAAGTCTTGTTGAATTCATCACTCGTTGAAAATCGAGTTGAACAAAAGGTTAAGGAATTGTGTGATAATGGGACGAGTTCAAAATGTTATTCTTATAGAACTCGTGGGTCAAAAGGTATAAAAGGGACTATAGTAATCCAAGAACCCCACAACAAAATGGGGTGGTGAAAGAAAGAATAGGACCTTAATAGAGGTCGCAAGATCAATACTTGCACTTAAACCGCCCACTATGTTACGGATCAAGTTGTTGGCACGACATGCTATGTGCTAAACAGGGTCTCCATTACTAGACCTCAACTCAAAACACCATATGAACTTCTCTTTGGGAAGGTTCACGTCATTCACTACCTAAAACCTTTTGGTTGTCAAGTGACCATTACGAACACCGGTGATCCGTTGGGAAAGTTTGATGAGAAGGCGATGATGGTTATATTGTGGGTTATTCACTCACAGAAGGCATCTGAGGTATACAATTTGCGAGCCAAGAAGATAGAGGAGACATTGAACACGAGATTTTTGGAAGATAAGCCTAATGTTCAAGGGCGGGTCACACGTGGTCCTTTGACCTTGACTATAGCGATTATTTGGGTTACACGGACATTTGGCTAACAAATGCGGGTCCTCAAGAGTCTCCACTAACAATGCAGGTTCCTTAGATGATGATTAGAAATGAGTTTGAAGATGATGAGCAACCTATACTTGTGCCTTCTTTCTCCCCTAACAATATTGCGGTACCACCTCCAAGGATATTCTTGATCACGAGTGATGAAGATGAATCACATTATCTTTGAGGACCTTGCTAGGCTTCGAGACTCAAGAATTTGCGACAAAGCTTGAAGCGAGAAACCAATGGAGAGGTTGCCAATGAAGGAGTCGGTGGAAACCTTGTTTCTGCTGAAATTGACTCTGTCACACCTACCTCCACAAATCCACTTTGAAGGCTATCTTTTTCTTCTCATGTTCCTTCTCAAGTGTCTTGGACTTTGGTGAACCCTATACACGCTTTCCAAAACCTTGGATCTTGGAAATCATCAACCCAAAGTCGCATCTTCACCTCACCCTCTTATGATCTTGAATTTGAACCAACCATCACTAATCTTGATTCATCCATTGAAGTCAACCCCACTACTACTCGGAGGATCAATATTGCTCATCCTCAATCCAACATTATAAGTGATCTTTTGGCACCGTTAGAACTCGAAGGGCTATCACTAGTCCTCGATTTGACAGATTGCTTTTCTCTTATGTCTCCAACCAAAGAAAGAGACAATCACACGGACTTCAAGCATTGTCATTTGCTTGTTTTCTTTCCCAAGTGGAACCAACAAGTGTTTCTCAAGCTCTTAACGATTCAAGGCGGCTAGAAGCAATGCAAGAAGAGATGCAACAATTTCACAATCGCAGTTTGGATCTTGGTTCCACTACACGATGGCAAATATGCCATTGGGACAAAATGGATTTTGAAGAATAAGAGAGATGCTCGGGGTGTTGTGATAAAAACAAAGCAAGATTAGTGGCTCAAGGTTTGAGAGACAAGAGGAGGGATTGATTATGATGAAGTGTTTGCACCGTTGCGAGAGTTGAAGCCATTCAATTTTCACGGCTTATGCTTCCTACATGGGCTTCATGGTCTATCAAATGGATGTTAAAGGTGCTTTTACGTATGGTGAGATTGAAGAGGAAGTTTATGTCTCTCAACCCAAGGGATTTGAAGACCCGGATCACCGGATCATGTTTACAAGGTTGTTAAAGCTCTCTATGGCTTACATCGAGCACCTAGAGCTTGGTATGCTAGGCTTTCATCATTCTGTTGAAGCATGGCTATAGGAGAGGTGCTATTGATAAAACTCTGTTCCTAAAGAAGAATTACTCGACATCATTCTTGTGCAAGTTTATGTGGGCGACATTATTTTTGGTTCCACAAACGAAGCTTGGTGCGAGGAATTTGAGGAACTAATGAAAGGTGAATTTCAAATGAGTGCTATGGGAGAGCTTACTTTCTTTTGGGTCTCAAGTTCGGAGAAACAAGATGGCATTTTATCATCAAGATAAATATGTGAGGACATTTGAAGAAGTTTGGTATGGAAGGTGTTAGGGCCGCCACAACACCTTATGAAGCTCAAAGACTAAAGCAAATAATGAACCGATCTACACTGTGAATGTTCATACATGCAGTCCATGATTGGTTCATTGATGTATCTAACGACTTGAGACTTGATATTACATTTGTTTGTGCGTTTGTTCTCGACATCAAGTCACCCACTTACTTCCCATCTCAATGCTATCAAGAAGATCTTTAAGTACCTCAAAGGCCAACCACTTTTAGGCCTTTGGTACCCAAAAGAATCTCCTTTCAAGTTGGAAGCATATAGTGACAGTGATTATCTTTGGTGCAAATCGGATAGAAGATCCACAATGGGGCCGCCAATTTCTTGGCAAGAGGTTGATTTCTTGGCAATGCAAGAAACAAACCATTGTGGTGCCTCAACTCTCAAGCGAGTATGTGGTCACGCAAATTCTTTGTGGACGGTCCTTTGGATTCAAAACCAATTCTTGGACTATGGGTACAACTTCATGAACACTACAATTCATATAGATAATCAAAGTACCATCTGCATAGTCAAAATCCGGTTTTCACGATCGGACAAAACACATTGAAATTAGGCACCACTTTATAAGAGATGCTTATGAAAACATTTGATAAAAGTGGCTAAAATCCATACCGATGATAATGTGGCGGACTTATTAACAAAAGATTTTGATGGACCAAGGTTTCAACACCTTGTGGTCAATATTGGAATGTTAAACTCAGGAGAGGATTTGTACAAACTCGCATATTTTTGTATATTATTTGTCTACTAACACTAACTTCTAATATTTCTCTAGTTTGTTTGTTTTGTGTTGTTGCGTATGTTTACGTATGCATTTTGCGCTTATCTCATCGCATTTTGTCTGCATTCCTTATCCGGATTGCGGTTGTATATCCCATGATCAAGATCAAATTCATCAAGTGTGGCTCATTAGTACATGGTCAATATAGCTTAAAGAGTATTACTTGTTTCTTCGAAATCAAAATCTTGAAGCAAACAATTTGATTCCATCAAGTAATAACAAAGAAAAGCAATTGAAGTCAAATTGTTCATTCATTCATTCAAGAAATGTTCTGACTTCGACACATAAAGTCAACCTACTACTATGCATCTTCAAGATACGAAATTGTACACTTAAGCTAATCCTAATCTAGTGTATATCCTTCATTCCGAAATCTAAGTGAATGTTGGATATGCGTTAGATGCTGGCTTTGCTTTTGTAGGTCTTGCATAACCATCTATTCCGTCTTTCTAGATGGTTGGATATGCATGACCAGCACGACGAAGATGCTAAGAACCAAAATGGGAGGATGGATTGATGCAAACGATTGATGATGACGATGACCACGCAGGATGACGGAGAAAAATAACGTGTCCTATGTGCTTCATCTATTCATTTCAACCAAAATGCAATCGATCCACCCTCTCTAAGCCCTTCTATTATACGATGTGTGTTGATGCACCAAAAGATGGTGCAGTGAGACCAAGAACCACCTCTCTATCTTTGGGGAGTGGCGGAATCCTGGCACAAGGTCTTTGTTGAGACCGAGGTGTTGGAGGTTGGGAGTAAGATGTTCCCTCCTTATAGGAGTCATCAGAATCATCAGCAGATTCACTTGGATTCACTACAATTGTCATCTTGAAGAAGGACGAAAGGGTGATTTATTTGGTCGTGGATAGGGTTGAGGAAAGTAATATAGCCATGGGTTTGATTCACCACTTGATGATGATGAAGAAGATGATGAAGATGAGGTTGTGAGATCTATGATCTCAGGTTTGGTATTCATGGTACAATTTTGTTGATTGGGGTTATTTTTGCATCTAGGGTTTGTGGTAAATATTTGGGGATCTTGGTGAAGAGATGAGTTACATTGGGATCATTTTATAGACGGGTTCGAGGCTCAATGAGTATTAATGCAAGTGGTTGGCACGAGAATTCTAGAAACTTCTCAAGATATTCTTATCTCGATGCATTCTTTGAAGTTATAACTTCAAAGAGATTGATCATGTGTTCTTTGAAGTTTTATTTTGGGTTGGGTCAAAGATGCAATACACGTCAGCAAAGGTCAACCAAACGGTCCATTTTTCTTTGACTATAATTTGGGCAAAAACACTCAATCCACCATCACTCTCTTCAGAACAAACCAATTCCCTCTCATCCTGCATTCACAAACACTCACCATTTCGAGCATCATAACCCTAAACACACATATCTCTCATGGCTCTTGAATTTAAACATGATCACAACAAAGTTGCATTTCTGGGAAATGGCAAGGGATATGAATTGTACGAACCAATGGTGGAATTCCTGAGAAGGTCCAAAATTTGCTATGCTCTAACTCATTCTCCAAATGAGATATATGAATCACTGATCACTCAATTTTGGGAATCTGCTGAGAAGAGGAGTGAGACAGAGATTAGGGCTGTGATTGATGAAACAGAGTACATAGTGACCGAGGACCTAATTAGGAGGAAGCTTCAATTGGAAGATGTTGATGGAGTATTTTACTCTAATCAGGAAGATGTGCTTATTGGGCTTAGAGCAATTGGCTATCGAGGAACAAGAACAGATATGTGGCTGAAGAAGGAACTCTGCCCAAAATGGAGGTTCCTGGTTTACACACTGCTTCAATGCATGAGCAACAAGACCGGAGGATGGGACCATTTCTCAACACAACTGGGCTATGGTATTGTGTGTCTTTCCCAAGGGATAACTTTCAATTTTTTTAAGTATATTTTTGAAAACTTGGTTGAAAATATTCAAAAGAAAAAGGGAAAATTTTTAATGTACCCAAGGTTTCTTCAAATTATTTTAGACACCACTACCCATGCCCAATCTTTCTATCCCATAGGTACTTTGATGCTAAATTGTTTGCCACAATGAGAACCCACTTTGGGGAACATCATCCTTGCTAGCACCCATGTTGCCCCAAGGTAATGAGGCTGCTGATGAGGAGAATGTGGCTCATAATCCTCCTTCCTCACCTGTTGCTACTGATGGTAATCCATTAGTTAACATTGATGAGGGCCCCTCATCAACTGTTGAAGCAACTCATGTTGCTCCAGTCCAGCCACCATGTCCCAGTCCTCCACCCACACTAGCTACTCATGATGAGTCCGATCTATATAGACTACCCACACCAAGTCCTGTTAGGGATCCTCTAAATGAAGATCTTCCTCACTTTGAGCATGACCATGTTTCTACTGAAAGGTCCAATGAAGCTCCCCTGACCACAGAGCAATCTGCTGGTGGAGCTGAGGACCCTATTACACTCTCATCTGCTCATGCTGCGGTCAATGGTATCTGCTTGAGGTTACTAGTCCGAAAAAGGAGCTTGCGAGACCAAGTCTTCACTTGGAAGTAAGATTGAAGATCTCTGAATCAAGTCAAGAAGTTAGAGGACAAACTCAAAGAGGGTTTCAAAAGGAAGCTTGTGGTTTCTTCTGATGAAGAACAAGAAGTGCCTCAGTTTGGGTCTCTGGACTTGTTGGTGATGTTTCTCTCAATAATCCTTCATCATTAGTCGCTACTTCCTCAAAGAAGAAGGAACTCGTTCTCTACACAAGAAGAAAGAGATCTTATGTACATAAGGTTTCTTCAAGCTTCTAAGGAATCTAGTCTTGATAAGACTACATCTGGCGATGTGCGAATGGAGGATGTTTCTTCCGATCATGATGACACAGGTATTGCAACCGAGGTCCCTGTTGTTGATTTATCTGAAGATGAGTGTGTTAAGAAGCCTGATGACAAAGGAAAAAATGTCATAAGTGAAGATGAGCTTGGTCCTGACCTAGTGAGTGAAGAGGAAAGACTAGGTCAAGCAAGTAGATTGGCTGAGTTTGAAAAGTCAAAGGAAAGTGAAGTATTGGCTCATCAACTTGAAACAGAGGATTTTTCATCCTTAACTCCTGAAAGAAGGAGAGAACTAGATGCAATGCGGGTTCGGATGCTGCGAACACCGGGATGTTCTAACTCGACAGTCATTTCAAGACCTTCTCTTCTCAAAGTATACTAGGTGGAGATTTCCTCGGTGACACTTATGTGGAGCGAATGATGGCTCGAGGAAGACAAAGGAAGCAAGAAGCTATTGCACAATGGAAAGCCATCAAAGCTCGGAAGAACAAAGACAAACCTCCTTCTAAAGTCGAAATGAGAATGGTGGTGAAGAACCAATGCTCAATGTACAACTCGCTTAACAATGAAACAAGTCATGGCTTTTCCCGATCATGTCTGTTTCGCAAATATAACCAAATCATGAGGATGATCATCATCTTCAACACATTCTACCAACTTGAAAAGGATTGTTGAGAATGAAGTCGCTCGAAGCCAAAAGACTTAAGTCGATGATGCTCCACCCAAGGTGTCGTCTCAGGTCATTCTCTGAAGCAACTTCGAAGTTGCTTCCTCTATGTAAGATATAACTTTTCACATACACATCAAACCATAGCACAAAGTAGCATATAGATGGAATTCTAGAGAGAAAGTTAGAGGTTTAGGGAACTTAGTGAGAGAAAGTGAAAGATAATATTATGAGCTCCAACTCTCTACCTTGGGAGGTAGAGAGTATTTATAGTCTTACATAAATCGCCACACTTTGGGTCATGGATCGTGCATACAGGGTAAAGACCCGTCCGTCCTCCACGGTGTTACTTAACTAAATTACTACTTAACTTAAAAGAACTACGACTACGAGCTTAACGATTACATATACTGAGGTGACCGACTTTTAATACCGGAATTTCTAATTCCTAACAATCTCCCTAAGGAGGTCACCTCAATAATGCACCAAAATTACATAGAATACAAATAGATATAACATTTAACAATTGATCTTGCATTCTTGATGTAGTCCTTTGCTCCAAGCTCGTAGTCATTGATTCTTCACATTGCATGTTTGGTTATTCCAAGTGGAGGTCTTTACCGATCCACGTGATTATAAGTTTGAGCCATCTTTGGAGATCATCACCGTCAACAATCTCGACACATCCTTTGTGGTGTTGGTATTTTGTGATGTTGTGACTTTGGGACCGACATGCTCACATTCGGATCATGATATCTTCTCATCGAGTAGCGGAAGCATTTGTTGAATCATGATATTGGCGCAGCAGAAGCGTAAGCATGGAGTGAAAATATCGAGTCATTGATGCACTAATCATGATTTCTTTTGAGATGAATGTGTTAAGAGCATGCGGCTATGGATTGACCGCTTCATTCGATCACCGCAAACGCCGGGCGTACCGCATACAACAAGCTAGCAATAAATCGCACGAAAGTGTCTTTGATCACTTTCGTTGAATTGAGGTACACGCCCACGGTTCCCGCTGATCAAGACAAGTACCGCTCGTGATCGTAGGATTCCTAAGAATCTCCTTGACAGGTTTCGCAATGTTCTAGCCGTTCTCAAACCGAACATCTCAAAGAAGACAACACGGAGTGAGTGAACCAAATAATTTTAAGTCCACCGATTGATGAAAAGAGATTTGAAAACAATCGTATTGCTCAATAGAAATTGTTTTTGCAATACAACGAAGGTTTTATTGAAAATCAATTATCAATCATAAAATACCTTTTGGTTTGAAAATGAGTACACGGTCGATGTGCTAAAGAAAAGAGTTTTTAAGCACAAAGACCGGTTTTTCAAAGGTATCCGCCAATCCATAACTCGAACTGTGATTGATTCAAGAGATTGAATCGCCCATTGTTTCTCGCTCGCTTGTCACATGGTTGATCTATATAATAGATCTCACATGCCACCTACCAGAGCTTGTTTGATGTTGGCTCCGTAAGGCTTTCCATCTTCATTGTGAATATGTAAACACATCACTCGATGTTCCGCAATACCACAAGGATAATGCGAGGACTCAAGATATAATCTCTTTCCACATTGTGTGAAACAGAGAGTCTTCATTGAAAGTGTCCTAATGAGATTTATTGATGATCTCGTGGCTCTAGACTCAATTTGTGCATATTTGGATCCTATAACGGAGACTAGGGAGAGGGTCTCCTTCAATATCAACCATCTCTAAGAGAAAGTCGATAGATAATGTTGGTTCCCGTGAGAATGAAACAAGTCCTTTTAAGAGGAACTTGAGTGGTTTGGAAAGTTGAAGTGCAAGCGCCACCGGGTCCATGACGCCTTGTCTTCAATACCGATGTTACCATCGAGAGTATATGAAGTGAACCCGGTTTCGCCTCTAAGGTTGAATAAATGGAGGCTATTTGTTTTCACCCTTTTCTCATTCAATTCTTTTTAATTCTTCAACCCTTCAAGCTTACCGAGACTTCATAGCTAGAACCTTGTTGGGTTTATTCCAAGACTAGCTCGCCTTAGTCCGCACTCTTCCCTTATCTCATTTTTCTCCTTTTATCATCATACCTAAGGACTTCTACACTAACTAGTGGATTGTCCTCGGTAGATCCCTCCGGCTCGTGCGGATCATGGGAACCAATACCTAACCTTATCATCCTTATATCACCGCATATAAAGTAAAGTTGGTCGGTCAATTTGGTATTGTTCATCCGCCATTGGATCCAATTGAAAACCATTTGAAAATCAATTCGATACTTGTGATATATTATCAAAGCATTTTGTACCGAATTGTTTTTGATATTTTAGAACGAGAACTCCCTCAACATGTGCATCAAGTATTTGAAAATGTTTTGCACACGGAGGCAAGAGAAAGAATTAACTTCTTTGATTACCATTTTCTAAAGATATCAACATCACTTCCTCAATGCATCAAGTGGGTATAGCATTTCCGGAAGGATGAGGTTTCCATGAATTTGCTCCCCTCAATATGTGCCTCGAGGTTTGAAAAGAGTTTTGCACATACTAGAGGGAACCCGCACATTGGGATGAATGATCACGCTTCAAATCAAAGGTTTAAGATAGATGCTCCCCTCAACATGTGCATGAAAATTTGAAATCGCTTTGTCACATGCGGGCGGATAGATGTACATTCTTATAAACCATTTACCTAATTATCGCTTAAATCCAATTTAAATCACACATTCTCCCCGATCACAATTATCAAATCATTTGAGATTTGTGATCTCGTATAGATTTAAATTGATTTTGAAAGCTTTTAAGGAGAATTGTGACTTGATTGTGAAAGCGTTTTAACCGATAAGGATCGGATTTTAAGACTTTAAACTCCATTTATAAAACATGCATGTATATCTTTTGAAAACAATTTAATGCCAAATAACTTTTTAATTTAATTGAAATCATTCTCCCTCAATCAATGACGAGGTTGTTGATCGAGAGATAGAGATTTTGACAAATAAGTCCCGATGATTATCAAAAATAGAGATTGAGTTATTTTTCAAAGCATTTAGTTTTCAAAGCAGATAGGAGTTTATAGAATCGAGCATAGAATTTGAAAACATGGTAAAACATGGCTCGTTTTTTCTTTAAAACCGGTTATTGCCTCGAAAATGACAATAAACCATTTCTTTTTCTCTCAAAAATATATTTTTTTTTTTTTTTTTTTTTTTTTTTTTTTAAGATTTAACAACATCTAAAGTCCCGTGTCATTCTTTGAATGACAAAGACAAAGACCGTAGATATTATCGAACCGAAGAAACATGACAAAATGACAATATTTTTGAAGAATTTTCAATTTTTTTTTTTTTTTATGGATTTTGAAAGTTTTATATTTTTCTATTTGATTTTGAAGGTTTTATAATTTTGTATTTTGTTTTTCAAATATATATGTACAAGAGATAGATGAAGAAAGACCTTTACTCCTCGCCTTCCTCCTCAAGACGCTTGAGAGTTTCGTTGAAGGCTTTTCGCACCAAGTCGTGGAAGAATAAACTCAAAACGCTCTCTTGAAGAGCTTTGGTGAAGATGTCTCGCTAACCGATATTCGCACCTCACAAAATATAGTTCCACCACACCTTTTTCCACTTGTTCCCCGATGAAATGATGTCGAATGTCGATATGCTTTGCTCTTGAGTGTTGAACGTTGTTGCATGAGAGAGCAATAGCACTTTTATTATCACAAGACAGAGGGATTTTGTTGAATTCAAAGCCATAGTCGATAATCGAGATCTCATCCATAAGATTTGAGCACAACAAGATGACATGGCTATGTATTCACCTCTGTAGAGGAAATAGAAGTACTCATTTGCTTTTTGAAGACCACCACAAGCTTATCACCCAAAACCGAGCACCTCCGCACGCATTTCGACGTGTATCTTGACAACCGCATGATCGGCATCTCGTGATAGGCCGTTAGTGACATACCGTGTCCTTCGGTACCATAGTCCCATATTGATGGTTCCTTGAGATACCGAAGACCCGCTTAATCGCTTCAAGGTGCTTTTTAGTAGGCTTAGCTCGGTATCTAGCACACATGCACACAGAGAACAAGATGTCCGGTCTACTAGCAAGTGAGATACATCGTGATCCAATCATACTCCTATATTTCGTTTGGTCAATCATGATCCCCGAGAGGTCCTCATCTAGTTTGGTTCGGTCAATCATGGGGTGTCAACAGGTCACTTGAATCAAATCCAAATTTCTTTAAAATCTCTCATTGCATATTTAGATTGATTTATGAAAATGCCTCCGGACTTTGAGAAATTTGTAATCCCAAGAAAATGACATTTGTCCCATCATTGACATTTGAAACTTTGAACTCATTTCATTTGAAAACGATCACATTCCATTGGGTCACGAGGCAAATATAATATCATCAACATAAATTTGAACATGAATCAAATGTTTGCCTCGACTTCGGTGAACAATGTAGGATCAATCGCCCTTTGATGAATCCGTTGATAGAAGAAACTTTGATAGTGTATCATACCATGCCCTCGAGCTTGCTTTAAACCGTAAAGAGCTTTCTTCAAACGATAAACGTGAGTAGGATGCTCTTGATTCACAAATCCTTCAGTTGGTCGACGAGACGACTTCTTTAAGATCTCCGCTTAGAAATGCCGCCTTTACATCCATCCGATAAACTACCATGTTCTTACTAGCAAGATTAGCCGAAAGATTCGATTGCCTCGATTCGAGCAACCGGAGCAAAAGATTCTTCAAAGTCTATACCTCCTCTTGACGATATCCTTTAGCAACTAATCGAGCCTTGTTCTTCAACACATCACCATGCTCATCAAGTTTTACTTTGAAGATCCATTTTAGAGCTATAATCATAGCACGCCCTGGAGCAGTACTAACTCCCATACATCAAGACGATCAAACTCATGAATTTCATCTTGCATAGCATTGAACCACCTATCTTCATTCATAGCGCTTTAACATCTTTTGGTTCGATCTTAGATAGTACGGAGTTGAAGAAGCACCATAAGGCATCGGTTGCATGAGTTGCTTCCGGTTGATACAGACGAGAGGATTTCCAATTATGTTGTCTAATGGATGATCGTGAGTCCATTTTCCGAGGTGTTCATGTGGCATTTGTTGAGGAACCGAGGTAGTCGAGTCGATGTCTCCTCAAGAAGATGGTTCGATGATGATTCGTGAGTAGCAAATATGTTTTCAAATGGAGCATCTTCGTGAGTAGCAAAGGGATTAACTTCATTATTGATGTCGAAACATTTCCATGATGTACATTTGAAGAATGATGATTTGTTGATGAGATCAAGGATCGCAGCAGTGCTTCTTGGCTTAAAGATATTGAGATCAAGGATTGACTTCATTCATCGGAATATGAGCATCCTCTCGTTGTAGGATCAAGACCTCATTAGTAGTAGACTCATACAGCTTCATCAAACATTGGATCAAACAATTTCTTTACATCATCTTCGATGGAGGTACATATGGCGCTTTGAGAGGAGTTTGGAACAAGGGATGAACCAATAGGACTGCTTTTGAAGTGCGGGTCCCGAAATGGAGTGTCCAGAGCCATTTGACCGGTCACCATCAAACGAACGTGAATTGTTTCCATGATATTTCGGGTTCTTTTGTTGTAGATTCGTATCCCTTTTGTTTGGTGCATATCCTACAAATACTCCAATGTCGCCTTTAGCTCTAAGTTTGCCCAAGTCTTGACCTCATTAGTTGGATAGCACAAGGCACCAAACACACGAAGGAAAGATAGATTAGGTTTCGTTGTGGACAAGTTCATATGGAGTTTTTCCATGAATGGTGTGAATCGTGAACGATTTTGTGTGTAACATGCAAGGGCAATTGCTTCACCCGTAGAAACATTGAACCTTTGAATAGATCAAGATTGTTCTAGCAACAACAAGAGTACGATTTCGCCTTTCAACTACACCGCTCGCTGAGGGGTTCGTGGAACACTTCTTTGATGGTCGATTCCAATGCTTTCATAGAATTCACTAAGTTGTTTGTTGACAAACCCGCCCATTGTCTGCTCGATAATTCGACGCTTTATTTAGTCTAACTCGCAATGCTTGATGAGTTTGATGATGATATCGAGTTTCATCCTTTGTCCTTAAGAACTTGACCTGTGAATCTAGAATAATCATCAACCACAACTAACACATATTTCTTCCCAAAGATATTCTCGCACCTCATTGGTCCACATAAATCCATATGAATCATATGAAGAACTTCGTGATGTAGTTAGTAGGTTTGGGTTTATGGGCATACTTTTGCTTTTTCCCAATTGGCATGTCGAACAAAGATGATCCTTTTCATACTTTAGTCTAGGTAAACCTACAACTAAGTCCTTTCTCGAAAGATCGTTGATGGTGCCAAGTTCAAGTGATTGAGACGACGATGCCATAACCATGACTTTGTTTTGAAGCCTTTGATAACAAGCGATTGGTGAAGCTCTCATCATGTCATCGATAGAGATAGTGTAAAGGTTTGAGCCACGAGTTCCTTTCAACAGCTCCTTACCATTAAGATCTCTAACAAAGGTGTATGTTTTCAAGGCTACTTCTAGATCGTAATCACGTAATCGACCAACAGAGAATGATTATGACCTAAACCTTCCACATAATACACTCGAGATGACACTATCACCAACAACATAATCTCCATAACCCATAATAGCACCGAAATGATCATTACCAAATCTAATAGCCCCGATGAATTTGCTCACGGTTCATGAGCGTGACCGGTCTCCAAATATATGTTTGGAACAAACTGAGTCCGTGTACCACGTAACGATTTGAACGATCCGCAGCTGAACACGCATAAGAATGGATAATCGATAATTGGGATCCCCATGCAAGAATGGGTTCCATTTGGTTAGTAGCAACAGCTTGGAACACCCACATCGTAAATAGAAGCATTCACATCGATGCTGAGGTAATGGAATCATTGTGAGTAGATGCAATACTAGTGTCTCAGATAGCCTTGTTTACAAAGTGACCACTTCTTAGGGAATAGTTCTACCAAGAGGCATCCATTTTCTAGTGGGCATTATCTCGATTGGTCTTATGACCAATGTATCCAATAAAACCTATTCTCAATAATGTTCTTCCCGGGTTTCATTGTTTTCTAACTTTCTTTCGCTTTTGCCTTTTAGCCTTTTTAGCATGAATTTTAGCATTAACAATATTAATCGGACAATTAACATCATTAGGCAAAACATTGACATCACATCCATGATTAGAAATGTAATTCAAGCAATCATCGCACAAGTTTTGCAAATAGTATCGAATTCAATTAATTACAAGACGCCTATGGCTAATACTAGAATCAACACGATTCGCTTTATTCGATTCAAACTTAAGGTTCCTAGATTGTTCTTCTACTTTCTTCCAAAGGCACATTCTTAGCTTGAGAGGTCCTATCATTCCTTGTATTGTCTTGAGACTTTGACCGCTCCCTTTAATGTCACCGACACTCCCGTAGGGAATGGGAACATTAGTTTGTTTTACTACTCTTGCACCACCGCTTAGATGTGCCGATCCGAGCTACATGCAGTGCACTAAGGCTCACTTTCTTAACACTAGAGGTACCGGGATTAGCACTCCTAGAAGGCACATTTGAGTTCACTTTCCTAGCATCGATGATCTAGAATCAACTACTCAATGGTACACTACTCCTCACATTCAAAACATTGGGAGTCGATTGCATATCATGTTTGGCCTTAGGCATTGAGCATGGAATCAAAGGGTTAACTCTCTCACCTAATGTCTTTGGGCATATTGTGATCAAACATTCTAAGATTTCTTGAGATCGTTTGGCATATAAGCATGCATGTCCAATTGCATTATCATGAGGTTTCTCTAGCTTATCCTCTTCAACAATCTCACGCAGTATTCTAAGCAATCCTTAAGGGATGAGAAATATGTTTGAATGGCAAGTTTGTTGTTCCTTAGATGAGGGGGACATATGTCACGATAAAGCATATTTATTACTAGAGCGAACCTTAGATACAACATTCTCCTCATTGATCATTGGCATTTTCCTTTTACCCGACTCTTCGATTCTCGATTTCCTTTTGCAATGAAGTTATTTGTTCGTTGTTTTGTTACGAGTGACTTTAATTGATTCAAACAACTCATTGAAATGACGTTTAACCTTTTCATTTTCTTCTAGAAAACTTTCGCTTTCCTTTGTAAAGCATTTACTAGGTTTTGAAGATGAAACGCTTGAGAATTCGAGAATCTAAAGAAGGAGGCATTTGGGAGCCCGTCATATTGTTCGCTTGGCCCTTTAATTGAGAGATTTGGGCTTTCAACTTTCTCGATCGTGTTGCACCGAGCTTGAATCTGCTCATCACGCTTGTTAATTTGAAAACTCGCATCAAACTCGAGCATCCAAGATGTCTTGATATTTGAAGTTTTGACATTTTCTTTGAGATGTTGATATTTTAGTTGTAAATTAAAATACTCAACTTCTAGTTTAGAAAATGTTTAACCAACGTGTCGTGATCATCCAGCTCAATTTTCTCGCTTAGTTTAGAATTAGTTTTTCAAGCTCAATGACACGATCATGGGAGACTTTCGTACACAGATAATTCATGAAATTTGGAAGCATTAATAGAGCAATTTGAAGCAAAGAAAACACATCTTGAGCAACACATTCAAGAATAAGATTCTCATTTAATGTATGCGTGTTCTTTCTCTCAATCTCATTATATTTTAGTGCACGCCATAATCACTAACTTCAAAGAACCATTGCATCAAATTCCTTTTCCATACCCTTAATATCGCCTTCTACCCCTTTTAAGACTCTCAAAGTGATCTTTAGAAGTTTAAAGAAGGGCATGACCTCGCTTAAATAACATTCTTTCATTTGTTCAAAACCTCTTTCACCTTCGCTATACCAAGGGGAGTGATCCTTTTCTTGCAAGTTTTCTCAAAATCAACAAATAGTTGGAATATAACGATTGGCTAATTAATGTCTTGCTTTTAGTGGCAATTGTTCTAGGTACAAGATGCATAGGTGTATTAGAGGATACACAGCTGTTTCAGGCATTTTCCAAAGGGAGGGTTTGTTTCTACAATATTTTCAAATTTCCGCTTATCTAAATCCATTTTCCGTAAGACTTGTTCGGAGTCAACAATGTCTCGAGTCTTAAACTTGTTCAAGGAAATCCAGCTTTTCCTTCTTGTAGTCATGGGGAGTGATAATTACTTTCTTCTCTTTGCATTTAGGATCATTTAGTTTCTTATTCATCTTCTCCCTAGTGACTTCATCTAATTTCTTGTCATCCTCGGCACTCAATGCAACTAGGTTTTTGTCTAGGTTTAAGAATCTCATTTCCATCATAGATAACACTTTGAGTCGCTTTTGCTATCTTTCCATACTCGTGGTCGGGTTTATCTATAATGGGAACACTATGCTTATCGCTAGAACTCTATGCTTAGTGATCATGTGAGCAATCGAATGGTGTTTCCTTGCATGTACAACTTGTTTTCAAGTTTGTTTTTCAAAGTTTTCGATTAGAAAATCTCTCAAGAGCTTTGATTCTTTTGCATTAAATTCTTGCTTAAGCATTTTCACATTTTCTTGAAGTTCTTGTTTTTGCTTAGTGCTTTTAGAAAGTTTTTCTTGCAAAGAATTTAATTCTTGTTTCAATACTTCTTCTAAAATTACTTTTTCTAATTATCGACGCACTTGGTCATCCATTTCCCGCTCACGAGTGGTCAACTCAAATTTTGCACGTTGTTCATAAATGGCAACACGCCCTTATAGGCATTTAATTCGTAAATTATGGAATCATCGTGAGCACATGCAAGGTATTCATCAAAGACATAGTCATTGTTGATCGCAGAAGATGCATCACTTGGTACAACTTCACTTTCACTTTGTTTCACGATTGATCGTATGGGACAATATTGATATTACCCATATTTTCAATATTTGATTCAATAGTTTCGCTTGGTTGTACTTTGTCATGCATCTGCTGCACATCAAGATCATCGATAGCTTTAATACCTCCGAGATGAGTTTGTCCTTGATGGGCCACCTTGTGGTGAAGAAGAGATCTTGGGAGAAACCATTGGAGATGCTAGCCATAAAGATTGTGTGTGCAGAGGTCCATCATCTACATCGTAGTCGTATGCATCACAACAAGAACTTGAAAGGCGCTCGATGATTATGACCTATCTCCGAATAGGCGCTCATCCACATCTCGCATCATAGGTCTTGGCATTACCTCAAGAAGAAACAAAGAATTCCTCTTCATCCAACGCAGACCATTGTCCCGAGCTTGTGCCAAGAATATCTTATCTCTCAAGTAATCAAGATTCTCGTGGACGCTTTGAGATGTGCGCCTTGCAATGTGTCCTCACCACCACGCTTATAGCATTTGATCGGCTTAGCTTGACCTTGGTTACCATTCCTTCCTCGATTCGATTGCCCACATATCCTCTACCAAAGACCACCCCTTCCCCGATCATACTGCCTTTCCCGAATCGGTTGCACCACAATCCTTCCATCTTTAACAAAGGGCTTGATTATGCGGGTTAGATGCGCTCGAGGTTGTTGTTGGTTTGTGGAGAGAATTCATGTTTTGACTAATGAGTAGAGCTAGTTGATCAATGATGTTACCCACGCGCATCAAGATCGCCTTGTTTGAACATAGGATCGTGAATGAGTTTGTGATTACCATTACCCAAGGGTATGACTTGTGATGCTTTGGTTGTGATTCCAATGTTTGAGTAGAAAGTCATTGAGTCATTAGACTAACTTGTCTCTCCCTCGGTTGGTTTTGAACCGATTGAGAATCAATTTTTCAAACATAGCATGTCTCTCATTCTCAAGGAGGAAGGCATAGAGTTGCTCATAGTTTGTATTCTTCATCCTTTAGTGAGCTTCACAAATGTGACAAACTTGTGCCATTCGGGATTCATGTTGTTCACAAACTTTGAGTTGAGTCAATGTTAGGCATAGTCATTCGATGTTCCTCATGTCATTCACTAACTTATGAAATCTCACATAGTACTCATAGACACTCTCATCCGGTTTCATCTTGAAGTGCTCAAATTCATATAGAGTTGGGATTCTCTGCCTTCCATAGTTAGTTCTCAACCCGAGAGAAGCATCTTAACATTATCCCAAACCGCTTTGCTTCAAGTTGTTATGATTGATCGCCTTGTAGATGTCTTTAGGAAGACCTTGTAGAACAATGTTTGAAGCCCCGATATCCGCATCAAATCTCTTTTCTCCTTATCATCAAGCTCATCATACATCTTAGGTCCGTCCATACCGTAAATAGAGTACCATCTTCATTAGTATCAAGTATGTCTCTAGTCGCTTCAACTCGATATGGTCCTTCATCAATGGATTTGAGAATATTGACACCATTTTCCTTTCCAAGGCAATACACCGATTCGTTGAGCCCAAGAGTCGAATCGCCTGCAAGCATGGGTGGACGAGTATCTCGAACCACCGCTTGTACATCCTCGCAATAAAGGAGATGATAGTAGGGACGTTGGTAGACATGTTAATGATTATACGGATTTTATAACTCAATGATTAAACCGGAAATAGATTCTTTCACGGATTTTACTAAATCAAGAGAAAACCGTAAACAATCACTCAAGTCGCTAGATGATAAAGCTCTAAGTCGCTAGGAACTAATTCGCTAGACACCCAAGTCGCTAGAATCCCAAGTCGCTAATGTAATGAAGTCGCTAAGTAGTAACTCGCTACGAACCAAGTCGCTAACCAAATTTTGGCAAGAATTGCCACTCAAGTCGCCAACAATGCAAGTCGCTAAAGAGCAACTCACATGCACCAAATCGCTACCATTAAGTCGCTACCCGTAGTGGAGAGTCCACTACTTGTACTTTAAGTCGCTAGAGCTAACTCGCTAGATTTAACATCGAACTCGCTACAATTTTGTGAAGCAAGTCGCTACGAAGAAAACTTATCCGTGAACTAACTCGCTACCATGAAAACCATATAAACATCACTTTTCAATCCAAAACAATCCAACCAAGATGATTCAAGCTACCAAATGAAAACCTAAACACTTTTGATGATTCTAAACACAAAAGTACCAACAAAATTCAACCTTTAACACACGAAATCAACCAAATGATGCAAAACCACTAAACCTTTTCAAACTCAAAACCACCTAAAACCACTATAAATCCAAAGATGTGCAAGATATGATCAAACCATGGCTCTTGATACCAATTGTAAGATATAACTTTTCACATACACATCAAACCATAGCACAAAGTAGCATATAGATGGAATTCTAGAGAGAAAGTTAGAGGTTTAGGAACTTAGTGAGAGAAAGTGAAAGATAATATTATGAGCTCCAACTCTCTACCTTGGAAGGTAGAGAGTATTTATAGTCTTACATAACTCGCCACACTTTGGTCGTGGATCGTGCATACAGCTGGTAAAGACCCGTCTGTCCTCCACGGTGTTACTTAACTAAATTACTACTTAACTTAAAAGAACTACGACTACGAGCTTTCTAACGATTACATATACTGAGGTGACCGACTCTTTAATACCGGAATTTCTAATTCCTAACATTTTAAAAATAGTGATAGCGTTTATTTAATATAAATTAGCTTTTTAATTTTCTTTTAAACTTATTATTAAATACTTTCGCTTTTATAATTTGTTTTAGTTAAAAAAAAAAAAAAAAAAAAAAAAAAAAAAAAACAAAAAACTAACTTTTATGCGGTTTGTTTGTTGTACCACTCGATGGTTTTGACTCACCGATGTACCTTGTGTATGTCAAAGAGTTGACTAGTCCAAAGGTACAGACTTTGGTAAAGACACATCAAATCATTGATAAATTGTAATGGTTTGCTCAAAATCATAGGGTATGTGAACCACCCATGCTTCATTCTTTGAGTGTTGTATGGTCATCAATTCACCATGGTCTATTCCTTTTGGAATCCAAGAATTGGCTAGCCCACATGTATATGGCATGTGGTAAAGGCAATCAATCCATATTTGGTGCTCAATTCACCAATGCTAAGAATTGACTAGTCCCGAGCAAACGGCTACGGTAAAGACAAGTCAAATCCGTTTATATGGTTCTTGGTTTGCCAATAAATCGATGGTTATCAATGTACCATGGTTTTCGGACTCAAACATATGGCTACTCCGGTAGTAATGGCTATTGGTAAGAGACATCAAACCCATTATTTTCAATGATTCACCTCTCAGTGAGTTAACACACCGGAAGTGATGAGAATAGTATGAAACTTATATGTTTTGATGTACATGATGTCCTGGTTCTTTGCAAAGATCCGGGCGTATCACGCTTCGGGTCCTCTTAGAGATGTTCTTCTTACGAATCTTGTCATTGATGTTCAAGACAATCCTCAACGATATTAACGATCTATCAAGGAAACTGGAACTTAACCTTGTCAAATTCCGTTTAGGGAGGATTGTTGGGAATTACTGTAAACTATCGAATCATGCTGAAGTTACTCTTGGATCTGTTGAGTAATGGCGAAAAGTTTCGCCAAGAAGGAATGGATTCTCTTACAAGTTATACTTGGTGAAGTGATAATGCATTGTGATTACTGAAAGTGCTTATCCACGTCGGAGATAAGCATGCAGATGTAGGCGATATGAAGGAAAAGTCGTCACTGTATGTATAGGTTGGCGCCAGTATAATATAGAGCTTACTCGAATAAACAATATGATGAGTAAAACAATATGATTAGTTGCATGCTTGTCTAGATGCATGCGTTATTTGTGTTTGTATTAGAGCATCGTTAAAAATGCTCGTGAGTGATTATATGGTGTTCTTGCCTATAAAAGGAACCATAAGAGTATGTAATAAAAAGCTTTTACAAGTCTTTCAAGTCTTGTAATACATCCAAACATAGAGTTTCGATAATCAAAGATCCATAGAGGATCAAAGAGTCCTTAGTTATCATTACTTGTATTTACTTTCCGCTATATAATACGAGTTGTAGAGATTTTCTATTAGTTTGCTTGTGATTACATAGGCAACACTAACGATCTCCGAGTGCTTAAGATCTATCAAGGTCTCTGTGTTTACAACATATTTCTATCAATCCAATGAATTCTAAATCAACCCATTTCCATGCTGCATCAACCCATATCCAATTTCAAACCCATTTGCTTCCTCAGTTGACTTTCTTTGACCAAGAACCAAACTTGTTTGAAACTTAACTGTGAGCTTATAAAAAGCTATAACAAGCTTAGATAAGCTTGTTTGAGCTTAAAATTGAGCTTCTAGAAACTTGGAAATAAGAATCCAAAACTGACTTTTGCCACAAGAACCATGAAACATGAATTCCTAAAATAAACTTGAATTGATACTTAAGAGGAGTTTTAATACATCAAACAAGTTAACTTAATACACCGGAACTTGAAAATACCACTATCAATCTAATTAAGACTAAGAATTAGAAAAACGACATACATTTTGGAAAATAAAACTAAGTGCTCCCTTTGTTGCTTCTTCTTCCTTCTTTTAATACACCGAGACTCCTTCTCACCTCTCTCTTCAAATCCCACTAATAATATTGGCCCTTGGATTGGTTGGAATCATTCGCTAATTATGCAAAGTTGTTTCAAGGGTCACTTTGCCAAGTTTCAATAGTATAAGGACCGTAATAGACATTTTCAAATTTCCAAGGACTATTTTTGCCAATTTTGAAACTTGAAGGACCAAACTTGTAATTTCTCAAAACTTTTGACATTTTTCACCAAAGGACTAATTTTGACAAGTTATGATTTTAAAAGGACCTTTGGTGACTTTTCTTTGAAATAAGTGCTCGGGGACTATTTCGACAACTTTTGAAACTTGGGGACCTGAAACCGCCAATTATGCAAACTTAGCTCATTTTTCATCGATTTTAAACATTTTGCATCCAAACATATAAAATGCAATTTTGAGATATTTTCGATATTTTGATGCATTTCGAGCATTTTAAATGTTTTGCGCTTGATTTAACCAAAATGATGAGTATTTACACACTCATCAATCCCCACACTAAACTATTGCTAGTCCCTAGCAATCTTTTGAGAAAAACTTAATGGATTTGAATCTCTTTACCAAAAGCCATTACTCGAGTAGCCAAATGTTTTAGTTCACGTAAGAACTATGGTACACCGATAACCATATGATTTTGAGCAAATCACCGACTTCCAACGGGTTTGATTTGTCTTTACCGAGCCGTTTGCTACGGACTAGCCAACTCTTAGATAAATTATCAATATTATCTTTGGTGAGTCGATTACCAATTATGGTTTTCCAACGCCTTTACCACAAGCCATAAACTTGCGGGCTAGCCAACTCTTCACTAATTAAAGATATGGTGAAATGAATACCATACAATTTTGGGCAAATTGCAAGCCGTCAACGGATTTGATAAATCTTTACCAAGAGCCGTTGCTCTGGATTAGCCAATCCTTTTGTTTATTAGACATGGCGGATCGATAACCATAAGATGAGTAAGTGAAAACACTTACTCCAAAAACAATTTTGGCAAAAATGGGGAATTAGGTGGTATAATTACATGATAAAATTCGTGAGAATTCCCCCACACTAGAAATGAATATTGCCCTCAATATTCAAAGTACCGCTTTTATGCCGAAACCGAAACGAAAAGGGAATACTACGGCCATTATTTTGAAAGATTTTTTTTTTTTTTTTTTTAGAACTTATATACAACACATGGGCAACCCCCACACTAGGGTGGTAGAAAATAGAAAGAATTCAGAAATATGGGTGAAAACCCATATGGCATGCTACTGTTTTTTATTCTCGAGTCGCTAGCTTGACTCGATCCCCGCATTCATTGGTTCATGGGGAAAGTTTGTAGATCCGGGACAACCATAGGAGGAATGTCCTCTCCAAAATAATGCTTCAACCGATGACCATGACCATCGGGTTGAGATAACTCAATGGTTCCATATGGAAATACTTTAGTGATGGTGAATGGTCCGCACCGGTGGATTTTAGTTTTCCCGAGAAAATCTTCAATCTTGAGTTGAAAAGAAGGACTCGATCACCGACGTTGAAAACGCGGTTTTTGATTTTGAGTCATGAATCTTCTTTGTCTTTTCTTTGTAGATTAAAGAGTTCTCGTATGCTTGATCACGGAGTTCATTTAATTCATTCATTTGAACTTTCGGTGATCACCACCGTCTGAATATCGAAGTTGGCATGTTTCAAGGCCCGGTATGCCTTGTGCTCAAGCTCAACCGGTAGATGACATGCCTTCCGTACACTAGCTTGTATGGAGTACACCCGATGGGTGTTTTATAAGTCGCACGGAAGGCCCAGTCGCCATCTAGCTTATCCGACCAAGAGGCACGGTTTTCACCAACCGTCCTTTCAAGAATCCTTTTAATCCCTCGGTTGGAAACTTCCACTTGCCCACTTGTTTGGGGTGGTGCGCAGAGAGACGGTGAGTTACACCATACTTTTGCATGACTCTATCAAACCGGTCATTGCAGAAATGCGTACCACGATCACCGATTATAGCTCGTGGAGTTCCAAACCTAGCAAAAGAGATTTTAAGAATTTCACAACAACTCGGGCATCATTGGTAGGTAAAGCCTCGCTTCAACCCATTTTGACAAATAGTCAACGGCCACGAGTATGTATTTATTACCACGAGACGATGGAAATGGCCCCATAAAGTCAATGCCCCGGATGTCAAAATCTCACACACTTGAATGGCGCTTAAAGATTTCATTTCTTTGTGAGATATTTCCGTGACGTTGACAAGCGTCACGTGTTTTGACAAATTCATGGGCATCCTTGTAAATCGTGGGCCAATAGAATCCGGAATCAAACACCTTCTTGGCGGTGTAGTTGGGGCTATGATGTCCCCAAGAGGTCCGAATGGCAAGCCTTGAGAATGTCATTGGCTTCCTACCATACACACATCGCTGATGACTTGATCCGCACAAATTTTGAATAAGTAGGGTCGTCCCGATTAATGTTTTACATCTTTAAAGAATTTGTTTTTCTGTTGGGACGACATCCCTTTCACCACAAAGTTACCCGCATGGTAATTTGCAAAGTCGAGAAACCATGGGGTAGAAGAGTCTCCACGAAAAGAAACCACATTGAGTGTTTCGAGAGGAAATGTTTCGTTTATTTCCTTTTCTCGAACACATCCCGTGAGGGTTTTCTAGACGGACAAATGATCGTGACCTGTGTTCTCGGCTCCTTTTTATCACGTATAATGATATCAAATTCTTGTAGGAGGAGAACCCAACGGAGCAATCTCGCTTTGCATCTTGTTTTGCAAAGAGATATTTGAGAGCCGAGTGATCCGTATACACCACGATTTGGTCAAGATAAGGTATGGTCGAAAATTTTCAAACGCATACACCACGCCTAATAATTCTTTTTCGTAGTGGTGTAATGGGTTTGAGCCTCGATCATAGTCTTACTCGCGTAGTGGATAGGTGAAAATGCTTGGTTTTCGTTGCCCCAGACTGCACCGATAGCAAAATCACTTGCATCGCACATGAGTTCAAAGGGTAAATCCCGCCGGGGCAACTAGAATGGGTGCTTCCGTAGCTTTTTCTTTAATGTTTCAAAAGCTTGATGCACTCGGTGAGAAGATAAAAGGAGCATCTTTTTCAAGAAGATGGGTCATAGGCCGAGCGATTTTAGAAAAATCTTGTATGAATCTGCGATAAAACCCGGCATGACCTAGAAAACTCCTAATACCTTTGACGGTAGTAGGATGAGGTAATTTGGCAATAACATCGACTTTTGCTCTATCAACCTCAATCCCATTTTTGGAAATCTTATGGCCTAGGACTATGCCTTCTTTGACCATAAAGTGACTCTTCTCCCAATTTAGACAAAGATTGGTGTCTTCACACCGTTTTAGCATTTTATCTAAATGGGAGAGACATGTTTGAAATGAGTCCCCAATGACCGAGAAGTCATCCATAAACACCTCCATTGTTTCCCCGATCATGTCGTGGAAAATTGCCATCATACATCGTTGGAACGTCCGGGAGCGTTACATAGGCCAAAAGGCATACGTCTGTAGGCAAAAGTTCCGTATGGGCAGGTGAATGTGGTGTTTTCTTGATCCAGCGGATCAATGGGGATCTGAAAATAACCCGAGAAACCATCAAGGAAACAATAGTATTCGTTCCTCGCTAATCTCTCAAGCATATGATCCATGAAGGGTAGAGGAAAATGGTCTTTACGGGTGGCTTCGTTTAACTGCGATAGTCAATACACACACGCCATCCCGTAACCAATCGAGTTGGAATTAACTCGTTTTCTTCATTGTGACAACAATTATGCCACCCTTTTAGGAACACAATGAATTGGGCTAACCTGTGGACTATCGAGATCGGGTAAATTAAACCGCATCAAGAAGTTTGAGAACCTCTTGTTTGATAACCTCGTGAATCTTAGGATTCACCCTTCTTTGATGTTGAATGCTGGTTTGAAGTCATCCTCCATTAAGATTTTGTGAGTACAAAATTCGTGGTTGATACCCTTAATGTCGGAGAGTTTCAAGCAATTGCTTGCTTGTGTGACTTCAAGACCTTTATGAGAGCGATTTCTCCTCCTCGCTTAAGTCTTTAGCAATTATGACGGGTAATTTATCATCACCTCCAAGAATGCATACTCGAGATGAGGAGGTAGGTCCTTAAGTTCAACCTCGGTAAATTCTTCAAGAGATGTTTGTATTGATTTGATTTCCTCAATCGTGATCTCTTTCGGAGGAGAGAAGGTAATGGATCTTCATTTAACAATTGCTCAAGATAAAGGATATCCCCTCCGAATCATAAACACCATCAATTCCAGTGAATTGATTCATCACTAACAAGAAACTCATCGATCTCTTCTAGAAAAAGTCACCTCCCTCAAACGGAGTGAGAGAGGGAAGAGTCGGCAATGATTGGTTGAGAAGATGTGGTGGAATCCCCACTCACGAAATTATGAAAATAACCAAGAAACTCTTGAGAGTACTCCTCTAAAGCAATATCAATTACATCGACTCGATTAAGCGATTCGAGATCATAATTTGAGGAGTACCTCAAGTTTGATCAAGGTTAAAGGTAACGACTTCATTACCCACACGTAACGTGATTTCTTGCTCAAATACATCAATGAGAGCACGGCCGTTCTCGTGAATCCTCGTCCAACAATGAGGGAACCCATGATCGGCATCAAAATCAACAACCACAAAGTCACCGGAAAATGGAACTTTCCTACTTTCACGAATACATCCTCGGCGATGCCAAGAGGACGCGATATAGAACGATCGCAAGCTCGAGAGTCATGCGGTAGGAATAAGTTCGGAAGAAAGTTTCTTCCATACTAAATAAGGCATCAGTTAATGCTTGCACCAAGATCGGCAAGGGCAAAGCATTCAATCATCCTCGAAAAACACAAGGAGAAGAAATTTTCCGGGATCTCCTAGCTTCTGGAAGCTTCTTTATGAGCTCGCCGGCGCTCTCATTCAAAGGAGTTTAGCCATTTCAAACAACTTTTCCTTGTTGCTTAACATGTGTTTGAGAGTTGATGCAAACTTGGGCATCAACATGATAGCATCCGCAAGCTTATGTCAAAATGTAGTTCTTGGAAAATTTGAAAAATTTCTCCATTTGATGACCGGCTTTTTCGCGGAGCTTTGCTCATTTAAATGTGATGGGTAAGGAATAGAAGTTTTGGATTTGGGGTTGTCAACTGGAGGTTCAAAACAACTCGAGTTTGGTTTTGGTTTCGGGACAACCCGAGGATGGACATGTCTTGGTACTTTGTGAGCTAGTAGGTTGCACTTGGTCCTTTGTCGCCTCGTGTTCACTTTCCACTACCTTCGGGAGAAGAAGAAGAGGTAGTAGGAATAGCGGGTCCATCATATGAAGCACCACTTCGGTTGTGATCGCCTTTGCATCGCCTCTGGATTAGCGATCGTGTTGCTAGGTAAAGTACACGAGCCCGAGGGTCGATCATTTAAAGACTTCTTAATGTCGAATCGCTAACCAACAACCTATTCATTTCCTCTTGGGATTTCATGAATTGTTTCAACAACTCATCGATGATGGTCCAGTTGGAACAATGGCTTGATTTTGCATGGAAAATTCGCCTCTATTGTTTGGATTAGGGCCTTGATTTTGGAAATTTCCTTGATTGTTGCCATGAAAATACCACAGGTTGAAATTTCCACGACCTTGGTTTCTATTAAAGTTTCCTTGGTGTTGGAAGTTTTGATTTTGATTTTGAAAATCGTTATTTGGATTAAAATTACCTTGGTTTTGAAAACCTTGGTTCGTTCTATTCGATTTTGATTACGGTTTTGGTTTTGGTTGAAACCGGTGGTCGAGGTAGTGGTTAGGATGGTGGTTCGGGTCTATAGGAGCACGGTATTGGTTGCCTCTGGATTAGAAATTGATAACGCCACACGTCGTTCGGGTCAAGGAAACTTCCTTTTCTTGAGCAAGTTTTATAACACCCTAGGCGATGAACCTAATCGTTGTAGTGTAGTAATTAGGGTAAGCCACGGGTATTGATATCGTTCTCTAGGGAATAGGAATGCTAGTAAGGAGTTACTACGCTAAGGTTAAGGTTGAGGAAGATTATTTTTATCTTTTATGTTTTATGAAATGGAAAGGTACTGAATCTCGGGTATTGGATTTGGGGGTTGGTATTTCTACCGATTACTCTACTATTATCTATTTATCTAAACTAAGGTTGTGGAGTCTATGTCTAATTAATGTGTGTTCGTATGATAGTTTAAAGATGTGTTTACTTAGTTTGTATTACTCCTTAATTATCTCCTATTGGTTGTTGAATTGTCACGTCCTTATTCCTAGTTGCGTTGTGTGTCTAAAGTTGTAGGGTATGCGTTTCTCCTAACTCTTTGAACTTACCAAAGGGTCTCGTCTACAAACCCACTAGGGATGATAAACTCCTACTCTAAGGCGCTCTTTGGATGGTTTAGCCTACAACTACTCGTAATTATATTCTAAGGTTCACAAAGATGAATCAAGCATTAAGTACACAACGAATGACCTATCGCATTACTAGATCATTAATCAACTAAGATAAGAAACAACCAATCAATATTCAATAATTAAGTTTCATACTTCCTAAGCAAACACACAAATAAATTAGCGGACATGGAGAACATGCAAGCATACACACAAATAATCAAAGACATAATTGAATTAATGAAGTAAAGACTTATCTTGATGTAAGATAGGTTTAAAAACCCTAAAATCTTGTACAAGACACCTTAGGTTCGGTTTTAGGTTTTACTCCAAAGACTCTCCACAAAGACCGAAAAATTTGGATTCTATATATAAGATTACATATGCGACGGCGTCACCTTATGTTTTGTGGCGCCGCCGTGTCGCCGCCATTAGGGTTTCGTCTTGGCCACGTTAACCTTGCGACGGCGTCACCTTATGTCCGTGACGCCGTCCTCTTCGACTTCGACGTCGTCTGGATTGCATCTAGGCCGTCCGAGTAGCGACGGCCTACTCTTTCACAACTAGACGTCGTCTTTGAAAATACGAGTTTTGGGTTACGGACCGTCACAACAATTTTGGGACGGCGTCGCCATTAGCACCGACGCCGCCTTCTATTTTCAAAGAATCGTGAGTGTCTCGATTTTGACTTTGGCTATTTTCTTCATATATTCGCCTTTTCGTCCAAATAAGTGCCATTCTAGCATTTTGCCTTCAAGAGACCTAAAAGTGAAAAGGAACGATATTAAGCAATAACGGATACAAAATTGATCAAATAAGGACTTAAACGACCCTCAAAATGGTACCTTTTAAAACCTTATCAAATATCCCTACACTTGTTATTTGCTTGTCCTCAGCAAATGTGCTTTAGCCAATTAATTTATAAGTTAGGGTCATGAAGCATTAATTCAAAACGGTCCACAACACATATAAGCCCCGCAAAAGTCATAACAAACACGGAATTACATACTAGCACCTCACATGGGGTGTTTGGATACTCACATCTCTCGGTGTATATATGAAATATAACAAAATAGGAAATGGAAGATAAACACTCATTAACCGGTCCTAGTACATAGATTACCATAGGCTTGAGAATAGATCAAACCTCCATCGCTTTGGCGTAAGCACCTAGGAAAGACTATCAAAGAGGTCTTTAAAGGGTTGTAACGTTAGGCTTACGGTTAGGAAACAAAGGGTTTGGTGGGATAGGCTATTTAGTGGTGGTAAGTCAAAATCTCTATGTTAAATGCATACGAAGAATGGCGTTGCTAAGCCAAGACTCGACACTCTAAACTCTAGATAACTGAAATAAACAAACATAAATTTAAAAGATAGATGTAGGATGGTAGCCGTATGTTTTTTTTTTTTTTTTTTTTTTTTTTTCACTATCTTTTTTTCTTTCTCTTTTTTTTTTTTTTTCATACACTTTTACTCTACCATCCTCTATGATAACATCAAAATACTAGGGATTTATAGGCATATCCCTACACTTGAGTTTTTATTACTCTAACACTAATTTGACCCGATTTGAAAAGATCAAAACACTTGGGGTACATTATTACGCAAACAAAGGAATTTGAATTTTAATGTTCCTTCCGTCATTTCATAAACTTTAACTTTTCCCATGAATCCCAATCGTCCCAAAACTATATACAAAGGATATGACTCGACTTAGCAACTTATGCAAGCAACTAGATAATTGAACTAAGGGTTTAGGGTGATAACAAACATTTGCACTAAAAGTGAGTGCATAAGGGGTAGGCTAAGGCGATTTGGGTATATATTTGGGGTGGGGTGTAAACAATGCTCTTCATTGATATTCGAAAAACCGAAACATCACGAGAACCGCGAAAAGGATAGGCTCGAGGGTTAACTAGGGTATCGTGTACTAAAGATGAGTACAACGCAAAGGGTGTGGGGAATTACTCAACCGATGTGGAAGAAGTATTTATATTACGGTATCAAACAAGGGTTATCCTAATGCCTCTTATCATTTAGTTATTCCTAACTACACAAGTGTAGCCTCACTTGCGATCTCGGAATGCATCACAAAACAAGTTCTAGAATCTAATATACTACCGGTTCACACTCTAAGCATTAAAGATGAATGCTTTAATTCCTACTAATCTAAGGGTGATCCTCACATTTTGTGTGGAATTTAAGTGGTAAAGGGTTTTGTGCTAGTCATATAACTTCCTATCCGTGAGACGCTTTTGTTAAGACTAATGGCCCACTCCTATATGTCATGAAAAATTTCAAATTTGGTGCCAAAATTACCCTAACCGACATTTTCTCATGGTTTATTACACAAATACAATTGGACAAAGCAAATAATCAAGGATAAGCATAGTTTCAAAGTTCCGCTTTATTTTCCTCCTACACTTAAACCGAACATTGTCCCCAATGTTCCCGAAAGTATCAAAGTTATGATAATGGAAGGTAATTAAAACGAAAGAAACTAGTACTCCCGATTAGCTCGGTAGGATCCGTGTGTGAAGTAGTGGTTAAATCCTTTCCAAGAAGAATTTATGCGTGAAAAGCTCCTTCCAATCTTATGTAACTTCTTCTTGATAAATTAAACCCGCACACTTGAAGAAAACAAACGACCCAACGCATCAAACCGAACAAAGAAAAATACAACAAGATGTAATTCCGACTTAAATAAGATATAATGCTTGTGGAATGGATGTTTGCGATTTTCTAGAAAATTAAGACCAGAAAATTCCAAAATTTTATAAGTAGCACGAAAACGAGAAAAGTTAGAAGTCAAGTCGCTCCTCCCGACGCCGTCAGTTGTGATCTGACGTCGTCAGTTATCATGACGGAAACGGTGTGCGATTTTGGAAAAAATTATGGAAAATTTTATCTTTAAAATCTGGAAAATTTCCGCAATAACATCCATTATGACTCGATACAAGCATTTGACTCTAACAAACACACATATATATCTTTTTCAAGAATTGTAATTCTCATGTTCATGTTCTTTTAAAACGTGTGTAATCCTCCCTACACTTATCCCTTTTGTAAAATACCTTTATATGTAATTAAGACGAGGTTAAAGACAAAATAAAGCATTTTCACAAATTCAAACATGAGAATAAACAATCAATGAAAATATATATGATACACAAACAAGCAAACAATTAAGCATGGGTTGCCTCACACGAAGCGCTTCCTTATTTAACGAGATAAAGGGAAGTTTTCCCTACACTTAAGGTTAAGTGCGGGTGATAGTAGCAATACACACCCTTAGGGTGGAAATTTCCTCGTGAGGAGAGGGTGATGGGTGATTTTTGTGCTCAAAGGGTGTGCTCCATTCATTATAACCTTACCTAAGTCTATTGGTGTAGCGGGTGAATCAAATCTCTCTCCTAAAATGGATCATCTTCTATCAACTTCAAAAGATTCTTAGTTAAGGATCCATCTTGACTTAATAAACCCGGTTTAAACCCATAGTGTTTCTTGTTATCAACCATGAATGGGTGATATGTAAGGTCATGGGTTACTCTATATTAGCTTCCACTCTACATGGCTTAGAGTCTACCACCTTTATCAAGCAACTACCCGGATTATTTATTTTGATGGGTGGATTGGGGCCTAATTCAATTCCAAGATTCACATCTAAAGGCGGAAAATTGGGTAAGGTTTTAGGTTGAGGCTCCGGTTCATCAAATTAGGAACTTCCCTAGGACTAAGAGAGAGGTCACGACAACAAGAATCTAAACCTACATTCTCTAGTGGCGTTTGGTCCAAGGTTCTCTATCAATCGGGCTCCTATAGTCTCTTCTACTTCTTAGGGTAAGTTATAGGCGATGTGTGTTCCTCAAGTGATGGTAGGACTTGTGGGTTATCCGATGGGATTGGATTTTCTACTCATCCTCCATCTTATCAAGATCACCTATGTATTCATTTTGTAATTGTGGTGGCGCCTAACCATGACATGCACCTTGGTACCTCAACTCTAATCATCTCCTTCCTAAACAACCTTTCCGACCGAAGTTTCCAAATTGAAAATAGGTCTAAAGATTAGTTTTGGGTCCCATGTTCCACTTCTAAATTGGGCGTGAATCTCAAAGGTTTCCATGCATTTTAACACCACGTCCCCAAATATCCCCATCCGCTACATAGTCAAGTCTCCTTTGGGTTTAGTGGGCGATACGAGTGTAAAAGAATTGTAGTGGAAGCAGTGAAATCAATACCATGATAAAGGACTTTTTGTAATAAATATTTAATTCGAGTCCACGCCTCGGGAAAGGATTCATCATGATGTTCTTTGGAACCTCAAGATCTCATTTTGGAGTGGAAGGGGTAAATTATGTAGTAGATTTCACGATTGGGTGAAAGTTTTGGCGATTCGCGTTCTCCATAACGGCTAACGGAATAGTCAATGAAAATGGTTACGAAAAAGGTCACGAAGAAGGGGATAGACTACGAGGAAGCTAAAATGAGAAAAATTTTACTTGATAGGAATCAAGCAAAGAAACCTAAACGATGTGGACTACTAACTAGCTATTCTATTCCCGGCGTGGCGCCAAAAACTTGATAACGCTACACGCGTCGTTAAAGTCAAAGGAACTTCCTTTTCTTGAGCAAGTTTTATAACACCTAGGCGTGAACCTAATCGTTGTAGTGTAGTAATTAGGGTAAGCCACGGGTATTGATATCGTTCTCTAGGGAATAGGAATGCTAGTAGGAGTTACTACGCTAAGGTTAAGGTTGAGGAAGATTATTTTTATCTTTTATATTTTATGAAAATTGGAAAAGTACGAATCTCGGGTATTGGATTTGGGGGTTGGTATTTCTACCGATTACTCTACTATTATCTAATTATCTAAACTAAGGTTGTGGGAGTCTATGTCTAATTAATGTGTGTTAGTATGATAGTTTAAAGATGTGTTTACTTAGTTTGTATTACTCCTTAATTATCTCCTATTGATGGTTGAGTGTCACGTCTTATTCCTAGTTGCGTTGTGTGTCTAAAGTTGTAGGGTGTCGTTTCTCCCTAACTCTTGAACTTACCAAAGGGTCTTGTCTACAAACCCACTAGAGATTATAGACTCCTACTCTAAGGCGCTCTTTGGATGGTTTAGCCTACAATTACTCAAGTAATTATACTCTAAGGTTCACAAAGATGAATCAAGCATTAAGTACACAACGAATGACCTATCGCCTTACTAGATCATTAATCAACTAAGATAAGAAACAACCAATCAATATTTAATAATTAAGTTTCATACTTCCTAAGCAAACACACAAATAAATTAGCCGGACATGGAGAACATGCAAGCATACACACAAATAATCAAAGACATAATTGAATTAATGAAGTAAAGACTTATCTTGGTGTAAGATAGGGTTTAAAACCCTAAAATCTTGTGACAAGACACCTTAGGTTCGGTTTTAGGTTTTACTCCAAAGACTCTCCACACAAAGACGAAAAATTCGGATTCTATATATAAGATTACAATTGCGACGGGCGTCACCTTATGTTTAGTGGCGCCGTGTGTCGCCGCCATTAGGGTTTCGTCTTGGCCACGTTAACCTTGCGGGCGTCACCTTATGTCCGTGTGCCGTCCTCTTCGACTTCGGCGTCGTCGGATTGCATCTAGGCCGTCTAAGTAGCGACGGCCTACTCTTTCACAACTAGACGCCGTCTCTTGAAAATCTGAGTTTTAGGTTACGGCCGTCACAATAATTTTGGGACGGCGTCGCCAATAGCTTTTGACACCGCCGCCTTCTACTTTCACAGAATCGTGAGTGTCTCGATTTCGACTTTGGCCATTTTCTTCATATATTCGCCTTTTCGTCCAAATAAGTGCCATTCCATTTTGCCTTCACGAGACCTAAAAGTGAAAAGGAACGATATTAAGCAATAACGGATACAAAAGTGATCAAATAAGGACTTAAACGACCCTCAAAATGGTACCTTTTAAAACCTTATCGGTTTCTATTCAAATTTCCTTGATGTTGGAAATTTTGATTACGATTTTGAAAACCGTTGTTTGGTGAAATTACCTTGGTTTTGAAAACCTTGGTTTGGTCTATTTTGATTCGATTACGGTTTTGATTGAAGCCGGAGGTCGAGTAGTGGTTAGGGCGGTGGTTGGGTCTATAGGAGCACGGTATTGGTTGCCTCCTTGATTAGAAATCCCGCCCACAAGATTAGCTTCAAAGGGTTACCATCGGTGGCCATACAGTTATAATAAGCATGGGGCCACCACAAGTAACACAGACTTCCACTTTCTTAACTTCAGCAGGAGGTGAAGTTTGTGGAAAAGAGACTTTCTTTTGGTTGAAGAGAACCAAAGCTTGAATAGCTTCAGTGAGTTTGTCAATCTTAGCATCGGTGCTAGATTGACTCACGAGCGATAAAGTAGAAGGACCAACACCGACTTGGGAAATAATGGCTTGCTTCGTCTTTGTCGGACTTTAGACTTGTTTTCAATGATCGCTAAAGCTTCTTTGATGAGTTTTGCTTAGGAAATTTCCTCCAATGGAGGAATTGAGAGAATCTTGATTAGATTGACTCACTCCATTGTAGAAAGTATCGAGTTGCATCAACTCGGAGAAACCGTGGTGAGGACATTTGAAGCAATTCCTTAAAAACGATCCCACACCATCAAGGATTCATCAAACTTTTGAGTAAACTTGATGATTTCATTTTAAGACTCGTGGTTTTGGAAGGTGGATAAAATTCATTCAAATTTCTTCACCGTGTCTTCCATGTCTCAATTGACCGAGGGGTTGTTTTCAAGCCAAATCCGGGCTTGTCCTCAAGAGAAATGGAATGAAGAAGCTTATGACATCGAGAGGGACATTCTTGTATTTGATGGTAGATGCAATCTTGTTAAACCATCGAATATGAGCATGAGGATCATCCCTCAAAACCGTAGAACTGATTTGAGGTTACAAGATTCATAACCGGTTTTAGTTCAAAATTTTCAGCCACAATGGTTGGTACAACAATAACATCTCCATACCCGTCGATGGGTGCACGGAGAAGCTCACACATAAGGCGTTCTTCCGCCATGATAACGGAAGTAGTGTGGCGATCGGATCTCGAATCCGGTGATGGAAGCGAAAGTCTACTGACACGGCTTCTTGGAATCTTGACAAGCTCACGAAATGGGCTCACAGATCTAGAAGAGCGAAAAGCATACACTAGAGTTAACTCTAAGAAAACTCGAGTTAAGGAGAGAATGGGAATTATGAAGGCGTTTATAAAAATTGGGGTGAGAAGAATCTTTATGGGTTTTATGTTTCGACAAGTAGATATCACAACAAATCCAATTAAAACAAGATCGAGGCAAAACAACGATGAACTTAACCAATAATCACAAGATGAATGGCTTCTTTGAAAAGGTACACCAATCACAAGGACACAAAGGCAAGTTTTAAATCTTTAGTTCGGGAACTTATTATGGTCGTACCCCAGTTAGGTAGTACACTTGCCTTGGTTTGCGGTGGTAATCTTTTAAGTTGTTATTATTAAAGAAAACGACAAATCTTTTTGTATTTTTATTTTTGATACATATATAGAAACAAAAGGAAAATATTTTGTGTTTTATATCGTTTTAAGCATTTTTGGGTTTTGGATTTTTATAAGAAAATATGGATATATATATAGATAGATAGATGGATGATATGAACAAAGAGTGAGTATTCAAACTACTAATCGCTAAGCGGAAGATAATCAAGACAGCTTCCCGGCGTCAAAAATTTGATCCGTGCTAAGCCGTCAAGTTTTCTCATGGTGACCACTTGTGAAATGGCTAACCAGAAGGAACTTAAAGCAGTTCGGATACGAATGCAATGAAGATCGAGGGAGTATAGGGTTTCCCAGTCGTTATGTCCCAAATGAGCTATGCTAAGAATCACCAAACGAATAGTGATCGAGGAATTTGAGCAGGAAAAGGATTGATTATTATAACTACGAAAAAACAAACAAATTACAAGGGCTTAAATGCAAATTAAAGGAAAATTAAAAAGATAAAAAAATATTAAATAAACGCTATCACTATTTGCAAAATGATGTTTTGATTTTATGTTTTATAAAACTTGAATTAAAAACTACGCGACTTCTGAATGAAAATGTGAAACTGAAGCAGTATTAATCCTAAAAATATGAAAATGATAATTTTACAATCCTAATGATAAAAGAAAATTTATAGAAAAAGAAAATTATTTTTATAACTAATAAATTAATTATTATTGATTAAAAACTATTTCTAACTATTAAATAATAACCTAAAATACAAGAAAATAGGAAATAAAGCTAGAAAAATAAAATTATGACTTGGAAAAATCTAAAATATCAAAATAGAATTTTCAAAACTATTTTGTATTTTCGATTATTTTCTATTTTCTATGAATTAAAACTATTAAAAACTAATTAAATTGCTTAAAAATACAAATTTAACTAAGAAAAATCGGAAATTTTTTTTGTCTTTTATATTTATCTTAACTTAAGAAAAATAAAAATTATTTTTTGAAACTTTTCTTAATTATTTGTATTAAATGCTAATTAAAAATTCTTAAAAACTAATTAAAATGAAGAAAAATAACAAACTGACCTATAAAAATCTGAAAAATTCAAGATAAGCTTGAAATAATGTACTGAATCTAGGAAAAATGGAAAAACAGTAGCTTGTATGTGGAATTATGGAACTGCTATGGAGAATGCTTATAAATAAGCACTTAAGATGAGCCAAAAGCCACAATAAGCCACCAACTGTTTACAGAAGTTCTAATATACTACAAGTACTTAAATGCAACTAATCTTAACTGTTTTAACCCTTTGGAATGGCAAATTGAACAGATTTGATGTTTGGAGATAAATGTGAACAAAACAGTTTGGGTGAAATTTCTTTAAGCTTAAAAATAAGCACTCAAATAAGCTAGAAATCAACAACCAAATGTGTAGACCTAAACTAGACCTGGGTGAGTGCTTACAAACCAAAAACTAGACTATGACAAGCTCTTATGAGCTCTGTGCAAAGGCTGCACAAGACTGAGAAAACTCAGCATAAGCTGAGTTTCTGTGAACAGGGCATATGAGACCTAAAAGAGAAGCTGTTTGCAGCTTATAAAAAATTTGTAAAATTTCACAAAAATGGTGATAAGCAAGGAGACCAGTTGAAGTTTTAAAATGCCGAGTTTCACCGAATTTGACCCAAGAATGACTCAATTAAAAATCACTCCAGTTGGTTTCAAAGCAGTTTTTCATATTTTGACTTTTGATGCAAAAATGAAATGTTGACTTTATTGAACTTTGCAATCAATTTGTGGGTGAATGTGTTATATTATGATGAATTGACACTCACAAGTTATCTCTATGTAATTTTAACACAAAACAAGTTTTTACTTGTACAAAATCAACAGTTAAGCTAGTGAGGCAGTTTGAGTTGATGTTGACTTAGAGCAGTTGCAGGCACAAGTTTAAGACTTGAATGAGCTAATTTGAGCTAAACAAACATAACACAACAAGAAACTATCACCGAATACACCTCAATATCAGATTAAGCTATAAATCCAAACACCCATTTTGTGACAAATCTGCAATTAAAAGCGGGCGAACACTTAATTAACTAATATTTACGATCGAATGAGTTTACTTATCCTAAATATAGCTACTTAAACAGGTTTTAATTATTTATAACTACAAAAACAAGTTATGCATTAAAACTTGAAATATTGACTTACTAATGGTCCTTAGCCACTATGGCATGCCAAAGAACATGAGAACCAGAACCTCTATCCTATTTCTATCAATCCAATGAATTCTAAATCAACCCATTTCCATGCTGCATCAACCCATATCCAATTTCAAACCCATTTGCTTCCTCAGTTGACTTTCTTTGACCAAGAACCAAACTTGTTTGAAACTTAACTGTGAGCTTATAAAAAGCTATAACAAGCTTAGATAAGCTTGTTTGAGCTTAAAATTGAGCTTCTAGAAACTTGGAAATAAGAATCCAAAACTGACTTTTGCCACAGTAACCATGAAACATGAATTCCTAAAATAAACTTGAATTGATACTTGAGAGGAGTTTTAATACACTGAAACAAGTTAACTTAATACACTGGAACTTGAAAATACCACTATCAATCTAATTAAGACTAAGAATTAGAAAAACGACATACATTTTGGAAAATAAAACTAAGTGCTCCCCTTTGTTGCTTCTTCTTCCTTCTTTTAATACACCAGACTCCTTCTCTCACCTCCCTCTTCAAATCCCACTAATAATATTGGCCCTTGGATTGGTTGGAATCATCTTGGCCGTTTAATTGGTTTTGGCGCCAAAAGTATTTTTAACAGCTGGGGGATAACTTGTAACAGAGGGGGAAGCATTAAATGATCTTTGGCTTGGGGTGTTTGGAGTGATAAGGAGTAGGGTGTGATGATGGGAAATGGAGGAAGGGGGAGGTGTTGCAGGCAGGTGTGTAGAGGATGGTGATGATGGAGGGAAACCCGTGAGGGGTTTGACCTCGTTTGACCGGATATTAATAATAGGGAAGGGGTCCAAGATGTGAAGGGTTCAAAGGTTTTGGCAGGGTCCAATTGGGTTTTGACAAGGGACCAAGGTTTAAAGAGTTTTAAATACACAAGGACCTTTGTGTAATTTCTGAAAATTAAGGGACCTATTCTGCCAATTAGGAAAAGTTGTTCCAAGGGCTGAAAATGACAAGTGTCAATAGTACAAGGACCAAAGCTGACATTTTCAAATTTTCCAGGGACCATTTTCGCCAATTTTTAAACTTGGAGGACCAAACTTGTAATTTCTCAAAACTTTTGATATTTTTCACCATAGGACTAATTTTGACAACTTATGATTTTAAAAGGACCTTTGGTGATTTTTCTTTTGAAATTAAGGCTCAGGGACTATTTTTGACAACTTTTGAAACTTGGGGGACTGAAACTGCCAATTATGCAAACTTAGCTAATTTTTCGTCTGATTTTAAACATTTTGCATCTGAAACATATAAAATGCCATTTGAGATATTTTCGTATTTTGGTGCATTCGAGCATTTTAAACGTTTTGCGCTTCAGATTAACAAAATGATGAGTATTTACACACTCATCAATTAGCAACGGAAAATTACGTTAGTGATTTTGGGAATCCGTCGGTAAAAGCCGTTAGTAAAATTACCGACAGCGATATTACAGACGAAAAGTTTCAGTTGGTGATTAAATCGATAGTCAATATCGACGGATTACCGGATTAAACCAGTTGGCCATTGTTGCCACATTTTCTAGTAGTGGTTCCTCTTTTGTCTTTAATTTGTTTCCATACATCTTGATGCTTTATTCCAAGTGTATGATAATTGTTGTATGCCTCTAGTATCTAGAAGGTATGATTGTATTGCTCTGTTATTGGTGGTAGTGGATTTTAAGCTACACTAGTTGTCCGTGGTTTTACCCGTTTGGGCTTTTCCACGCAAAAAGCTTGGTGTTCTTGTTGTGTGGTTGTTTACTTTTATTACAGTTGATTTGGGGCTGATTTAGTTTGTTCGGTCTGTTTAGAAGTTGTGATTAGTGTGCCTTATTTGTTTACTTCCTCAGGGTTCATACGGGTTTGGGTAGGTGTTGTCAAACGAAGGTTTGCTTCCGCACTTGTGTTTATTCCATTGTGACCCATTACACCTTTACCCGTCAAATTGGTATCAAGAGCTTGGTTCTTGGTTTGGGGACTTAACTTTGTTTGAATGATGGAAACTAATACAAGTAGGATGGTTAGTTTGAATGGTTCAATTATCATGTTTGGAAAGGAAAATGGAGAATCTCCTTTATGTTAAAGACTACTACTTGCATGTATTTTCTTCGAGAAACACGAAAACAAAAGCAGATGAGAATGGACTATTTTGCATAGAGCAGGTTTCTGGTATATTAGGCAATGGGTTGATGATAATGTTTTGAACCATATTTGTGAGGAGACACATGCTCGTACTCTTTGGAACAAACTTGAACAGTTATATGCTCGAAAAACTGGAAACAACAAGTTGTTCTTAATCAAGAAAATGATGAGATTAAAGTATACCGATGGGTCTCCTATTACTGATCACTTAAATGTTTTCCAGGGTATTATAAATCAGCTTGCAGGTATGGGTATCAAGTTTGAAGATGAGATTCAAGGCTTGTGGCTTCTTGGTACCTTACCGGATACTTGGGAGACTTTTAGGACATCAATGTTCAACTCGCACCGGATGGTGTTATCACCATGGAATTGGCTAAAGCGATTTTTGAATGAAGAAATGAGAAGAAAGTCACGGGGTTCTTCTTCACGATCGATGTCTTGGTCACGAAAGAGAGTCAAAGCAGGTCCGAGTAATGTGAGTAATCATCGTAGTAGTTCCAAAGAAGGAAGATTTGTCGATGTTGAATATTATCATTGCCATAAAAAGGGGCACACGATGAATTTTTGCAGAAAGTTGAAAAAGGAGAACAAGAAGAAGAACTACAACAACCAGAAGAACAAACACAAGAAAGATGATGATGGTGATGACAATACTGAAGTAAATACCACCACAGATGAGTTCTTTGTTTGTTATGATTATGATATGGTCAACCTTGCTAATGATGATTCGAGTTGGATTCTTGACAGTGGTGCTACATGTCATGTTGCAACACGAAAAGATTATTATTCATCTTACACCGGTGACTTTGGTGTTGTTAGGATGGGTATCTTGGGATATCAAGGATTCTTTGGTATTGGAGATATTTGCTTGAAGTTTGACACGGGATGGAATTGGTCTTGCATAATGTAAAACATGTCCCGGATATGAGACTCAATATTATCTCAACAGTCTTCTTGATGAAGATGGCTACCATAGATTCGATAATGGTGTGTGGAAAGTAACTCGGATCCTTGATTGTGGCAAGAGGAAAAGGAATCAAGTTATACATGACACATCCGAAGATATCCAAGAGCATTGTCAATCTCAGTGACAATGATGATATGACCGAGTTATGGCATAAAGACTTGGTCACATGAGTGAAAAGGGATGTCTATTCTTTCTAAGAAGAATGTATTATCCGTGTGCATGATATCAACTTGAAGAAGTGTTCTCACTGTTTGGCAGGAAATCAAACTAGACTTGCTTTTAAGAGTCGTCCTTCTTTCAGAATGGAGAACATACTTGATCTGGTACATTCCGATGTTTGTGGTCCCATGAAGACTAAAACACTTGGTGGGTGTTCTTATTTTGTCACTTTCATCGATGATCACTCAAGAAAGGTTTGGGTATATACCTTGAAGACAAAAGATCAAGTGTTGGATGTGTTTAAGCAGTTTCATGCTTTAGTTGAGAGGCAGACAGGAAAGAAACTTAATTGTATTCGAACTGACAATGGAGGTGAATACATTGGCCCCTTTGATGCTTATTGTAGAGAGCATGGAATTGGGCATCAAAAGACTCCACCGAAGACACCGCAGTTGAATGGCTTAGCAGAGCGGATGAATAGAACTTTGGTTGAAAGAGTCAGATGCTTACTTTCACATGCAGGGTTGCCTACTTCTTTTTGGGGTGAGGCTTTGAATACGGCGGTACATGTTATTAATCTAACCCCATGTGTTCCTTTATGTTTTGATGTTCTGAGCGGGGTTTGGGCGACAAAGATGTTTCATACCATCATTTATGAGTTTTTGGATGCAAGGTCACGCAAGCATATTCCCAAAGATGAAAGATCAAAGCTTGATGTGAAGTCTAAGCCATGTGTGTTCCTTGGGTATGGTCAAGATGAATTTGGGTATAGGTTGTATGATCCAGTTCAAAAGAAACTTGTTCGTAGCGAGATGTAGAGTTTGAGGAAGATCAAACTTTGAAAGATGTTGAGAATCTTTGAGAGAAACAATTCCTCAACATGATGATGATCTCATTGACTTGGATCCGGTTCCTCTAAACATTTTAACCACGGTTTGGAGATGATATTCGAATGATGAAGAATGGTAGAAGATCAAGGTCTTGATGATGTTGATGATCAAAAGCAACCAAACTTAGATGAAGACGTTCATCCCGAGTTACGATTACCTAATATGCCACTCATTCATTCCGCTTAGGCGGTCTACTAGAGATCATCATCCTTCCACACGCTATTCTGCACATGAGTATGTTTTACTTACTGATGGGGGAGAGCTCGAGTGTTATGAGGAAGCTATGGAAGATGAACACAAAAAGGAATGGTTTGAAGCCATGCAAGATGAGATGAATTCCTTGCATGAGAATGCTACTTTGAGTTGGTAAAGTTGCCTAAGGGTAAGAGAGCTTTGAAAAACAAATGGGTTTTAAATTGAAGACGAAGAGCATACTTCTAGGCCAGGTACAAGGCCGATTGGTGGTTAAAGGTTATAGTCGAAAAGAGGTATTGATTTTGATGAGATTTTTCTCCGGTTGTGAAGATAGGATCTATTCGAGTTGTTCTTGGTTTGGCGGCTAGCCTCGATCTTGAGTGGAGCAAATGGATGTCAAGACGACTTTCCTTCATGGTGATCTGGATAAGGAAATATATATGGAGAAACCTTAAGGCTTCGGGTTAAGGGAAGGAAGAATCGTGTGTAGACTTGAGAAAGTTTGTACGGGTTGAAGCAAGCAAGGGCAGTGGTACAAGAAAGTTGAATCGGTCATAGGAAGCAAGGCTACCGAAAGACTTCTTCGATCATTGTGTTTTCTTCGAGGTTTGGTGATGATGACTACATCATCTTGTTGCTATATGTTGATGATATGCTTGATTGTTGGCAAGAACGTTGGAAGAATTGCCCAATTGAAGCGAGATTTGAGCAAGTCTTTTGCTATGAAAGACTGGGGGCTAGCAAAACAGATCCTTGGCATTCGAATTTTCCGTGATAGAGGTGCCAGGAAGTTGCATATATCATGAGAGCAATAGATTGAAAAGGTCTTGTGCAGGTTCAACATGGATAAAGCTAAAGTAGTTAGTTCCCCTCTTACTACCAACTTTAAGCTAACTGATAAAGATTTCCCTTCTTCCAAAAAGAGTATTGAAAAGATGGATAGAGTTCCATATGCCTCAGCGGTTGGTAGCTTGATGTATGCTATGGTGTGTACAAGGCCTGATATAGCTCATGCAGTTGGTGTTGTCAGTCGGTTCCTGTCAAATCCTGGCAAGAAGCATTGGGAAGCTGTTAAATGGATATTTAGATATCTGTGAGGTACTTCCAAATTGGGTATCACATTTGGAAATGGGAAACCCGTGCTTGTTGGTTACACAGACTCAGATATGGCGGGAAATAAGGACAACATGAAATCCACTTCTGGATATTTGATGACCTTTGCAGGAGGAGCTGTTTCATGGCAATCTAGATTGCAAAAGTGTGTGGCTTTGTCTACAACAGAGGCTGAGTATGTGGCGGCAACAGAAGCGTGCAAAGAACTATTGTGGTTGAAAAGGTTTTTGCAAGAACTTGGTTTCAAGCAACAACGTTATGCGGTTCTTTGTGATAATCAAAGTGCTATTCACCTTGCGAAGAATTCTATGTTTCATAAGCGAACAAAACATATTGATGTGAGGTATCATTGGATCAGAGATGCTATTGAAGATGGTGTATTTGAACTTAATAAAGTTCATAGGGATGATAATGCTTCCGATATGTTGACAAAGGCTGTAGCAAGAGAAAAGTTGAAGGTGTGTTGCTCGATCGCCGGGATGGCGAACTCACCCTCATAGGCAGAAAAAGGGAGAGATTTGTTGGGTATTTTTCTTTGGCCCATGAGGAAAGCCCACCAAATAAGCCCAAATATATAGTCAATGTTATTTGTTGACTTGGAGGATGTATGTATTAATCTTGGGCAGCCACTACCACAGAGATAATAACAATAATAGAGAGAGAGAGATCAAAAAGAGAGTAAAGTGCATCCGTTTTCTCACATGAGCCCACAAAACGAAGATCGCGGAGTTTGAACCGTTGGATCGTGTGATTTTGGATGTAGCTTCCTTACATATAAAGGAAGGTTTTGACCATTGGCAATCTGATTTTGAGGCACGAAGTCTTGTTTCTTGCCAGGCGATTGCATCGATTTTCGGTGATGTTGTTCCTTTTTGTCTTTAGTTTGTTTCCATACATCTTGATGCTTTATTCCAAGTGTATGATAATTGTTGTATGCCTCTAGTATCTAGAGAAGGTCGATTGTATTGCTCTATTATTGGTGGTAGTGGATTTTAAGCGGCACTAGTTGTCCCGTGGTTTTACCCGTTTTGGGGTTTTCCACGAAAAAGCTTGGTGTTCTTGTTGTGTGGTTGTTTACTTTTATTACCTGCTGATTTAGGGCTGATTTAGTTTGTTAGGGGCTGTTTAGAAGTTGTGATTAGTGTGCCTTATTTGTTTACTTCCTCATAGGTTCATACGGGTTTGGGTAGGTGTTGTCAAAAGAAGGTTTTTGCTTCCGCACTTGTGTTTATTCCTTTGTTACCCATTACACCTTTACCCGTCAGTATCATCGCCTTGACTTCTTGTGTCCATTACATTTGAAGAAAAAACAAAGCAAACTTAGTAGAGCTTTATTCTTGTTTCAAGACAAGATTGAGATAATTTAAACCAATAGTTGGAACATCTAGACGTAAATTGAAATGAAAGATCTCCAATAACACATGAAATGCGATAATGATGTACGTAGTGTAACCAAGATAATTTATATAAAAAACTTTACGTAACGAACCTGATAAGTAACATAAGTAAGGTAGATTGACTTAATTGCTAAGTTATGATAGAAGTTTTACCCGATTCACTGTAATTTCAGATTGAAGCAAGCGCGCATTGATTAGGCCTTCATTAGGAATGCTTATTGCCTCTGGAAATAGGACCACATGATCTAATTTGATTGCGTTAGACTATCAGTGTGTTAACTGCGCACTTAAGGTTTTGTTTGTCCTCTCTTTAATTAAGTCTTAAGTTCATGACTAATGGGATATCTGAACAGAACGTGCTATTGATTGTGCTTGATCTAATACGGCGGTCCAAAAATAAATGTGGATACCAGTCTATAAAGTTGTATTATGAAAGACCTTTTAGGTTATTATCATCATTTTGCTGCAAACTTGAAGTCTAACATACTGGCACAAAATTTGTTATTGCTTTGCGCCTAATGCGATTTTTTGTAAGGTTTGAAAATGTTTTGTTTTCCACACAATATCTATTAATTCATATTTCAACTTCATCCTCATGATATCACTTCCGTCATCCACACAAGTTCATTTGTGCTACTCCAATAAGATTATTAATGGAGATTACAATTATAATTTATAAATTTGATTATCTCATAACAAACAAAAAATCATAAAAAAATATGTAATGAGTGAAACATGTAAAACTATATTGTAATGGATGAAGATTAATTTATTTGCTTATTGCAATGTGTTTTAAGCAAATCTCAGTAGCCATTTTTCAGGTACATGACAATGCAATATATAGAAAACACAATCGAAAAGCAAAAAAGAGAGTAACATACAACCATCTTTAAGTTCAATGGTATTAATGTTGGATAAATGATTCTTGAGTTCTGCCCAGAAGATCAAATGCCTTTTGTTGTCATCTGTGTGTTATTCCTCATTTACCTGCATTCAACAAAAAATCACTAAGCTGTGAAACAGAGCAGACGCAGGAAAAAAGTGGGTCGGGCAGGCTGATTGAGTAATTGTTTGCTATCTTTAATGAATGTGAGAAATAAAAATGTAGATGTTGTGTCACGGAAAACATGCATAAAGAACTTAAGAGTGAAAAAAAGTTTTTTTTGGGCAACCAAACCTTGCCCATACTAAAAATGACCCATTTTGACTCGTTACCCAACCCGCCTAAATAATGATTAAAAAGTTGAATGAGGAATACTTGTTTTTTATAATCTGAAAACAAAGAAGAAACTCCCACAACTCTTCAAACGGAGTAGATTTGCCCAAACACGATCACCACCCACAAAATCAGGCTCATGCAGTGCATCATTGCTTAAGCAAACAGAGACACTCTAATTAAGAGCCTGCAAGTGACAAACAACATGAAGTAATCAAACTATAATGGTAATATATAGTATCAATATTTATACCGTAATCAGGCATAGATAGTGTACCTTTCCACTGATATCTGGAATAGATAATGAGCCAGTAAGTTTTTCATTTTCAAAACAAAGTGACAATATAAGATGCAAATGAATCATTTTCAGAGTTACATAATGCAATATAGACCAACATGTGATGAAGATTCTAAATACCTTTATGGTTCCATAGCTGTAGAATACTGTAAAAAATATGACAAACCTTATCATGCACATAACAGGTATATAAATGCGACTTGTTAGCTTAATCTGATTTACCATACATACATACCATTCTGCATTGTATTCTGTGACAAGAAAGTTGTACTTGTTAGCTTAATCTGATTTACCATACATACATACCAGAGCAGCGTGTCTCCTTCTATTTTCATAAATTGTTGCTTTGGATGTTTATCTTTTTCTTTGAATTCGAGTTGAATCATTTGTTTCTCCAGTAAATCTACATGCTCTTCACATACCTTCTCATTTTCTTGAAGTGAGTTATAAGGCTTATAATACAACCTGTATCTACAAAATCATATGCTATGTTATGGTTCCAAAAAAGATAGAAACAAAAAACTATAAGAAGATAGTGGTTAGATAATTGTAGAAGACATGACCTCAAAGTTAGTTGTTTCTGATGTAACTCCTTGTGAAGTTCCTAAGGTTTTGCTTTCATAAAGCGTTCAATCTTTTTAACTTCTTCTACATCTTTCTCCATACGTTGCTTAATAGCTACATACTAAAAAAAAATTTAACAATCAACTCAATATAAACCAACTAAAAAAATCAATATCTTATGTTTGCATGTTATTAGTATCAACGTATAAGGAAAATTAATATTTAGAGCTACTTATTTAACTAAATTAAGAAGATATACTGAAAAAATTCCAGGAACGTATGTATCCAAAGTTAACATCGTTCCATGTGCGAATCCTATAACGTCTTATTTAAATTTATGTGTGCTAATGGTCGTGATACTTAAATGAAAAAGGTCTGAACTAACTTGCAGAAAGAATTTGGAGTTAACTTTCATAACAGCAGCCTTAGTTACAGCTCTTGAATTGTCATGAGCATAATGAATAGAACATTGTTACCTAATTACTTTACAGATGAATATCATAAAGTTGAGAACATATGTTGATTCCGATATATATCTCAAAAAGTAATATATTTTCAAATGGAGGGAGTATATTGGGACCTTTAGTTTTTTAGTAGTTTATTTAGTTTCTTATACTGTATTGTTTTTCAAGGGCGTGAACCAATCAAAACAAAATAGAAATAGAATAATCTAAGAGGTAATGACATAACGTATATGTAAAATGAAAAGAAAAGGAGAAAGATGACATACCAACAAAATTGGTAGAAAAAGTACAATCTAATGTTGTCTTTGCTTAGTGTGAAAGGAGAGAAGTTATAATCCCTGCATAAACCAAAAATCAAAAAATGGTGGGCAAGTGTGATCAGATAAAGATAAACAAAACAATAATCGATCAGTAAGAAGATTAGTACGTTAAGTCCAACACTTGTAGAGTTCTTTGTCATCTTGTTTTATCAAGACAACCCATGTAGTCTAATCTATAAATGTGAAAGCAACCGATTTTGTCGGACCAAATTCCTCATTTGCAGCAGCTTGGAGCTCTAGGCCAGCTGCTATTGCATAACTTCATCCAAGACTTCTTCCAGTTTATGATGGTATAAACATAAAACAATATAGATGACACAACTTGTTTCCCCATTTAACTTTTCCGCCTGCAAATTTATTTAGCCACTTTCTAAATGCAACCACATTTGCATCTGATTTGGTAGGTGGACATACGTTTAGTAAATTGATGTTGTGTGCAGTGGCAAAGATTTAAAAATTCGGGTTGTGATGCCCAAAAAGTTTCATGATCTAGTCCTCATAAGTCTCCAGCAGCCCATTATGCAAACACGTGTCTTCCTTCCCATCAATAACGAAGAGGCTCCCCAAGCATCTATTGTTGAACCGATAATAAAACAATATAACTAACTAACACATATAAAAAAATGTAACAAATATGGGTAAAATAGTTTACCTCGTTTTGATCACCGCACGTGAGCGCTCATGAACCGAGAAATAAACATTCTTGGGTCGATGGGTCTTGGACTCAATTTTTCTCAATCGCAAGATAAATCCTTTGTGCGGGACCACCTTAAAGGTGCCTCAAATCCATCAACATAAATGTGGCGATTGCACTATATGGTATCTGAAACACGCTTCTAATTAAAATCGCCACTATTTGGTACTATTCACCGCCTACAGGCAAAAAAAGTTGCAAGACAATGTAACACTATTGAATTCAAATAGTATAAAACAATATTCTGCACATTTTTAAGAGAAAGGCACAAAACAACGCATAATAATAGCCAATAATCTTATAACATCGTGATTCGAAGACTATAAACTATCATCACAACATATTTTTAATCAGGAGCATGCTATGATAAACTGAGTAGCCCAGTAGCATCCGAATAAGTGGAATAAAATTGAAGCTGCTATGTGAGGTGTGCATTGGATGGTATAGCTACAACAATTATCACACCTAACCCTTTTAGCTTTAAGATCATAAGCACAACAATTTGTACGGAAATCATTGCAGAATATTGGACCTGAACTAAAAAGATGGAGGGCAGCCAACAACCAAAACATGTAAAAAACCTGCAAGGATTAGGTATGGTATGACTGGAAATATTATGAGAGCATGAACTTCTCCAATGACCTTTGCTGAGAACCTACGGTAGATGAGACAAATTGACTTTTATATATATCATTAAGGTATAGGCGCCACCTTAAGTACCAAGTTGTCATGAGGATCGGCCTTACAATATCTATGGATGATAAAACAACAATAATCGTCACATGTCATAAAAAGCAAGATTACGGATATGATGTTGCTCTAAATAAAGTCAATTCATAATATATAGTAATGAATATATTCAACTCATTATGAATATATTCAACTCATATTTGTGAGTAACTGTGTGAAGGGACTGATCAATGTAAGAACATACCCTCGAGGCAACTCAGTTATATGTAGTCACAATTAGGCATTGTTTGAGTATTTGAATTTATGTAGAAATGGGTATAATATGATTGAGTTACCTTTAAATTCCATCACCTGTAAGTTCCATCAGTAAGCTTGTTTGACTTGTTGATACTCTTCTTGAACCAAACACATCATCTCATCAAGATTCTCGTTCCCTGACCCTAATGATTCAACACCTGCATAATTTCACCTATAAAGTATAGATTAATATCATCTCGTAAAAACACACACTCTGTTAGGATCAGCTTCTCTAAATATTGTAATTGACCAAGATTCTCGGTTAACTTCTCTAGCAGCTAGCAAGATTTGAGTTCAAGAATTTTCAGATATTTCAACATGCAAATACTTAATAATCATACCTTTGTCAAACTCATTCCAAGATCTGCTTTAATTGCATATTAGAGATCCACCACTAACCAAAACATATGAATCCCAAGGCCTTTGTGTAGTCTGCTTCATGGTTCAAGCTAGTACCTAAACACCAATATACCACAGAAGTTAAATATTAAAATTACATAGAAAAGGGACCTAAAAATATCTCCTTTATGAAGCTATTTCATAAAGTCTATTTAACCTCTATGTAAAATCATAAACCAAAAGTGGTTGCAAAGAAAATGTACGGGTTCTATGAGCTTAAATTACATCATAAATTCAAAATGCTCTGTCAAGCTGCATGAATAAACATTAGTGACACAAAACTATTACAAAGTATGTACCATCTGGTACATAAATAAACGTTAGTACGCTGCAATCATTGTATTTAGGTCTATTCCAACACATGCGTAGAAGAAAACCTCATCAGTCCCTTTAGTTGTGGGTACCTAATTACGCCTAACTATTATCACTGTGCACACATCATACGACCACAACAAATATACAACATAATACAAAACAACTCATCCTGCATGAAGAGATCATAGACAATAACTGTGACATTATCAAAAAGTGTCTATAAATCTAAAAACACACAAACACATCTTTTACATAAGCATAACACGATATCTTAAAAAAAAAAGATATATCATTGGTATCTTTTCTGTTACCTGGTTTTTTTTATCTTTATAATTAACAATATTATTATTAAGCTATATTTATATGAATAATCTATTCCTTAAATATAGCTTAACAATATTAATGTTTTAAGCATAACTTAATTACTTTGTATTATAAATCACAAAAAATGAGTTGGTCTAGTGGTTGAAGCATTTGTATGTGAGTTAAATGACTCAGGTTTGAATCTTGCAAAGGTATATTTTTTAAACAAATCCAGATTTAATTAAATAAAAACGGATTTTAACTAAAAAACTGCTTATGTGGCATTAAATTATAAAAACCGAATTTTATACCTTTAAAATTATAAAAACACTATAACATATCCAAATTTTATAAATTTAAAATTGTAAAAACACTAAAATCAAATCAAATTTAAAAAAAAAATGCCACGTATTCAATGATGACATGGAATAATGAACATATATTAATTAAAATTTCACATGTCATTTAAAAAAAAATGCCACATAAATATAATGATGACATGAAAATATGACTTGACGTTATGGGATGCCATATGACGTTATGACGTGGCGTCTCCTCTATATATATATATATATATATATATATATTTTTCCTTATGTGTACCATATTGTTTATGTTGCTTCGTTTGTAATGATATAAACTTATATTAACTAAGTTAAATTATTTTTTATGTAATATGATATTTTACCAGTTCAATAATACGAAAATCAGTTTAAATAAGATACACACCAAGGTTTTTGAATGTTTAAATTCTTATTAACATATTGAATCAAAGAATTTACTATGATTGTATGCGGAATAATAATGAAAATTGAATGACAAAGTATAGTGATTTCCTCACAATCTTAAACACTAACCTACGTATGTGTTTAAGTAAGAACTATATTAACACATTACATGTGTTCAGAGACTTAGTTCTTGATGGAGTAAACGCTCTCGTAAATGTATATCAAATTAATTGTACGAGGTAAGTTAACTCCTTTACAACATTATCTTTATATAGATAAACTCGAAGTGGATGCCCATGTGGTAATAGCGACTTATCGTCTAAATTAGAAATGTGCACTGGTACTTTAATACATTAAATGCTTTTATTTTTTGAATGAATCCAACCACACTTTAAAGAACAGTGTCGACAACTGTTTTTCCTTTTTTACCAACTTTTATACTTTATTGAATTTATTTGATAAATATCAAGAAAGTTCCACTATCATATCGTTTCAGAGAATTAGATATTTTCTTAAAAGTATCTATGTTTAGAATGTCTTTGATATGTTGAAGAAATTAAGTGGAGTCGGTGAATTATTGTCATCACTCATTGACTCAGTCATCATTTAAGGTTCAGGGGCTTCACTTGATGAGTTTCACCTCACGTAGTGATGAGACTTTCTTTAGTCCTTAAAAGACTTTGACGATGACTCACTGAATGTTCCATCATTCAAAGACCTCACTTACACATAGAATATTTTATGTTCAAATATTAGTTGAATATCATTGGGCTCTAAAATAGCTCATTAGTTTTCAAATTTTATTTAAGAGAGGTAAATGCAGTGCGGGTTATTCGCGCACCACGTCAAGTTATATCATATAATATTCTTGTTAAACCACAACCCTCTCTATTCCCTTAATAACATTTTCATAACACGCCAACAAAAGCCACACTTTACCATAAATTTATTAAAAGAAAAAAAATGAAGAAATAAAAAATAAAAAACTAATAGTTATCACAATAAGTGGTACCTATAACGTGGCGATGCAATACGTCATCGTTATAAGTGCCAAAAATGCTCTATAACATGGTTAATCCACTGCATCGACGACTATAATAGTTTAAACAAAATTACGTTGTATCACAATTGAATTTAGTTAATATTCTAAGCTTAATTTACCATAGATCCAATAAACCAATCTTAATCATCCATTTTTAATCAAAGTTAATAAAAAATTATTTTCCACCTTTTTTTGAAAACAACATATCTTACAAACGATAAATCTTCAAACTATAAAAAAGACACCATCGCGACGAGAATTAAATTATTTTTCTATTAATATGCACTTTTCTGTATTTTCGACAATTTTTTTTTCAAAAATTCCGCCCAGAAAAATCATATATGATTTTTAAAAATCGAATCATATATGATTTTCACAAATCATATATGATTTTTACAAATCATATATGATTTTCAAAAATCATATATGATTTGTAAAAATCGAATTATATATGATTTTCACAAATCGTATATGATTTTTCTGGGCTGAAATTTTTTTTAAAAAAATGGTTAAAAATATATAGTGGTGCTTATTTATAGAAAGATAATTTAATTCTCGTCGCGATTGTATGATTTTTATCCCGTAACAGTTAACGGTTTACGAGATATTTAATTTTTAAAAAAAGAGTGAAAGTTTTTTTTGTTTTTTTTTTTCTTTTTTTTTAATGAATAGTTATTATTTGTTCATTGGATCTATGGTAAATTGGAGATCTATATTAAACTTTTGCCTACAACAGATATTGTCAATTTGTACGCACGGTTTGATTTTATTTTAATAGTTATTATTGACTATGATTTAAGTTCAAACTTTTCAACTTTAGCTCATTGATCATCTTCTTCCAGATTATGACAAGTTTTGGTTCTCTGGTTTGGGTCATTTTTTAAGTCAATTAAGATAGTTATCTAAGTCACTGATCTTCTTCCCGGTTATGTCAAATGTTTCAATGTATGGAATATCATGGAACTCTCGTTAACATACTTGACAAAACATTACCCTCTTCGTCTCTTTAGGAGTATAGTTTGAATTATCTTAATCAAAGTTCAAAAGAAGACACCCAACTAATTGGAGATTAATTTGAAAAACCTGTACATAAAAACTTGGTTAAAATTTAGGACACTTTGCTGACTTACGATCGTAATTTAAATTTCATTTTGACTTTGGAATAATATGTATTTTTTTTGTTTACATTTTTATTTACTTAGAGACTCAGACAAGTTCATGCATTGAATTTGAGATCTAAACATTGTGTATTGGTTACAGTTAGTTGATCACTTCGAACCTTTTCCTTAACGATCATATCATCTCTTTAGTTGATAAGTCACCTTGATTCTGCTTTTGGTCATATACCGGTTTTTTGTCACCATATGTGCCTCATGCATTGCACCAAGGTCTAGGCGTAAGTATCTGGGTTCCTGTTATCCTTAACGCCGTCACCTTATATACAGTTAGCTTCCCCTACGCATGGCATCCACACCTACAACTCTTTTCTATAAGGTTCCAATTTTTACTTCTACCAGAAGTCTTAATGAAGTGTTTGAACATTGAGCTTTATTTTTTAAAGGGTAGTATTTTGTTTTATTTGATTGGTTATTGGCACCCCTAATAATGATTGTAATACCTCTCTAGTTTTTTACTTTTTATAATTTTGTTTTATTATAAAATTACAAAAGAGAAAGTAAACAAAAAGAATATAAACTTGGTTAGAAACACGAAACATAAAAAAAAATAAAAAATAAATAATACGGACAAAAAATAATAAAAAAACTGTATTATAACGTTATAGAGAGAATAAAAATTTGTATTATACTGCTAATAAAAAACTATGCATAACAACTTTTTTTTTCAAACAAACATATCTCAAATATATTGCTCACTAATAATCTTTTGGCTGAAATAAGTATACTTTACTCGAATGCTATAGTTGGTGGCCTTCTATCAAAATTATCTAGTTTTAGGTTCTAAGAGAGAGCTATTTAACTTTATATATTACATGCGATAGCTAGTGGATTTAAGAGATGCAAAAATGCGAAAGTGAGGATAAATTAAAATTGAAGAGCATAAAAAATAGATGAACTTACTTTATTTGATTGAATTTTTGTTAACATTGTTTATCTTTTGCCGGTATCTAAACTTTCTAATTATTGATGGATCGCATTTTCATGGGTTATTAAAAGATTGTGCTGAATTCGGTTGAAACCCTAATTCATTTTTAGTGTTTTCTCTTGCTAGTTGATCGATGTTTGTTTGCTGATCATTTAATTAGGGTTTTCGATTGATCGTTTTGTGTACTGATCGAGGATGGTGAAGGGTTCCAGAGCTTGTGATGTGTCATGTAATGTTAGTGGTACTAATGAGGGGTTTGTTGAAGTTACTGGTAATGAGGGTTGACTGAACCATTGAAAGGTAATACTAAAAGGACTAACATTACTCCTTTGATGACTGAAAATACTGCTACAAGGGGTATGTTTATTCCCTTAGGGTCGACTAACTCTACCGGAAAAAGACTTTGGTTACTGATGGGGTTAACGAGTTTTTTGCTTATGACACTACTGCTTTTCGTAATGACACTAATGTTAATTCAAGTGGTTCTTACTGTTCTGATATGTCTGTGAATGTGAATGCGCTAACTGTTGTTGAGGATACGAATGATAAGAATCATGCTGATAGTGTGTCGATGCAAAACACTAAGGTTGGCCCTAGTACTAGTAGTGCGAATGTGAAAAAAATGGGGACTCAATCAGGTTCTATTCTCATCTCTTTTGCGGATATGTTTAAGGATAAAACACCCAAGAAGACCGTTACAATTTTGCAGATGAGAGAAGAAATTGTGTGCTTGGTGCTAATGTCATCATTCCTTTGGAAGCTATCAATGAGGGTAAGATCTAGACTGGCTAATACTTTGTATGGTTATTTTATTGGTATGAGACTCGCTTTCCCAATTGTATGACCTTGTTTTTCTCAACCTTATCACGTATACCAAGCTTAACACAAGAAGAACACTTAAATACTAGGCGTAAAGATGAAGCAAAGAAAGGTGGTGACTTGATGAAGATGTCGTGTATGTGTAGAGATGGAAAGATGAAAAGAAGAACTTTTATATCATAGAAAAACACACACTTACACACTCTAATACAAAATGCCCTAACGGGCTTGTCACGGGCTTGGATTGAGTTGGATTGGATTCTAACTTACATAGAGCTAGCTTAACTTAACTTCTAACCATTTAGCTTAGCCCAATCCACTAGCCCATTGACTAGTCTATTACGATATCTAACACACGTTACAAAGTTCCTAAACGTGAATGACCATCACTTCTATTAATTATTATTAAGGCTAACAATCTCCCCCTAAGGGGTGGTCATTTAAAAGATGATCCACTTGATTAGGTCTTCACTCTCATTGAGCTTGAACTTTGTGTGTCGATATAGAATAGTCTTGATTTTTGTTTCTTCATGCTTAGTGATCAGATAATGGTGTTGTCTGCCGTTTGTCAACTTCTTTGGGATAGGTGTCTCCACGTCTTTCTCCACCATGCTCATACTTCTTTTTACTTTGAATTTCCAATGATGAAGTTCTCTTGTCTTTAAACTTTGTAGATTCTTTGACATTGACGATGAATCATTTTTAACATTGTGTTGCCTTTGATTTTGATGAGAACTTTCATGAGATGTTGTTGGTATGAGCATGGGAAGATGGTGTCGTCTTTCCTCCAAGGAATAATCATCAGTACCTGCATGAATATGTTAGTTGAAAATACCAATCGATCATTGTGGATTTTTCTTGAAGAATTGATCACTACGATTGTTATGCTGATGAATGTCTTGATTCCATTCACCTTGGTCGGGCGGATCAGCCGTCCAAATCCCATAAGGGACAGTTGGCATTACATTGAATAAGTTCAAGTAATGACAAACATCTTCAGGATTCAATTCGTAAAGGAATCTCCTTAGCGGGATTTCCAAAGACTTACGTGTTCGAATGTCGAGGGTGTTAATAGCATAGTGTGAAACACATCTCTAATTCTTACAAAGGTTGTTCTGAACGGAGGCCCTCAAGAAGGCTAACACGATATACCAAAGTATATCTACAATTCAGTGAGTTCTTTGAGGTACATCAAGCATCACCTCACTGATCAGACCGTTTGAGACACACTAAGCCTAATCCATAAAGAATTACCAAAGTGACATACTGTTAGGGCTGCTTGATGTTGACCCTGGCAGGAATTTCCATTCAATCACTGAGGATTACAATTGTAAATCCTTTTATAAATGTCCTGGCAGATTGCTAAGATCTGCGTAGAAATCTAGATATATCACTTGTGTTCTTATTGATGAACAACAAATGATGAAATATTGAGTGTTCCTAAGAGATCTTTTTATGAATCTCGTGGCTCTAGACTCAATTAGTGCGTTTTGGTTTCCTAAGCGGAGACTAGGGAGAGGGTCTCCTTCTTCAATACCAATAATCTCTAAGAGAAAGTCGATAGATTATGTATGGTTTCCAGTGAGAATGAAACAAATCCTTTTAAGAGGAATTGAGTGTCTAGAAGGTTAGGTGCAGTGCGTCACTGGGTCCATGACGTCTTTGTCTTCAATACCAGCGTCATCTAAGTGACAACCAGTAGTAGATAAATTGAACCCGGTTTTTGCCCTAAGGTTGAATATGGAGGGCTATTTCTTTTCACCATTTCTTTTACTTTTCTTTTAATTCTTCAACCTCTTCTTTCTCCTTTCTCACATTACTCCTTTTTCAATCATACCTAAGGACTTCTAATATTAACTATGGGTATTGTCCTTGGGTAGATCCTCCGACTCGGCATCATAGACTGATTTTACTATCCACGATACCTTATAACTCCTCGACCGTCCTATGTTGCCATAAAAACCTTTTTCTTGAAAATCTCTCAACGTGTTTATGATTATAAAACACATTTTGTTAACACCTTGAGAGTTTTGAATTTTTAGAAACACTCCTTCTTCACATGTGCTTATATTGTTTTAACTTAAGTCTGTACATAGAGGGTAGAGTTCGCCCTTTTTGAATTGATCTGCTCATGATAGACAATTTCTCATGAGACACGGTTATGTTGCTTAGTTAAAGAGTTCCATTGTTAGTTTTTAGGTGACAGCTAGCTCTAATAACTAACTTGAAGTTGTAAACTCTTCTTGGAAAGAAGGTTAGACCCATGAAAGTGCATGTCTATCACGAGTTTCTCAAAATGGTACATCTGTTGATTTTGATTTCCCATCAATTCATTGGTTCCGACTGAGTCGAGCTCTTTTGAGATTTAAACAACGATCATTAAACATTTTTTATCACATTTTAATTGCGTTTTATTCCCCTAAAAAATAACATATTCGTGATATTTTTGATATCAACGGATTAAACATCGTTTTTAGAATCTTTTGGGGAGACAAACAGATTTGATTTAAGCATGAATTTGGAACATTTTGGTTTTATACTCCCCCTTTTAGAATCTCAAGGGTTAGGCTTCGCATTTTAATTCATCGAACTAAATTGTCAAACCTTTCTTTTGGAAGGGCTTTAGTAAATAGATTGGAGAGTTGGTAATATGTCTTCACGAAAAATAATTCAACGGTACCTTCTTCTACGTGCTCTTTCATGAAGTGGTAACGGACACGAATGTGCTTAGTCTTTGAGTGATGAACAGGATTGCATGATATGGCTATGGCACTTTTCGAGTCACAATACATAGGTATTTTATCGAAAGTAAAGCCATAATTTGTGAGTTGTGTTCTCATACATAGAACTTGAGCACAACACGTAGATAGAGACACATACTCGGCTTCAGTGGTTGAAAGTGCAGTACAATCTTGTATCCTTGAAGACCAACTTACTAACTTTTCACCCAAAATTATGCTCCTCCCGATGTACTTTTGTCAGAACTTGATCACCGCGTGGTCCGTATCCAAAAGGCTATTAGATCAACCGATTCCTTCGGATACCAAAGTCCCATGTAAATGGATGTCTTGGTACCTAAGGATCCCGCTTAACCTCTTTGAGGTTCGATTGATGAGCTTTGCCTGAAACCGTGCTAATAAGGAAACAACAAAATGAATATCGGGTCGACTAGTTGTGAGGTACATAGAACCAATCGTGCTCCGATATTTATTCGAATCGATGGGTTTCCCAAATAAATCGGATCCCATTTTTGGTGAAGTTACCATTGGTGTTCCAACCGAATCACAATTATCCATACCATGATTTTTCAAAATCTCAGTTGTACATTTAGATTGATTAATAAAAATTCCACGTGGGGATTGATGTATTTGTAAACCAAGAAAAAATTTCAGTTCCCCCATCATGGACATTTCAAATTTTCTTTTCATGAGATTTTCAAAATATTTTGAAAGATTCGGATTAGTACACCCAAAAATGATGTCGTCCACGTAAATCTGAATAATCAAAATGTCATTGTTGCATTTTCGAGTAAACAAGGTGGGATCAACAGTTCCTTTGGTGACAATGTTTTTGATCAAGAAAGAGGACAGTTCGTCATACCACACTCTCGGATCTTGCTTTAAACCATAGATTGCTTTTTTGAGCTTGTAGACGTAGTCTGGATGTTCCATGTCGATGAAGCCTTCTGGCTGCCTCACGTACACTTCTTCTTTCAGACTTCCATTCAAGAGCGCGATCTTAATGTCCATCTGATAAACCGTGATGTTTTTATGAGTCGCATAGGCTAAGAATATCCCGACCGCTTCAAGTCTAGCTACCGACGCCATGACTCTTCAAAGTCTATCCTTCTTCCCGCCTCGTATCCTTTGGCCAAGCTTTGTTGCGAATTACGGTCATTTCTTCATCCCTTTTGTACTTCCATAACCATTTGAGATCAATGACGCAAATGTCAATTGGTCTTAGAACCAAATCCCAAGAGTCATTTAGACGGTATTGGAGAAGTTCCTCCTGCATTGCTTCTATCCATGCGGGTTTTGCCATTGCCTCGTGAATGTTCTTCGGCTCGATAGTGATAATTTAGTAAAGGTTAATGCACAAGTCGTAATCGGTGGCAAGTTGGCGTCTCGAATTAATTGCCCTTGAAGGTTCACCAGTAACTTTTTCAATTGGATGGTCTTTTGTCCACTTCAGAGTAGAAGGATACCGTTGGTTAAACGTATACGAGTTAGATGGTTCTCGTAAGCTTCAAGATGATTCAGTTGATTCTGTAACAAACGGGTTTTCAAATAAGTCTTCATCTAACGTTGCATCGTTCTAGTTTTGTGAAGGTTCTTCTTGAATTGATATGTTTTGGTTTTGATCATCAACTGCTGGTAAAACTATTTCAAGAATAGGATTTGCATAAGTCGATGTAAATGACGTTGAAGGAGTTGGTGCATTGGTTTCGACCATGGTAGATGCATTTTCTATTGGTGGTGGTGGATGATTTTGAGCAGGTGCAGCGGAATGATGGTTTGATGCATTTGTCGAAGTTCCACTGTAGTATTCATCGAACATTAACTCGAAGAAATTCTCCCATTCTTGGTCATGAGGTTTGTCAAATGAAGTTGATTGAGGTCTTTGAGGTATGAGTCATGTACTGATGTGTCCAGAAGTCTGCTGGTTTGGTGCGGGTTCTAGTCTGTTTTGATTAGAAGCCATCAGATTTAGCGCGGGTTCTAGAGTGAGTCTCTCAGAAGCCATATGTGAAAGTTCGTCAAAATTCACATTCATCGTCTTTATTATCTTCCTAGTTCTTCTGTTATACACCCTGAATGCCCTCGAGTTATCTGAATATCCAATGAAGATTCCAATATCACCTTTAGCTTTCAGTTTTCCTAGATCTTCTCTGTCGTTTGTTGGATAGCACAAAGCACCGAACACGTGAAGGTAAGAGATATCGTTTTTCGTTGTTCACTAGCTCATAGGGGTTTTATTGAATCTCGGATGGATTAGGATCGATTCCGAGTGAAACAAGCGGTGCAACAAGATCGCCCATAAAAATAGCGGTGCACTAGAATAAATTAGCATTGTGCGAGCAGCTTCCACAAGAGTTCGATTTCTTCTTTCAACTACTCCATTCTGCTGTGGAGTTCTAGCAACTGATGTCTGATGTGTGATTCCAACATCTTCAAAATAAGATCTTAACTCCTGATTAGTAAATTATGTGCCTTTGTCTGTTCTTACTACCCTTAGTGGCGCTTGTAGAAGTACTTGAATACGCTTCAGAAAGGTGATGATGATGCCTGGTGCTTCATCTTTTGACCTTAGAAACTTAACCCATGTATACCTTGAATAATCATCGACGATAACAAGAATATAGTTTTTCCCATTAATGCTTTCAACTCTCATTGGGCCACATAAGTCCATGTGCAACATATGTAACTTTGCTTCCGAACTAGGTACGGACTTGGGTTTGTATGATGATCTTTTGGTTTTTCCTTGTTCGGATGATGGACATAAATGATCCTTGGTGTATTTGAACTTTGGAAGTCCGTTGACGTTGTTGTCTTTGGCAAGTTTGTTGATGGTGTGGAAATTGAGATGGGATATGTTGGGTTTTAGGTTCCTTGGATCAAGAATTATTCTAAGTACTCGAACCACGGACAGGTTTGATATAACCACGGACATAAGGATGGAACCGCTGATGAAGACAAACCGCGGCTAGTAGTATTGAATAACCACGGATAATGTATTGTAACCACTTCTAGTCTTGTATAGTCGGTTTAGTTTATTGTATTAGATAAATATGGAAAAGATATTTATCTTGTAGGTTACGTATTGTATAATATATAGGACTCCTTAGACTATAAAAGGAGGTCCTAGGTTAGGTTAGATATAAGTAAGTTTTATATCTAAGGTCGGTACACTTCAAGGTTGCAAAACCCTAATACTGTAAGAGTATTCGTATTAATAAATAATATTGAGGTGTTGAATGTTTACTGTTATTCTTTTTAAGATTAAGTGTTAAATTCTGCTTAATACTTAATAAGCTTTTGTTACAAGTCAGTTTCTATATTAGATCGTTTGATCAACTGGGATCAACAAGTTGTAAAACAGGATTTTTAATGATGCAAATTGTACTGTTATTATCAATGTAAATCTTAGTATGCATAAAATTGTACCCAAAATCCAAAGAATTGATTCTCAATCCAAAGAACTTGACCACAAGAACCAAAGCAGACCACATATTCAACTTCATTGTAGAATTTTCCATAATAGTTTGCTTTTACATCGCCATGAAATTAGTCTGCTTCCCAAAACCGACATCCTTCAAGAGTAGACTTCTTATCCAAACTAGCTCCAAAGATAGTCACTATCTGTAGGCCACCAAATCAAAAGGAAATCTTAGAGTACCAAAGACCCAATTTAGGATGACCTTTAAGATATCTAAAGATCCTCTTAACAAGATTCATGTGTGAGGTATTTGGTGTGACTTGAAATCTTGCACACACATATACCGAGAACATAATATCTAGCCTAGATGCAAGAAGATACATCAAAGATCCAATCATGGATCCAGTACAACTTCAAATCAACTTTGGGACTTCCATCATCTGGTAGCAGAGGTTTCTAAGTCTCCATAGGTGTACTTGCACTCTTTACATCTTGAAACCCAAACTTCTTCAAAACATCTGCTACATACTTATCTTGACTGATGAAGATACCATCGCCTTTGTTGAACCCGCAACCCCAAAAGAAAGTGAGTTCTCCCATAGAACTCATCCGAAACTTATCATGCATCGCTTTCAAAATCCTTGCATAGCTCCTTGTTTATAGAGCCAAAGATGATGTCATCTACATAAACCTGAACCAATAGAATATCATCTTTGTGCTTTCTAATGAACAAAGTGTTATCAATCAGTCCTCTTTTAAAATCATTGTCCATCAAATAAGTAGACAGACACTCATACCATGCCCTAGGAGCTTGATGCAACCCAGACATAGCCTTTCTCACCCTATAAACCTTGTCAGGGTGATCGGATCCTCAAAACCGTGAGGTTGACAAACATAAACCTTCTCATCAATTGTGCCATACAAAATGCACTTTTAACATCCATCCGATACACAACAAAATTCTTGAATGAAGCATAAGCCAAAAATAATCTAATAGCCTCTATTCTTGCAACCGAGCAAACACTTCATCATAGTCCAAACCTTCGGTTTGTGTATCCTTGAGCAACCAACTGGATTTGTTTCTTACCACAATTCCGCTTTCATCCTTCTTGTTTCGAACACCCATTTAGTCCCAATTGCCCTCTTACCATTTGGAAGATCAACCAATGTCCAAACCTCTTGAAGCTTAAACCGTAGAAGCTCCTCTTGCATTGATTCTACCCGCACTTCTTCGATAAAGCTTCTTTCACTCTTTGGGCTCCTTTTGAGACGAAAAGGTGCAAACAGCAATTTTGCATATCTTTATGATTTGCTTTTGTGAAGAGATCTTGCAAAGAACCCATGTTCGTGAAAGGTTCGTTCTTAACCTTGCTTCTTGTTTGAACTGTAGTATTCAAGTTTCCAAGTATTTGTCCTTGGGATGAATCTTGTGAATCCGGTAGTGGTGATTGGACTTTCATTAATTATAGTTTCCAAGTTAGTCAAATCAAGATTAAAGAAATCATCCATGTCTTCATCATCAGTAGGAGTATTAATCTCATCAAAGTAGGCATGTTAGATCATGGATACTCCTTATCATCAAATAATGGCTTTGTTTGTGGTTCAAAGAAAGTACTATCACCAAGATTTGCACCGGGTTTCACTTGGACCATCGGTGGTAGAAGATGGCTTGTCGTGATTCTGATTGGCTTAGCGAAGCTTTCAGTGAGCTTAGCGGTGCTTGCGAACGCCTTTCTTCTTTTCAATTTCTTCTACCGACATCGAGTTATCTTTCAACAACTCATCCTTATCTTGATGATGATCAACAAGCTGCCTCCATCTTTCAAGATTTCATCATCGGTGATCTTGCTTATCAATGATGGAAGGAACAGAACCGCCTTTCCACTTTTCAACCAAATAGAATTCCTTTGGAGAATCGACTTCCTTTGAAGTTGTTCCAAAGATTAGAATCATTTTGTACCTGCATTAACATTAGTGGAAGTTCCTGCAATGATAGGCTCATAATTTATAGATTTGGTTAGCATATCAATGTTGAACAACCAGTATGGTCCTTTGGTCTCAACACTAGGAGTCTTTTCACTGAATTGAACATGTAGGTTCTCTTCAACAATTCTAGTCCTCCTATTGTATACTCTAAAGGCTTTGCTATTAGAAGAATAGCCTAAAAAGTATCCATCATCAGCTTTTTCTTGAAACTTGCCTAGGTAGTCTAAGGTATTCAAGATAGTAACAGGACACCCAAAAGGTTTTAGGAATGCAATCATTAGCTTCCTATCATGTAACAAATCATAGGGGTCTTGTTATGAGGCTTCACTACCTTACTTCTATTCTGCACATAACATGCGCTCCTACAACAAATTTCAAAAGGTAGTTGGTAACTTAGACTCGACAACATGGTCCTAGCACCTCAATTAGTGATCTATTTTTCCTTTCACCACACCATTTTGTTGTGGTGTTCTAGCAACACTAAACTGCTCTCTATACCCTTAGCTACACGTAACCGATTCATCACATCATTCTTAAACTCGCCCATTATCACATCGATTACCTTAACCTTATGCTTTACTAGATTTTCTATCTTAGTAATGAAGCTCTTGAGGATCTCACTAGTTTCACTCTTAGCAGCTAAAAAGTATACCCAAGAAAATCTACTATAATCATCAGTGATAACTAGGCAATACTGCTTATGGTTCAAACTCTTAACAAAACTAGGTCCAAATAAGTCCATATGAAGCATAAATAGTGCTTGTGTGATGGTGTTCACAATTTTGGTCTTACAAGAAGCTCTATGTTGTTTTCCTTTTTGACGGCCACACATAGTTTTTTACACTCAAAAACCTTGGAAGGTAATCCTCTCACTAAGTTTCCTTTTACCAGTTTATTGATTGTTTTGTAATTGAGGTGACCTAGCCTTCTATGCCACAATTTTGACTCATCAACAGATGCTTTAGCAAACAAACATGTTAAGGACCTATTTGGAAGAACATCTTTAAGATCAAAACAATATATATTTTCATTCCTAGGTACCCTAAGTTGTATGAACTTCTCATCGTGCATCTTAAATTGGGAGACAACACCACACACTCGCTTTACCAAAAAGTACCCGTTTTCTTATCACACATTTGAGAAACACCGAATAGATTATACTTAAGTCCTCGCACCAAATAGACCTTTTCAAAGTCTAAATTCTGCTCGATTGTGCCTCGCCAAGTATCTTTCCTCCCTTGGATCATTGCCAAATGCCACATATCCTCCATCAAAAGCTTCAAAATCTTCCAGTTGCTCCCATCCCAAGTCATGTGCCCGATCAACCACTATCAAAACTCATTTATCTTTTAGCTCATCTTGTAGATTGCCCCGCACATGAAATTAAACAAGTTAGTTCCTTTTTGGACCCAAGCTAATCATCGATTGGTCCGCCTGCATCAAAATATTCAAATTTCTTTTGGTCCATTGATGCACGCTGACATGGTGTAAAACCTTGGTCTTAGGCTTCCATTGCCAACTTGTCGAGGCCTTATGAAGATAAAATGATTTCCAACCACCGTGTGCTTATCACCTTTGGAATTTTTAAAACTTCTTTGTTTCGGTGGTGATATGTTGCTTCTCGTGGTTTGACTCTGCTTAGCCGTGTTTACATTTTGCTTAGCAATGGTTGGAACCCATTTAGATGCAAAGAAGACTATTGATTTTGTTTTCCATTCCTCATCAACACCGCCCTAGGAATCATGTTAAGGATGAGGGTTTGTTTTCTTTGAAAAGTTTTGATGATTTACCCTCCTCCATGATTCCAAACCGGTGGTCTGCTTTTATGACAATTTCTTTGTAAGTGCTCAAACTACCACGCTTATAACAAGCTTTCTTGACACATTGAAACTCATCACCTAATCTGTTAGAAATTAGGCCATTTAAGCTTCTCTGATTGCCCCTAGGTTTATATTTTCTCATCTGTTCCCTAGGTATTTCCATGTACTCAACTACTTTCTTGGTAACTTGAGTTCTAAATCTAGGTACAAGGTTGACTTGTTTAGAATCAACTTTCTTAACATGTTCTATCTATTCAGGTTGAGTTGATTCAGGTCTATCTTCCTCAGAGTCTGATTCCCAATCTTCAATTGTGGGAGCATCAGATGACTTGTCAGAACTCATCTTAGGTGTTTCAAGATTACTTGACCCTTCTACTGTGTTTGTTAAACTGAATTCACTACTAAATGACAGCTTCTTTAGTAGGTGGTGCATGTTTCATTAAAGAGGGTGGTGGCATATTATTGTATCCAAGACCAAGACCATCTTTAAACGCTTTTGACCTATTGGTTTATTTACTAGATCGAAGCATATTGTGTTTTAGCAACCCTAACAACATGTTTTTCTTTTTCTTCAGGGCCTTTTGTTTTACTCTCTCGCCTCGCTAGTTTATCTTTAAGCATCTTAATCTCTATCTTTAAGATCAATTTCACCACCTAGTATATTGATCTTATCTACATACTCAAACTCACATTTAATATAGAACTTTAGCTTCTCTTCCACACTTTCTAGTCCAACTCTATAACCTAGGTTGTCCATAGACAGTCTTTCTACTTCTTTTCTTAAACTTTCAGTGATAGCTTTTTGAGATTCTAAGTTATCATGTCATGATTTAAAGGAACAAGTAGAATCATTAGATACCTCAGAATCTGAACCAGAAGATGAAGCATAGGCCATTAGAGCAAAGTTATGCTCTTTTGAAGCTTCACTAGCAAGAAAAGCTGCATTGGGACCTTTTTCAATCTGATCACTCCAATCATAATCACCAATCCCATCTTGAGCAACCAAAGCTGAAGAAGTAGCAGGCTCTTCTGTGGTCTTCTTAGTGCCTTCAATTCTCTTAGGAGCTCGACAGTCCCTAGCAAAGTGGCCTTTCTTTTTGCAGTTAAAGCACTCCATTTTGCTCTTATCGAATCTAGCTCTACTTTGACCATCATACTTAACCTGTCGTCCAGTCCTCCTTAGATACTTCCTTGCTTGAAGAGTCAACATTGCCATTTGCCATTGTAGATTAATTTCTTCATGATCATCGGGATCAATTTGATCCGATCTTGATTCAACACAAGAACACCGGTAGTTAAATTAGCCGTAAAGCACAAATTGCACCATCACCGACATTATCACTAAGATGGTATTGTTTGCAATAGCCGTGGTCATACCATAGGCGGCGAAGGATACATCTTGTGGGCTCTTTTGATTAGTGGATACAAAAGCAATGTTTTGATTAGCGTAAGATGCATTAGCAAAGTTATTCTCGGACTCATAAACCTTCAGTTGTTGAAGAGATTGTCCGAGTCATCTTATCAAAATCCACCTTATTTCTCCACACAATTGTATGAATAGCCCATTCGGATGATAAACCCTAATGAACTTCAAATTAATATCTTCTTGAAGAACCTTGTAATCCACGACTTCATTGGTGATAAGTTTTGAAGTCTATTATATGTGCCATCAAGTTTTCTCCACTAACAAGTGAAGGTTTCAAATTGATTCTTGAGCATATTCATCCTTGACTTCTTTGTAGCTTCATTACCAACAAACCTTATTTCAAGAGCATCCAATAAATCTTTAGCAGACTCATATTGTTCAAAGTCCAAAGCAAACTCATTAGGTATTCCCATGGAGAGAATCTGTGAGCTTTGATCTCCAGCCTTTAGCTTTATCAATTTCACTAACAATAGCTATCTCGACCATCCTCACCCTTCTTAGGAAGAGTGTCTCCCTTTCAACGACATCCCGGATAGCATAATCAATCATACAAATATATTTCCTCATTCGCATTCTCCGATTGATACTCACCATGCTTGAGCATGGGTACCTTTAAGCGACCACCATGTGAGTTTCGTAAATCTTTACTTACTTGAACAAAGCTAACGTAACTTCTTCTTGGTTACAGTTTCTAGATCACAAGCTCTGATACACTTTCATCTAGTTGGTTTCACCAAAAAGCATCACTCCATCTTCCTTTTTCCCTTCCGCCTTACGATGTGTGAAGAAGCACCACAACTTGGTGCACAAAGACCAAGAACCACCTCTCTGTCCTTTGGGAGTGGTGGATTTCTTGCTCGTAGCTTTGGTTGAGGTTGGGATGATGAAGGTTTGGGGTTTGAAGTTCTCTTCTTAGAGGAGTCATCAGAATCTTCAGAAGTCTCACTTGGATTCACCACACTATCATCCTCAGATGATGGAAGAAATGGGGATTTTCTTGGTCGTGGTTCTTGTGGAGGTATGTACAGCCGCCATGGATCGGATTCTTCACTTGATGATGAGGATGAGGAGGATGTTAGATCAACAACCTCTGGTTTGTTCCAACTAGGGTTCCAAATGGTGATGGAGATGGATTTTGGAGCAATTAGGGTTTTGATATTGATTGGTGTGTGCGTTATATGAGATTAGAGTTCTTTATATAAGCAGAGTTAAGGGTTATGGAAGTAAATGAGGGGCAGGTTAAATGTGGTTGAAGAGTTAATGAGATTCTTGGGCTTTGGACTAATATTAATCCTAGAAGTTGACCATATTGACTTACCTGTTCTAAACCAGGGATAGGTCCTTTGGAACCACTTCTGGCTCTTTCTAACCACTGACAACAATAACCTTCTTCTCTGTGCTTGTTTTGTGTTTTTGTCTTGCATGTATGAAGGATTTGTGCACATAGGAGCTGGTGTGTTAGCTGCTTGTGTTAGTTAAAAAAAAGTTGTGTAATCCTTCATATTTTTGTGAGATCTCTCTTATTTTGACATATATTTACTTGTTGTATCTCTTGGACATTTGGAAGAAGTGATACAATGTATCCACTAATGGTATGTTTCAACTGCGAATAGCATGTTGCATAGTTTTGGATAGTATAGGGGCTGTTTGGTAACATTGACAAAAGTATATTAATCTCCCCAAATCACGGATGGATCATTTATTTGATCTTCAAACCACTTCTAATTGGCGCTCAACATTAACCCTAATCACTTTCTTTGCATAATTCACAAACCCACATCATACCCATCATTAATCACAATGGCGGAAAAGTATTCCAACACACATAACCTTGTTGCTAACCTCACCAAAAACAATCGATCTGAAGGTTTTCATCAAATGATTGATTTCCTAGTTCACAGTCCTATTCACTATGCCTTAACAGTTAAACCCAACATTCTTAAAGCCTACATACATCAATTCTGGAGGAATGCTACACTTGAAGAGGTTGATGGCGTAGAGGTGTTTAGCACTGTTGTGGATGAGCATGCTATTTCTGTTACTGAGGAGATCATTAGGGAGGTTTTGAAGTTTGTCGATCTTGATGGTATTGATAATCTTTCGATCTTGAGATTGTTCTTTGGTTTAGAGAGATTAGGATATACACACGTGGGTGAAAAGGTACAATTCTTTAAGAGTTTGTTTTCAAAACAATGGAAGTTTTGATTCACAACTTGTTGATGTGTATGAGTAATAAGACCACTGGTTTTAATGACTTTCCTTCAAAAATTGCTACTGCTATTATCTGTTTGTCTGATGGAAGGAAGTTTAATTGGTCTAGGATAATATATGAGGGGCTAGGATGATATATGAGGGGCTAGTACAAAACATTAGGAAGAATGGTAAATACTATTTGTATCCTAGGTTTGTTCAACTGATTGTGGAACATCAAATAGAGGAACCTGTTGAGCATACTAGGGAGTATGAAGTACATCATATGCTTCCTAAGGTTTTTGCACATATGAGGAATCAGCCACAGAATGTACAAATTCGAGATGTTCCTTTATTTCCTCACATGCTTACTTTGCCTACTAATTCTGAGTTTGATGAAGGTCTTGAGTCTCAACCTCTTGTCGCTGAACCCACTGATGATACTTCTAAACCCACTGCTAGTACACCACAAACCACTGACAGTATCATTGCTACCACTGTTAGTGCAACTCAACCTACTTCTAGTCAAACCTAAACCACAGTTAAACCAATTATATGGACAAGGAGACAAAAGAGCACTAAGCTTCCTCAAGCTAGTGTTAGTGGTGTTGTTCTTGAGGCTGTCACAAGGAGTGGAGGTGACATGATTGGAAGGGCTTCCACCATCGATTCATGCTTAGATGTTTGGTCGGGATAGTGGAAACATAAATAAGACCCAACCTTGGCAACTCCTAATGTGGAGAGTTCCTTGAACTTAACACAGTGGATGAATCCTAGCAAACTAGTCTGCTACAGGGTACATAGATGATCGTGCAAGGTCGATGCTATGTTTACTTTATCCAAGGATTCACCTCTCTGAGCAGGTTACACACTCAAGTGATGAGGATAGTTTGGAACATGAACATGAATTGACGGATCCTAAACAGTACATAATGACTTTTCCAATGAACCACCTCTCGGACCGGTTCACACAGTCGGCTGGGAGGATATTCTTGAACGTTTTAATGAATTGACTAAAATGTACCAAAATGGAGGAAACAATCTCAAGTCTTCAAGAGTTGGATGTGTTTCGTGGTAAAGATATTCGGAGATTGAAGCACAGGGTATTGGTTTTGGAGAGAGTAAAGAGACCTAGGATTGTTGTTTTGAGATCTATGAGACGAAAGAAAAAGAAGTGGACTCCTCTCCAGCTCTGAACGTGGAGGATGTATCCAAACAGGGGAGGAGTGAAGGCATGAATTCAGGGGAGGCTGTGGATGTATGTGTTGGTGTACCAATGGAAGAAGATATTGATAGTGGAGATCAAGAATTTTTGGTATCTGATAAAGATAGGAATGAGGCAGTTGATATGTGCTAAAACACATATCATTTCTTTTCTAAAATAAACCCAAAATAACCAAGAAAAAGCCGTTTATTGCTAATATTTAAAGGTTTCTTGAGTTTATGCATGTGCAAGTACGGATATGTCAAAACACACAAAAAGAAGCTAAATCAGACGAAAATCCGAGCACGAGAGATAAAGAGTACTAAAGCTGAGCCGGAAGGTCAGAATTGTGCATCTGTGAAGATTCCTTTTCTCTGAGGATGATTTTTGGAAGATATGATCAAATTTGAAGAAGTCAGAATCAGTCCCTGAACTTTTAGCATTTGGCAGAATAGACCCCCAAAGTTTCAAAAGATTGGCAAGATTAGCCCTTGGATCCCATTTTCAGAAATTACATGATTGGTCCCTGGAAATTCAATTTTGGCAGCCTTGGTCCTTATGTTAAACCTTGGATCCATTATATATCCTAAGTTCAAATCTATTACAACCTTTGCCCAAGTCTAAACCCAAAGCCCTGCCACACTCACCATACCCGATCCAAGCCTTAAACCAATACCCGGTCCACCCATTTTATCCCATAACCCGGTCAACCCTTATTAATCCCAAGTCAAACATAATATTTTACTCTAAAAACCCACACACGCCAAAAACACCCCCAAATAAACCCAGCTTATGAACCCTAACTTTCCCACCAAATTAATTCGCCACATTAAACTCAAATTCCTCTGAAATTCGTACTAAATTCTGACACATGACTAACACGTGCTCAGATGCCAAGTCGTCCATCCGTGTGCTCCAAAGATGAGGAAAATGATCAAACGGATGGGATTGGCGCTTACATATGAAGCTAACATTCAAGGGACAAGATTAAAAGTGGGAATGATTTCCAGAAGCATCTGAAGACCCTCTGAAACCCTAGAGTTCATCTATAAATAGCACCTTCATTCACGAATTGGAATTACCCCTTTCCTTTATTCTTAATTTCAGTAGCTTAATTGTAATTTCATTTCAGTTTTCATGTTTTAAGTAATTTCCAGCTTTGTACTTTCATTTTAGAAGTTTTAATAAAATTCAGCTTTCCTTATTAATTTTTGTTAAAGTGTTTGATTTTCTAAATTTCAGCTTATTACTGTTGTTTGAATCATATTAGCTTATATCAAAGTTTATTTTCAGCTTGTTTCTTAATTAATTTAAAAATTAAAAAAAAAATCAGAAAAAATAATTGAAAAATAAAAAAAAATACTTTAAATCTTCTTATAAGCTTGTAAAAAGCTTAAGCTACTGTTTATATAGGCTCATTTAAGCTTCTAATAGCTTGTAGTGAGTTTATTTCTGCTTTCAATCCATTACATAATCAAATCATTAATTCAGTCAACAATAGTCAAAGGAGATAAAATCAGAGATAAGTTGGGTTATTTGCTGATATGAACATGGAACTGGGTTGAAAAAAGGTTTAGGATATTGGTTACTTGAGTTGTTTGGCAAGCCATAGCGGCTGGACACCTGTAAGTGTTTTAAATCTGTTCTTAAATTCCCTTTCATTACTGTTTCATTGCATAAGTAGTGTAGCTTTCATTTGCTTGTTATAATCTTCATTATTGCATTTGTAGGTTCTCATTTAGTTGTTAGATCATATATTTAAGGTGTTATAGATTAGTATTAAGTAATTGATAGACTAGATTGCATTTTAGACTTATTAAAATAGTGTTTGGCATAAGCTTGTGCATCTGATATTGAGGTTAGAGAAAGGTAGAGATCACTTGTTTTAGTCTCAGTTAGGTTTGATTTAGCCATTTCAGTAATTAGTTTGGATACTAGTGTCATTTTAGTCAAATCTCTCATTACCTGCCCTTGTGATCTTTTCGCTAAGAGTAGTATGCATCGGTTTAAGATATAGGTATAGAAATTCTTAGAGTAGATTAATTTAGTTCCATATTAGCTTAATACATCGGTTTCATTCCATTTTATAAGCTCACAATCTCACAAAAGTCAAATTTCCAAACTGCTTTTAAATAGTCAAAAGTGATAATTAGGTTTTGCAAAACTTTTAGAATTTTCATTGATTCATTATTGGTTCAATTCAAGTGAGATTTTGGATTTTACTAGTTCAGTTGTTCAAGTTTTGAAAAGTGATTTTTGGTAAATTTTTGTAAGTCTCTATAAGGTCCAAATAAGCTGTTCTATTAGCCTAGTTTTACCCTGTTCACACTTAGCTTTAACTAAGTGTGATGCAGGCTTCTTGCAGGTCTTGTACAAGCTTCAAAAGAGCTTGTCCTTGGCTGAAAATTGGATCAGTTGTAGTTAGCCTGGTGGTCTAGAGTTTCTAATTTGTTGATTTCACTTTAGCATATTAAATAAGCTTGTGCTTAAGCTAGAAGTTAGGAGAATAGGCTGTTTTGGCACTAAAGTTTAAAAACCACCATATCATTGTAGATTGCTTTCAGAGGTTTAGAGTAGTTTATATAAGTTTCATTTAATTATTTTTAGCATATATTAGCTGCTGTGTCAATTTGGTGCACTTAGGAAGCTTTTAGCTTATTTTGTATAGCTTATTCATAAACGTTTTCACTCACGTAACCTAATTCTTGCACACCGAATCACTTTTATTATTTTTCCTAGATTTAGAATAATATTTTAGAATTTTCCGAATTTTTCATAATTTTCGAGAGTCGCTTACTATTTTTCTTATTTTAAATCGCTTTTAAGACTTTTAATACAAATAAATCGTAAAAGCTTCAAAAAATAATTTTCAATTTTCATAGATTAAGAAAATACAAAAGCAAAAAAATAATTTTTCCAGATTTTTAGCTTAATTTGTAATTTTTAGTCATTTAATTAGTTTTAAATAATTTTAAATTGTGAGAAAATAGAAAAATCATCGAAAAATACAAAATCGCTTTTGAAAAGTCTTTGAGATATTTTAGATTTTAAAAATATTTTCATATTTTTCCTTGATTTTCATAATTTTTGGTATTTTTAAATAGTTTTCTTTAGTTAAAATTTAGTTTTGAATTAATAATAAATCAAGAAAATAATAAAAATAGTTTTAAATCATTTTAAGTTTTAAATAACATTTTTAAGTAGAAATAATTTTAGATAATTTTAGGACTTAGTTTAGATTTATTTGCCTTAAAATCGCGTTTTATTTACGTTTATTTTAGAATCGCGTAATTAGGATTTCCCGTAGATTAGATTCCCTTAATTACTTTCCCAATTCCCGTAGTTTTTAATAAAATCAAATTCAACAAATCAAAACACCGAGCATTTTAATAACAAACCAAAAACGACGTTGGCAATTCACGCCTCGTTGGGAAACGATTCGGGTTGACTAATCCGTATCACGATCACACACGGGATTTGATTTAATATTCTTTTTCCTAAAGGAATTTTGAATCTATCTTCGTGATTATTTTTGATATCGGTATTATACGTTTTCTCCCTACACACACAACTGATACCAAATTTTGGCGCCGCTGCCGGGGAGGTTGTGTCGCGACAATATCGTTAGAGGTTTGGCGATTAGTGACTCGAGATCCTTTATTCGTGAAGTTATTGTTTTTATAAAAATCAAAAAAGTAAAAAATATTTTCCTTTTTCTTTTGTATATATATATATATCATATTAAAAATACAAAAAGATTTTCTCTTTTGTTTTTGAGCTAAAATAGGATACATCAATTATATAACATTCTCAACTGAGGTGTTAGCATATTAGTAAGTTCCCGAACCAAAGATCAAAAACTTGCCTTTGTGTCGCTTGTGAATCGATTTATTTCTATCGGATAAACAAACCGTGTGGTGGGTACAAGGACGGCCCGACATTAAATTGCGGCCGAAAAGAGGCGGGTTTTAATAAGCTTCACACGACCTAATAGCTTCTCCGCCGCTTGCGTTTGTCTTATAAAGTGATTTATTCACTTGGGATTATTGGTTTAAGTTCATTGTTGTTTTCGAATACCGTTGTCATTTAATTGCCTTGGTTTTTAAAGTGCATGCGCACTCGCTCTCGATCGCGACGTAATCGTAATCGAAGAATAGACGTACCGAGTTACGTACTATAGTTGAAGAACCCGTCATGGCGGATACTCGAACGATGAACGAGTTACTTCAAGCTCCGTGAGACGGCCACGGTGATGCTATCGTCCTTCCACCAATTAACACCGAAAATTTTGAACTAAAACAAATTTAATACAATTGGTGTCTAATAAACCTTTTTGGTTTAGATCATGAGGAGCCCCACGCACACCTCCGTTGGTTTAATCAAGTTGCTTCTACGATTAACTTCGGAACGCCTCTCATGAGTCGATTAAGTTGAGATTATTTCCATTTTCCCTTGAGGGGGCAGCCCGGACTTGGCTAGAAAAAGAACCCCCTCATTCGATTACAACATGGGAAGATCTTTCTAAGAAATTTGTGAACCAATTCTTTCCTCCGTCAAAAATTACAATGTTACGAAATCAAATCATAAATTTTCAACAAAAATTTGACGAAAGTTTTGGGGAAGCATGGGATAGATTTAAAGAACTTTTACGAAAATGCCCAAATCATGGTGTTAATACAAATAAGCCGTAAAAACGTTTATTTATATTTTACGATCTTCTAATGTTTTTTCGATAACAAAAGTAAAATCATATTAAAGAAACAAATAAAATACGTAAATGGTTTGAACTAATAGTTTTCTAACATATTCACATTTTCACATAAAACACTAAAACAAGTATAAGTGATTTCATAATCTAGATATATATGTACAACAACTAGTGTTTACATATTGAGTTAACACATACTTAAGCTAAGTATGCTAAAATGGGTAAAAACTAGTATATACTAAAATAGGTAAAAAAAACAAGTATATACTAAATTGATAAAAACTAGCAAATGGTTTTGACCCATAACCCATGGTTTTATATATACCACTTATACAAGTTCAATGTATCCTTAAGGTACATTGTATCTAGAAAGAAAACCATGGATCAACCCATAACCCATGACCCATGACCCATAACCAAAAATACCCATGGGTAAAGAGGCGCTTCCACGGATCCCTAGCTTTGTGCTAGCCGGATCCCAAGTGGAAGGGATCCGTGGGATCCGTGGGAACAAAGGAGGAAATTTTCCTATAAATAGTGAGCCATTTCTTCATTATTACTCACCCTTTCAATCCTCTTTCTAACACACTTTCTCCCCGAGTTAGATCTCACTAACCTTAGATCCAAGAGATCTATGTTTGTAGTTTTGTTTTTGTGTGATCTTTTAGGTTCCTCTTAAAGGCAAGATCACCACCTTTGAAGTCAAGAAAGCTCAAGTCCATGAGTTGCTATGCTTCCTCATCATCAAGGCTACTGAAGTCCTCTTGTTGATGATTCCTTTCTTTCTTCAAAGAAGTGTAGTGTTGAAGACATTAGTGAAAGATGTCTCAAGTGTCAAGACGAAGATATTAGTGAAGGGTATCTATCGTCCATAGGATAAGCACTTGTGGTAGGTGCTTAGAAGTCAAATACAAAGAAGCATTAGTGAAAGGTGATTAAAAGTCAAGAAAAGGAAGCACTAGTGAAAGGTGATTAGAAGTGAAGACACAAGACATTAGTGAAAGGTGTCTTGTAGATCTAGTCAAAGGCATTAGTGAAAGGTGCCTTAGATGTACAATCGATATGGTGTGTTTCGATGTACAAGATAGACTAGTATAGGATCCAAGGATATTGATATCCTTGATGATGTTGTAAAGGAGTAAATCTCCTTTGGGATTAGTCGTTGGTGTAGTGTGGTAGTAGTTCCTCCATTGCAATGGAACTAGGTGCTTAGGCTAGTACCTAATAAAGGGTAGGTGACGTTGTGAAGGTGTAGTTCACCTAAGGTGTGAAAGAACTAGGTACTTAGCCTAGTACCTTATAAAGGGTAGGCGACGTTGTGTAGGAGTGGTTCACCTTGGTGTGAAAGAACCCGTGGTTAGCCTAGTACCGGAAAAAGAGTAGGCGACGTTGAAGGCTTCTCCGCCATAAGGAGCTTGGTGTAGTGATTACGAACTCTCGAGTAGGTGACTCGGGAGTGGAGTAGGGCAAGGAAGGTGACCTTGTAGCCGAACCACTATAAATACTTGCGTTGTGGTTTTGTGCTTCTTAATCTTTTCTTTCATTACATATCTTCTATATGCTTGCTTATCAACATCCAACACACACAACCAAATAGATTGATATAAGTCAATCTAAATAGATTAAAAAAGAAGTTTTAATTGGTAAAACTATTCAACCCCCCTTCTAGTTTTCCACAATTGACATCAGAGCTTCATTACCAAGTTTCTTGAAGTATATTGTACTTTAAAAACTTGATACGATCTATAGTTAATTGAAAACTACAAAGAAGGTTTTTTTTTTTTAAAACAAACACCATGTTTTTTCAAAAAACGATATGTTTGGATGTTGATTTGATAACAACATTTTTTCTTTTTCTTTTCACTTAAATTGCACTAATCTTCTTTGTGATGTTGATTAGTCAAAGCTCATACCCACCAAGCTTTAGGAGTTGCTTGGTAACAAGAATACCTTCCTTAAGAAGGTATCTTAGACTAAAGGAGCGGGAATCGTCTAAGTGACATTTGTCATTTGTAAAGACATTCCTAAGTGCATTCGAGGTATGACTTTCTACTTATATCTAAATGATATTTGTTTAGTATATAAGTGTTATTTGCTAGGCTTTTATTTGAGTAGATTTTGTGTTTACATGATTTACATGTAGCTCGTTAGAAGCTTTGTTTCACATACGTGTTATTTTCTCGCTCTATAGTCATAGTATATAGAGCTTATGCTTTATTTCTTCTAATAAAACAAAACACGAATTTCAAAATTCCTCCTTCCTATTAATAAACCCACTCGACGCCAACTTTTTCAATCCTCACTTTTTCAAATTTTCCAATTTCAAAAATTCCTCTCATTCAAAACTTCATCTTCCTCCTCATTCCATCTCTTCCTAAACCAAGAAGATCCATCATCAACATGGTTTACATCGCACTCGTGCTCATCGCCCTAACACTCATCGCACTTGTGTTCCCTATGATAAAGTTCACATACGGAGACATTTACTTTGTGTTGTTAATCTATATTGGGGTCATTTACCCAATCCTTTGTATCATCCTTAGCATTGAAATGCAATATTATTGATAATCTATTTTATCTAGGATGTTTGTGTTATTATGTGTGTTTCATTTCTTTTGATCTATATGTGTTATATTCTTTCGTGATACATTAGATGTCATGTATGCATGATAAAAGAAAATGTAGGATAAAACATACTTCATGGTACAATAACAATAAAACCTATGTTTTTATTAAACCGGTTCTCATTACTACTGATCCACGGATTCCTGAAGTTACACTAGCCGGATCCCTTTTGAAAAGGAACCGTGGGATCCGTCCCCATCGAAAAGCAGTTTTCATGCAAGATTAAAACCACTATCTTTCTAAAAGTAATAATCCACTAGAGTTTCAAAACCATGAGTTAGCTAAATACTAATTGTTAATAGAATATCTAGTAAAATGTTAGATTATTATAGGTTGACCATAAACGTCTTCCCTTATTAACCCATCACTTCTATAGGTTCAACTATGACGCATGAATACGAGTTTGATTTTTCACTCACTAGCGTCTACACCCGAACATTTCCTTGAGCCCAACACACCGGCAATCATGTCCGTGGGTTCAATAATCTCAAAACCGTCACTTCCATGAAGGACGTGTTGTGACACCTCTCTACAATTCAAGAAGGTATCAATACCTCCTTCCGAGCCATAGGACTAGAATGTCTTCTTGAAATCAACGAAGATATGTCCAAGGTTCATAATGGAATTCTTCCGTCAAGTCGAACTCGTTCGTAACGAGGATCTCTCTCTATCTCTTTGGTTTTATATCAAAACCAAAATTCACTTTAAGCCTTGGGCATCTTGCTCACATCCTCCGAATTCCAAACCATGGACAATGTGCCTTCACCAAGATTGGTCTCTTGATTCTCTTCAACTTTCGTGAAGAAAATAGTCCATATTGTTCACACATACCCTCCTAAGATTTAACGCGCATGATATGCAAACCTCGACAATATTACTCCAATCCAAACATTATCCATACACGGATATCCGAGAAGAGTATAAGCCTGTTGCTCTCATTCTACGTAAAAATGTTTGGAGTCTTAGGGGAAATCGAGATATTCTTCCCGCTTGTTGTGCTCACATGTTGTACTGTTTGCTAACACAACAACCATACAATCTCGCCTACTTCTTCGTAAGGTGAATTGCAAATCTTCAAGGCTCCAAGAATAAACTCATCCCTTATGGAATGTTCTTGACACGCCTCTATCACAATGTTATGCACTTCCATCCTCAATTCAAAGTCTGTTGTACGTACTTGTGAACAAGATGATGGAACCGCTAAACATATCTCTCATGAAGACTTTCTTCATTCATGATTCCACCAATACCCATCAATCACATAATGATCCTCCTAGTGAAGACACTCAAGGAACCTAGAATAGTCAAATAGGATCAATTCTACTCTGTAATCCTATCTCTTCCATGAAATAAAACATCTTACATTTGATTTCCTAGTTTTAGAACTCACTTAAACAAAACTTGGAATATAATGCATTGTCAAAGATCATTGCATACCTTTAGTAAAGGTTCTGTCTAACAGATAGACGGATCCCAAATGTTGTACTTAACGGATCCCTACTTCTAGGGAACCGTGGGATCCGGCAAAAAAAATGTAATTGCAAGCATTATATGTCAAACACATCCCTTAGAACACCTCACACTAAGCTAAACATAGTATCTTAAGATTGATTAAGACTTTATCAAGATAGGTTGACCTTTCCTACTCTTTCCAACTCACATAGATCACATTCTAAGGCTTTGTTAGATCTACCATTTCAATCCATCACTCCTCCGCCCCAAAACTCACACTTTATTCTTCTTATATGATCTCTCACAACTAGGTTAGAAGTCCTTCGATTATGACAATATTGATCATTAATCAATCTCACCTCAAAATTGATCAAAGTTGATCAAATCCTAGTTTTTCCCATCTCATAACCATTAGGATATTTTCCAAAACATAATCCTAAGACACAACCCCGATCTCTAGGATCATTTAGTTTCATTTAACTTCAATTGACATCTTTAATGTCATCCTTGCTCATCCATTGGTACTTGTTGAAAGTTCCAAATCCTTCCATAAATAACAATCATTAGCTACACCACTCATTGCCTTCAAACACTTAAGCACCCCTTCATTTAAAACACTTAGAGAACTGAAACACTCAAGGTGATGTAGGTCTAGGATCTTAGAAACATCATTTCCACTCTTTCATAAAGCTGCTGACGCGGATCCCTAGAACTAGCCTAGACGGATCCTCTCGAGAAGGAACCGTGGGATCCGGATGACGCCTATGACAAATCTTACTAAAAAATCATTTCAACTCAAACACTCCATCTCATCTTAAATGAGTTCCTAGAACAGCACAACCTCTCAGAGTTGACTCTTGTGCATGCTAATCGTCACATTCCAATGAATCTTAGTGGCTTGGAGCTTAAATGCACTTTCCAAATCTTTGGTTTATAAACCACCTTGTTAGGACCTCCATAGTCATCACTCTCATTCTAACTTTCAGCCTTTGCAATCTCTTCAAATCATCTCATCATGAGAAAAACCCCAAGTAACAACCTATCCACCAAAGAACCACCCATCAAAAGGGCTCGTGTTGTACACGAAATCTTTTCAACCGAATCATCTCCGGTCAAATCAACAAACCTTCATCATCCAATCTAACCAATTCCTAAAAGGATAGTACCCACAAAACTACCTATACCAAACACAACCATACCTCCTAGGCTAAACAATATAATCTCCACTAAACCATCACCTTTGGTTCCTAGAGCTATCTCTTTACATCCCACAATCATCACCTCACCTCTACAATTTAGAGGACTTGCCACCTAGGCCGCCTCATCCGCCACGACAACATTCTCCTCATTAGGAGGAACAATGATTCAAAATCAAGGTGTTGAGTCAACACTTGCTCGCTTCCTTTTCGCTGTTTCCATCATATAATCCCATTTGGATTATAAGAAATCATCAAAGTCAACCACCCGACCTTATGGAAGTTGACACATCTTTACCACCATCATCATTCTTGATCGAACCATTCCTAGATGGACCTCCACCAATCCTCCATCATTCGAGGCTCCTCAAACCACTTCAATTGATCCTTTGAATCAAGCCACTTCATTTCATCCACCACCACTACCTAGCCATGACAAATATTGCTATCATTGTCAACATGTTGAAAGTTTGATACATGAAGTACGAGAAGACCAACGTTTCATGTTCTATCATCTCCTCGAACGTTTCGACGAGATTAAACCTAAACATAACTTGAGCTAGAAGATTATAGTGATGTCTAAGCTTCAAGCGTTAGTTAGTCTAAGAAATTCCTAATTATGTATTGTCTATTTTCTTATTTTTGAGTCATGTATATCATAACTCTTGTTTTATTAAATGGAATTACATGCTACTTGTTAATTCGTTGAGCATATGATTACTTTGTTTTCATATCTCATTTATGTGATAACATTATTTGTTATTTCACCCTTGCTGAATTTGATCAGTTGATACGGATCCCTCAGAATAGCCTAGACGGATCCCTACTAGGAGGGAACCGGAGGACCCGTGAAGACAGGAAACTTTTTTTTTTCTCCTACTAACTTGCATCACATTTGCAGGAAATTGTGAATTATACTTGCTTTCTAACCTTTGTATTGTAGTATCTTAATTCACACATGAAGACTTTGACATCCTAAAGCTAGGGGAGCTTTATGTCAAAGCAATACATTGCAAATTACTTGCAATACTAGATTTATTTTCATAACTTCCCATTGCAAAGTTGCAATCATCTGGGGAGCACACTCGTTTTTTAGATCGAAACCTTTGCAAACTTAGTTGCAAATGATCTAGATTAGAATTACTTTTTGACGCCTTACATAGGGATGGACTCGTCAAGGGGAGTAAGACGAGATCTATTCCGTTACTTGCTCTTTATTTTTTTCCTTTTCACATGTTTTCTTTAAAACAATGTGTTGCTTTTCTTCAAACACTTTTTGTTTCGACAAAAGGGGAAGAAAGTAAAACTACAAATTCAAATGTTTACAATTTTAGCTTTTCTTTAAAATAATTTTATGTTTTGTCATCAACAAAAGGGGAGATTGTTAATACAAATAAGCCGTAAAAATATTTATTTATATTTTACGATCTTCTAATGTTTTGTCGATAACAAAAGTAAAATCATATTAACGAAACAAATAAAATACGTAAATGGTTTGAACTAATAGTTTTCTAACATATTCACATATTCACATTTTCACATAAAACACTAAAACAAGTATAAGTGATTTTATAATCTAGATATATATGTACAACAACTAGTGTTTACATATTGAGTTAACACATACTTAAGCTAAGTATGCTAAATGGGTAAAACAAGTATATACTAAAATGGGTAAAAACAAGTATATACTAAATAGATAAAACTAGCAAATGGTTTTGACCCATAACCCATGGTTTTATATATACCACTTATACAAGTTCAATGTATCCTTAAGGTACATTGTATCTAGAAAGAAAACCATGGATCAACCCATAACCCATGACCCATGACCCATAACCAAAAATACCAATGGGTAAAGAGGGCGTTCCACGGATCCCTAGCTTTGTGCTAGCGGATCCCAAGTGGAAGGGATCCGTGGGATCCGTGGGAACAGGAGGAAATTTACCTATAAATAGTGAGTCATTTCTTCATTATTACTCACCCTTTCAATCCTCTTTCTAACACACTTTCTCCCCGAGTTAGATCTCACTAACCTTAGATCCAAGAGATCTATACTTGTATTTTGTTTTGTGTGATCTTTAGGTTCCTCTTAAAGGCAAGATCACCACCTTTGAAGTCAAGCAAGCTCAAGTCCATGAGTTGTTATGCTTCCTCATCATCAAGGCTATCAAGTCCTCTTGTTGATGATTCCTTTCTTCTTCAAAGAAGTGTAGTGTTGAAGACATTAGTGAAAGATGTCTCAAGTGTCAAGACGAAGATATTAGTGAAGGGTATCTATCGTCCATAGGATAATCACTTGTGGTAGGTGCTTAGAAGTTAAAGACAAAGAAGCATTAGTGAAAGGTGCTTAAAAGTCTGACAAGGAAGCACTAGTGAAAGGTGCTTAGAAGTGAAGACACAAGACATTAGTGAAAGGTGTCTTGTAGATCTAGTCAAAGGCATTAGTGAAAGGTGCCTTAGATGTACAATCGATATGGTGTGTTTCATGTACAAGATAGACTAGTATAGGATCCAAGGATATTGATATCCTTGATGATGTTGTAAAGGAGTAAATCTCCTTTGGGATTAGTCGTTGGTGTAGTGTGGTAGTAGTTCCTCCATTGCAATGGAACTAGGTGCTAGCCTAGTACCTAATAAAGGGTAGGCGACGCTGTGAAGGTGTAGTTCACCTAAGGTGTGAAAGAACTAGGTACTTAGCCTAGTACCTTATAAAGGGTAGGCGACGTTGTGTAGGAGTGGTTCACCTTGGTGTGAAAGAACCCGGTGGTTAGCCTAGTACCGAAAAAGAGTGGCGACGCTTTGAAGGCTTCTCCGCCATAAGGAGCTTGGTGTAGTGATTACGAACTCGAGTAGGTGACTCGGGAGTGGAGTAGGGCAAGGAAGGTGACCTTGTAGCGAACCACTATAAATACTTGCGTTGTGGTTTTGTGCTTTACTCTTTTCTTTCATTACATATCTTCTATATGCTTGCTTATCAACATCCAACACACACAACCAAATAGATTGATATAAGTCAATCTAAATAGATTAAAAAAGAAGTTTTAATTGGTAAAACTATTCAACCCCCCCTTCTAGTTTTCCACACATGGTTTTCCCGATCTTCATCAGATTGATACGTTCTACAATGCTCTAACGTCGTCCGATCAAGATTCGCTTAACGCGGCCGCCGGTGGTAACATCTTGAGTTGTATGCCCACCAATATTAGAACGGTTATCGAAAATAAGTCAAAAGTTTCTTCGTCTAGAAACCGACCGGTTGTTTCTAAGATCACTACCAATGACAACTACGTCCAGAGGAGTGAGTTAAGTGGGCTGACTGATGCTATTAATTCGATGATGAGAGAATTTAAGAATCTGAAATCCGAACCAGTCAAAGCCGTTACTAAAACATGTGTTATTTGCGGTGGTCCTCATCCATACTATAACTGTCAAGCCACCGATGGTGATCTCCGAAATGCTTCCGTAGCCTCTGCTAATCCGGTTCAACATCAGAACCAAGGATACCGTGCCAACCAAATGGGACCACCCGGTTTTGCACCCGTTCCTCAACAACAACAAAACCAAAACCGTTATCAAAACCAATCTTACAATCAAAACCGAGGAGCTAATCTCAATCATGGTAATCAAAACTACCAAGCTCCTCCACCTCAAGTTTATCAACAAAAATATCAAGCACCTCATCAAGCTGCTCCGAACAACGAGTTTCTAACTTACATGAAGAATTCTGATAACACCATTAAAAGTTTACAAACTCAAATCACCAGTATGAGGAATGAATTTGCTACGAGTAACAAGCAGATGAGTGAAATGAGGAATATGATGGCTAGTTTCTTTCAAGCTTATCAAGCTTCTACATCTTATTCTCAACCCTCGGGTTCCGGTTCTCTTCCGAGTAATACGATTCCCAGCCCGAGAGGTGACATGAAAGAAATCACTACCCGAAGTGGTGTTGCTTACGATGGACCCACGGCTCCTACCACTATTTCTTCTTCTCCGTCTCATGTGGTAGACCGTGAGACCGGGGTGAAAAAGGACCCGGTGCTTCCTATTAATAAGGGGAGTACCGAAAATGTCCAACCCACGGTTGTCCCGACGCCTGAGCCCAAGGATGCTCCGGTTAGTGCTGAAAAGACTAACTAAAAAACAACACTTCCGTACCCGTCAAGGATGAATGATCAGAAGCAACGTGAACAAGCAAATCTTCAAATGGAAAAATTCTTTCAAATATTTCAAGATCTTCACTTCGAAATTAGCTTCGCGGATGCTCTTCTTCTCATTCCTAAGTTTGTTTCGACACTAAAAGGATTATTAAGTAACAAAGAGAAGATTTTGGATATGGCAACAACGTCTTTGAATGAGAATTGTTCGGCGGTTATTCTCAAGAAACTTCCCGAAAAGTTAGGTGACCCCGGCAAGTTTCTCATTCCATGCGATTTTCAAGGAATTATTCAATGCACCGCCTTGGCCGATCTTGGCGCGAGTATCAATTTGATGCCGAAATCAATTTACGATAAACTTTCATTGCCCCCGCTTACTCCGACATGTATGACCCTCGAGCTAGCCGACCGTACTACGACAAAACCAATCGGTATAGCCGAGGATGTTTTTGTTAAAGTGGGGAAGTTTGATTTCCTAGCGGATTTTGTTGTCGTTGATTTCGATGCCGACCCTCATGTGCCCCTTATTCTCTGAAGATGCTTCTTAAGGACGGGCCATGCGTTGATTGATCTGTATGAAGGAGAAATCACTTTAAGAGTTGGAAAAGAAGCCGTCACGTTTAACGTTAACAATACTTCTAAATCTTTAACCTACCAATATGATGTGGCCAAAATTAATGACACCGAGGTGACAAAGGACCCGGGAATTCCTACTAATAACGGAAGTACCAAAAACGTCTCCGGTTGTTCAAAAAGTTGGGTCTAAACCATCGAGAATTGATCCGAGCCTTTCACGTTTTACGGTTAAGAGTTTATCGACGATACGTGCTGAGCAAAAGAAGAAATTAGAAAAGGAGACTACAACGGTTGTTGTGGAAAATGCTAGCTCTAAGAGCACACCACTTGTCCCACCTCCGCTTTCTGTTTGTTGTGTTGAACTTAAGAACGTCGAGTTTTCTTTGAGTGGCAATCCCACTCCTTCTTCTAAACTTTTGGAACTTTCTAACTCTTCTCCGTCTCTCACTACGGAAAGTGACCCCATTTGGGAAGAGATCGAGGCTTATATTAATGATGATTCGATTCCCGTTGAGATTGATAATGCTACTTTTGACCCGGAGGGCGACATCCTTTTACTTGAGAAATTGATATATAATGAACCGTCTTCTTACCCCCCTCCGGATGATGTTTTTGAACCTAAACCGTCTCGAACTGATGATTCTATCATGGAAGAAATTGATGCTTATTTGAATTCCGATTCAGTTTCACCGGAAATTGATTATGCCGTTATTGACATCGAGGAAGATATTCGTTTGATTGAGAAAATGCTTTATGGTGACTCTTATATCCCTCCGGATAATTTTGAAAAAGTTGAGCCGTCTACTAATCCTTCGAAGCCCGAGGTCAAGGATTCTTCTTATATCGATTCACTTCTCGAGAAGTTCGCCGATGAACTTGCTCCCACCGACTCAATTCTTTCCGAAAATGAAGAAAACGAATAAAATGATCCGTTTTTCCCGAAGAAAGAAAAGGAAGAGAAGATTTCAATTGATGAACTTGTTGATACAGAGGTCCTACACTATTTTTTATCCGAGAGTGATTACTTTTCTCGTGAGGATTTTCACGTAGATGATACTTTGATTTCGTTCCTTTCCGAGGACAAGATTTTTAACCCTGGGATACTCATCGAAAAGGACATTCATAAAACAAAATTTTTCCAGAATAAGGATCCTCTCTTGGATGCCTTCATGTTTGAGCCTTTAAGAAACACCTCTCTGTACCATGGACTTCCTTATTCTATGGAGTCGTTTCTCTTTGATCCGTCATCTCGACGTCCGCCTGCAAAACCACCGGATGATGGATCATTCTTTCTTGATACACCTTATGTGAGTTTGAGGGATGTTATCCCATTTGTGCTGAAGCCCGACATTTTCTTTCCCTCCCAACACACCCGTTCTCTTTCCCTCCGTAGTGAGGATACCGTCTTTGATCCGGGTATCCCTTCCGCTTGTTTCCCCAAGGACAAATGAATTTGGGGACGAGTCAGGCTAGCGACTCGATGAAGAAAGACAGTAGCGCTTCGTGGGAGGCACCCCATGCTTATCTCTATTTTCTTTCTATTTTCTAATAAGTGACGTGAAGGGGTTAGCCTCTTCTATTTCTCGTGTTTGGTTGTTTGTGATGTTGTGTCTAGGATTTTCCCGATATGAAGACTCTCGTGCTAGAAGTTTGTCTTTTCTCCACTTGAGTTTCATGTTCGATGCTGATGGAAATCCGATATCCGAAATCTTATCGACTAACGTTTATCTTTGAGCATACTTAATAAACGGCTTTTAGATTTTCGTTATTGCCCTTACCTTTAAATATTGAGGACAATGTTTCGTTTTAGTCTGGGGTGGGTAATCTTCGATTTGACTTGACTGCACTTGCTTATTTTTGTCGTGTACTCTATGACCCGCTTTTCCTTACAAAATGAAAAATAGTGCAAAATGTGAAGATTTAAAATTTTGTAAGCTTTTGCTAGTTTTATGATCAAAAGTTCTTGCTAGTCTCTTAGAAGTTTCTTTAAATATGCGTTTTTCTTGAAAAAGCCTTTGCTAATTGCTTAGACAAGAGGCTATAAAATGCGATTCTAGCTCACAAGGCCAAGAATTTGCAAGTCTCCCTAAGTGATTTTATATATGCGAAGCTTAAACAAGAATTTGCTAGTTTCTAATAAGTGACTTTAAAAATGCGAGACTTGAGATTATTTAACGAAACATTTGCTAAGTTAATATATGTTTTGACACCTTGTTGACTTTCCGCTGGTGAGAGTAGGAATAGAATTCTGACTTGACCGGGCGTGTTGAGCCCTAGCTTGTTCCCTTAACCTTAGGTAATCTAAAAAATTATCGGCTAAGCATCCGTGGATCTCATTATTTGGGATTTTAAATTTGCGGAGATCGAGAAATGATAGAGTTACTTATGAGTTTAGATGCTAAGCGTGGAGTAGTTGGTTCTCTTTAGAGCCCATCGAAGGTACTTATGGCTTTTTGTTCCCACAAAATTGTTTCACCCCATATCTGTGATTAAATAATTAGAGATGTTGAGTTTTTGGCGATAGTTAGTTTTTTTTTTATCTTCTTAAAAGAATCTTTGTTTTAAAAATTGGGTACACATCAAGGATCCGTAAGTAATAAATAAGTAATAAGTAAAGTTATGAGCTGCGGATCGAGATCGGACCCTTGGATCTTTAGCCAGGATTGAGTGAGGTCTTGGTCTAACCAACTGGGATCCTCATTTCATGAAGCCTATAGTCTTTGAATTACCCCGTGAAGCTCCATAGTTCATAGCTCATATAAGTAAAAGTATAAGTGAAAAAAAATGAAAAGAAATGATGAAAAAAAAAAAAAAATCCAAAATTTAAGTGAATAAAAATTCCTTGATGTGGACCTCATTTTTGAGACAATGGTTCTTGAGAGAAGATGGATAACTAATTTGCGACTTAACTTTATATCTTTATCGGAATAAAAATTATCGAAACGAGAAATTTGAAGAAATTTATTTCTCACCAAAAATAAAATAAATAGAGGAAAATAGGAAAATGGGAGCAAAAGGTAATTACACAAGTAACTTCCATGGGTAGTGTTAGCATCTAGAATCATATTTAACAATGATTTCGATTTTACGCTTAGTTTGGGGACTTGTGAAAAATCGTGACGATGTATTCTATCCGTATGGTCACTTCACTGTGTTGTGTTTCCTATTCCGTGATCCTAACATGTCTTTTGAAAAATGTTGGAGTTATTGATCGACATGAAAGTTCAACAAACCGTCACTCATAATCAGAATGTGCTTAATCGTAATATCTACTTGTGAATTAAAAGGTAAACGGAGCGTTTTTAGAATTAAGGGTTCTTAATCTCTTTTGAGGAATCTTTGCTACTTCTTCATAGGTTTAGTAGAAAGAGATTGAAATCCTTGGTTTTAGAAGCGTGAGTTAATTGCATTGCGTGAGGACACGACAATGGTCTCGTCTGGGGTATTTTGATATGTGCTAAAACACATATCATTTCTTTTCTAAAATAAACCCAAAATAACCAAGAAAAAGCCGTTTATTGCTAATATTTAATGGTTTCTTGAGTTTATGCATGTGCAGGTACGGATATGTCAAAACACACAAAAAGAAGCTAAATCAGACGAAAATCCGAGCACGAGAGATAAAGAGTGCTAAAGCTGAGCCGGAAGGTCAGAATTGTGCATCTGTGAAGATTCCTTTTCTCTGAGGATGATTTTTGGAAGATATGATCAAATTTGAAGAAGTCAGAATCAGTCCCTGAACTTTTAGCATTTGGCAGAATAGACCCCCAAAGTTTCAAAAGATTGGCAAGATTAGCCCTTGGATCACATTTTCAGAAATTACATGATTGGTCCCTGGAAATTCAGTTTTGGCAGCCTTGGTCCTTATGTTAAACCTTGGATCCATTATATATCCTAAGTCCAAATCTATTACAACCTTTGCCCAAGTCTAAACCCAAAGCCCAGCCACACTCACCATACCCGATCCAAGCCTTAAACCAATACCCGGTCCACCCATTTTATCCCATAACCCGGTCAACCCTTATTAATCCCAAGTCAAACATAATATTTTACTCTAAAAACCCACACGCGCCAAAAACACCCCCAAATAAACCCAGCTTATGAACCCTAACTATCCCACCAAATTAATTCGCCACATTAAACACAAATTCCTCTGAAATTCGTACTAAATTCTGACACATGACTGACACGTGCTCAGATGCCAAGTCATCCATCCGTGTGCTCCAAAGATGAGGAAAATGATCAAACGGCTGGGATTGGCGCTTACATATGAAGCTAACATTCAAGGGACGAGATTAAAAGTGGGAATGATTTCCAGAAGCATCTGAAGACCCTCTGAAACCCTAGAGTTCATCTATAAATAACACCTTCATTCACGAATTGGAATTACCCCTTTCCTTTATTCTTAATTTCAGTAGCTTAATTGTAATTTCATTTCAGTTTTCATGTTTTAAGTAATTTCCAGCTTTGTACTTTCATTTTAGAATTTTTAATAAAATTCAGCTTTCCTTATTAATTTTGTTAAAGTGTTTGATTTTCTAAATTTCACTATATTATCGTTGTTTGAATCATATTAGCTTATATCAAAGTTTATTTTCAGCTTGTTTCTTAATTAATTTAAAAATTAAAAAAAAAATCAGAAAAAATAATTGAAAAATAAAAAAAAATACTTTAAATCTTCTTATAAGCTTGTAAAAAGCTTAAGCTACTGTTTATATAGGCTCATTTAAGCTTCTAATAGCTTGTAGTGAGTTTATTTCTGCTTTCAAACCATTACATAATCAAATCATTAATCAGTCAACAATAGTCAAAGGAGATAAAATCAGAGATAAGTTGGGTTATTTGCTGATATGAACATTGAACTGGGTTGAAAACAGGTTTAGGATAGTGGTTACTTGAGTTGTTTGGCAAGCCATAGCGGCTGGACACCTGTAAGTGTTTTAAATCTGTTCTTAAATTCCCTTTCATTACTGTTTCATTTCATAAGTAGTGTAGCTTTCATTTGCTTTTTATAATCATCATTATTGCATTTGTAGGTTCTCATTTAGTTGTTAGATCATATATTTAAGGTGTTATAGATTAGTATTAAGTAATTGATAGACTAGATTGCATTTTAGACTTATTAAAATAGTGTTTAGCATAAGCTTGTGCATCTGATATTGAGGTTAGAGAAAGGTAGAGATCACTTGTTTTAGTCTCAGTTAGGTTTGATTTAGCCATTTCAGTAATTAGTTTGGATACTAGTGTCATTTTAGTCAAATCTCTCATTACCTGCCCTTGTGATCTTTTCAGTTAAGAGTAGTATGCATCAGTTTAAGATATAGGTATAGAAATTCTTAGAGTAGATTAATTTAGTTGCATATTAGCTTAATACATCAGTTTCATTCCATTTTATAAGCTCACAATCTCACAAAAGTCAAATTTCCAAATCTGTTTTAAATAGTCAAAAAGTGATAATTGCAGTTTTTGCAAAACTTTTTAGAATTTTCATTGATTCATTATTGGTTCAATTCAAGTGAGATTTTGGATTTTACTAGTTCAGTTGGTCAAGTTTTGAAAAGTGATTTTTGGTAAATTTTTGTAAGTCTCTATAAGGTCCAAATAAGCTGTTCTATTAGCCTAGTTTTACCCTGTTCACACTTAGCTTTAACTAAGTGTGATGCAGGCTTCCATCAGGTCTTGTACAAGCTTCAAAAGAGCTTGTCCTTGGCTGAAAATTGGATCAGTTGTAGTTAGCCTGGTGGTCTAGAGTTTCTAATTTCTTGATTTCACTTTAGCATATTAAATAAGCTTGTGCTTAAGCTAGAAGTTAGGAGAATAGGCTGTTTTGGCACTAAAGTTTAAAAACCACCATATCATTGTAGATTGCTTTCAGAGGTTTAGAGTAGTTTATATAAGTTTCATTTAATTATTTTTAGCATATCTTAGCTGATGTGTCAATTTGGTGCACTTAGGAAGCTTTTAGCTTATTTTGTATAGCTTATTCATAAACGTTTTCACTACAGAACCTAATTCTTGCACACCTGAATCACTTTTATTATTTTTCCTAGATTTAGAATAATATTTTAGAATTTTCCTGAATTTTTCATAATTTTCAGTAGCTGTTTACTATTTTTCTTATTTTAAATCAGTTTTTAAGACTTTTTAATACAAATAAATCAGAAAAGCTTCAAAAAAATAATTTTCAATTTTCATAGATTAAGAAAAATACAAAAAGCAAAAAAAATAATTTTTCCAGATTTTTTAGCTTAATTTGTAATTTTTAGTCATTTAATTAGTTTTAAATAATTTTAAATTCGTAGAAAATAGAAAAATCATCAGAAAAATACAAAATCAGGTTTGAAAAGTCTTTTGAGCTATTTTAGATTTTTAAAAAATAGTTTCATATTTTTCCCTTGATTTTTCATAATTTTTGGTATTTTTAAATAGTTTTCTTTAGTTAAAATTTAGTTTTGAATTAATAATAAATCAAGAAAAATAATAAAAAATAGTTTTAAATCATTTTTAAGTTTTAAATAACATTTTTTAAGTAGAAATAATTTTAGATAATTTTTAGGACTTAGTTTAGATTTATTTGCCTTAAGATCGCGTTTTATTTACGTTTATTTTAGAATCGCATAATTAGGATTTCCCGTAGATTAGATTCCCTTAATTACTTTCCCAATTCCCGTAGTTTTTAATAAAATTAAATTCAACAAATCAAAACATCGAGCATTTTAATAACAAACCAAAAACGACGTTGGCAATTCACGCCTCGGTTGGAAACGATTCGGGTTGACTAATCCGTATCACGATCACACACGGGATTTGATTTAATATTCTTTTCCCTAAAGGAATTTTGAATCTATCTTCGTGATTATTTTTTATATCGGTATTATACGTTTTCTCCCTACACACACAACTGATACCAGCAGTTCTTGAAAATTTGAAGAATATTGAAGTAGTGCAGAACACAACAACTGATAGTATGTCTACAATCACGGTTAGTACTCTTGTAACCACTGATGCAGTTGCAGACATGGCAATTATACCTACTACTTTCACACCCACTGCTATCATAACAACTTCCACTGTTGTCACAACCCTCTCTGTATCACCACCTAAAACCAATGAAGTGGAGAAAGCAACTGCAAGTACACTGATAAATCTTAGTAAAACTTCATCTATTGCTACACCTGTCATTGCATCTGGTTTATCTGTTCAATCTACTGCAACCAAACCTAAAGGTAAAAGTTTAGTTATTGGTGAACCTTTGAAGAAGAAAGTGATTCAATCAGATATTGGAAAAGGTAAAGGGGTTCTTTGTGCAGAGTCAAGTTTAAGAGTAAAGCGTAACAAGAAGCTTATGATGCAGTATGCAAAAGTATTATAGGCGATGAACAAGCGACTTTAGATAAAAGGAAGCAAGAAGAGAGAAGCTAGTCGAGATGGTTAGCTACATGGTATGAATCACAAAACTATCTTCAAGCTTCTCAACGGATAAATGATGAGTATACTCCACAAGAATGGGCTCTGTTGGATGATGAAGAAAGAGCTAGACTTTTGGGTCTATGGGCAAGGAGGATTGGTAAAGAAAGAAATCAAGTTATAAGGAAGAAACCTCCTTCAATTGCACAGATGAGAAATGTACTGATGAAGATTATTAAGAATTCAGGCATTCATGTTCCTGATAATCTTAATAAATGTTCTTTTGAAAGAATTTTTGAGATTTATGAAAGGTGTATGAGGATTAATAATGATGAGTTCTGTCCAATGAATTCTAAGAAGGAAGAAGAGTGGATTCAAAGTAAACACAAGAGAAAATCTGAGCTTCAGGAGCCATCTGATTCTAAAAGGTTGAAAGTAGTTGAAGATGTTAATCAAATTGTTTCTTATGAGTTTAAGCTTAAAGTTGGAAGTGAAGGAGTTTGGAAAATTCAAAGACTCAACAATGAAGTTTATGATTATAATAATTTTTCACAGATGCTTTAGTATTTTGATAGAGATGATTTGATAAATCTTTGGATACTTTACAAGAATAAGTTTGGTGATGTACATCGAACTGATTATCATTAGAGACTGGTTTATCATCATTTGAATATTTTATTTGAGCCTACTCATGATGAACCTGAATGGAAAGGACTCTACAATGGACATGTTACAAGATGGTTTTTATACCAAACTTGTGGAGTTCATGTTTTAACTGTTTCTGGAAAAGTTATTCATATGCTTGTAGAAGATGATTATCCTCAATTGAATAAGTATCTAGGAATTATTGCTCAGATGTTAACTCCTGGTTGTATCAAGATGTTGGTACCCTATGATGGTCAAGCTTACAGCTTGTTGCTGAAGTATGAGAACATTCTTAAGGCTAGTAAGTGTTTGGCTACATCCTCCAATCCAGATATTTTGAGCTTAAAAGAAACTTGAGAATCCTGTTGAAATGTATCAAGTTTAGGGGAGGATTGTTGGGTTTTAGGTTCCTTGGATCAAGAATTATTATAAGTACTGGAACCACGGACAGGTTTGATATAACCACGGACAGAAGGATGGAACCGCTGATGAAGACAAACCGCGGCTAGTAGTATTGAATAACCACGGATAATGTATTGCTACCACTGCTAGTCTTGTATAGTCGGTTTAGTTTATTGTATTAGATAAATATGGAAAAGATATTTATCTTGTAGGTTACGTATTGTATAATGTATAGGACTCCTTAGCCTATAAAAGGAGGTCCTAGGTTAGGTTAGATATAAGTAAGTTTTATATCTAAGGTCGATACACATCAAGGTTGCAAAACCCTAATGCTGTAAGAGTATTTGTATTAATAAATAATATTGAGGTGTTGAATGTTTACTGTTCTTCTTCTTAAGATTAAGTGTTAAATTCCGTGTAATACTTAATAAGCTTTTGTTACAAGTCAGTTTCTATATTAGATCGTTTGCTCAACTGGGATCAACAGGATAATCTTCGATGCCACAACCAGGACTTTGTTCCAGATGCTAGTGTCATAAGACATATTGGTGATAAAGAGACCATTTGTTTTATGTCGATAGCATACAAGTTTGTATCATGATTCCCAGTTAAGAGATCAGTGCCATCCAAGTTTCTAAAAACATGCATTTCTCTAAATGCAACCTCTAAATCTGCATCATAGAACCGCCTGACCGAAAACAAATTGTGTCCCAACCTTCGACATAATAGACCCAGTGATCAATTTCAAAAGGTAGATCTCCATAACATATGATAGTTGCTACATGATCATTTCCAAAACAAACGGTTCCCATGAATTTCCGATTTAAATTGATCACAGACTTGATTCTCGGTCATGTGCTTGGAGCAACCCGAGTCGACGATCCAAAGACATATTTCGTTAACTCACAATCTGAGAAGAAGTATTTGGAAACCGTTTTGATTTTGGTTCCTTTGGGTTAGAGGTAAACTCGATCACACTCATAGAAGTTTTCTAATGGGTATCTTGGTTTATCACTCATTCTACCATTCGGGTGTGAAAATTCTACCCATTGGTTTCAAATATCATCCCTAAAGTAAAGATCGTACTTCTTATCAAGAGCGTAAGGCCTAAATCTTGCAACTAGTCTTCCTATTGGTTTAACATAATTTCTTTTTGGAACATTCTTACGAACAGGCTTATCATTCACATTATTAGAAACACAATCATCTTGAACATTAATTTTTCTTGCAAGTTAGACAAACAAATTCAACACATTCATTAAACATAGCAAGTTTCATAGGTTCATTACATTCAGATGAAATGTCTTTCTTATTATAAAGCAGTAAATTCCTAGGGTGTTCTTCTACTTTCTTCTCTTTATTCAGGCTACTACTCTTAGAGGTAAGTGAGACTCTATTGTTCCTTGTGTTAGGCTTTAGTCTCTTGCTCCTAGAGGTGCTTTCTAGTCCTCTAGAAGGTAAGGCACACGCATTAGATTCACATTTTATCAATAGAAGTGGTTTCAACTTTTCCTAGTCTCTTTAGAGTGCTTTTCTAAACTAATGTCATTTGTTCCATATGGTTTAGATGTGGAGGTAGAGGCATTAGTGGTACTCATCTTAAAAAGGCCAGTGCTAAAACTTTTGGTTTCTCGATAACGATTTTTCATTTGCAACAATCTTTTCTTTTTGGTTAGGCAGGGCAGGTGGATTGACTGGTTTTGACAAATCATTTTTCTCACTGAGTTTTGGAGGAGGCTGAGAAATAGACATTTTCGGTTTAAAAACCGGTTTTGGAACATTTGCCTTCTCCTCAGTCAATGGTTTTGCAATCTTAGTATCCAAAACCTTTCCTTTTTGACATTCTAGTTGAGCCCTCAAAAGATCATTTTGCTCTTTCATGTCCTTGTAGGCACGCTCATATGACAGTTTGTCATACTTGCATTCCTCAGTTTTTCGATCAAGTTGTTTAAAATATGATACATTTCCTTTTTCAAGATTATCAAGAGCTTTTTCATATTTTGAAATAATTGCGGAGGTCTCTGATAACGTTTTAAAAGGTACCTTTTTGAGGGGTCGTTTAAGACCTTATTTGATCACTTTTGTATCCGTTATTGCTTAATATCGTTCCTTTTCACTTTTAGGTCTCTTGAAGGCAAAATGCTGAAATGGCACTTATTTGGACGAAAAGGCGCGAATATCTGAAGAAAATGGTCAAAGTCGAATCGAGACACTCAAAGTCACTGAAAACACAAGGTGACGGCTTGGTGTTATATCGCGATGCCGCTTGGAGATTTCTGTGACTACTCGAAGCCAAAACTCCTAATTTCAAGCGACGACGTCAGTTATAAAAGAGTAGGCCGTCGCAACTCGGGCGGCCTAGATGCACTCCGCACGGCGTCGGTCAAGAGGACGGCGTCACAGCATAAGGTGACGCCGTCGCAAGTCTAATGCGCCAAGACGAAACCCTAATGACGGCGATCCGCGGCGTCACAAAACCTAAGGTGACGTCGTCGCAAGTGTAATCTTATATATAGAATCCGAATTTTTCAGTTTTGAGAGTGTAGTCTTTTGGTGTAAAAACCTAAACCGAACCAAGGCTGTCTTGTACAGTATTTTAGGGTTCCAAACCCTATCTTACATCAAGATAAGTGTTTACTTCATTAATACAATTATGCCTTTGATTACTTGTGTGTATGCTTGCATGTTCTCCATGTCCGGCTAATTTACTTGTGTGTTTGCTTAGGAATATGAAACTTAATTATTGAATATTGATTGGTTGTCTCTTATCTTAGTTGATTAATGATCTAGTAATGCGATAGGTCATTCGTTGTGTACTTAATGCTTGATTAAATCTTTGTGAACCTTAGAATATGAATCCTTGAGTAGTTGTAAGCTAAACCATCCAAAGAGTGCCTTAGAGTAGAGTTTATCATCCCTAGTGGGTTTTGTAGACGAGACCCTTTGGTAAGTTCAAAGAGTTAGGAGAAACACATACCCTACAACCGTAGACACACAACGCAACTAGAATAAGGACGTGAAAATTCAACCACCAATAGGAGATAATTAAGAGTGGTAAAACCTAAGTAAACACATCTTTAAACTATCATACGAGCACACAATAATTAGACATAGACTACATACACCTTGGATTAGATAATTAGATAAGCGAGTAATCGATAGCAATACCAACCCCCCAAATCCAATACCCCGAGATTCGTACCTTTCCATTTCCTAAAAAATATAAAAAAGATAAAAAATAATCTTCTTCAACCCCAACCTTAGCGTAGTAACTTCTTACTAGCATTCCTATTGCCCTAGAGAACGATATCAATACCCGTGGCTTACCCTAATACTACACTAAACGATTAGGTTCATCGCCAGGGGTGTTGAAAAACTTGCTCGACGAAAAGGAAGTTCTTTTGACCCGAACGCTGCGTAAGCGTATCAAGTTTTGGCGCTGCGGGGAATAGAATATCTAGTTAGTAGTCCACCTCGCTTAGGTTTATTTGCTTGATTCCTATCAAGTAAACTTTTTCTCATTTTAGAATCCTCGTAGTCTATCCCCTTCTTCGTGACCTTTGTTCGTAATCCCATCACTTTTCATCATGGAAGGTGACAACCAACCACCACTGATAACCCAACACCAAATAAATCATCACACCAAAACCCAAACCATCGACCAACACAACCGCCGGGCCGTTATGTGAGTAGAAACATCGACCTTCGTGTTTGCGAAAAATATTCGATAGTACAATTAGGGAAGTCTTTGAGAAAGTAGTCGCGCCTCAGTAGTTGGCTCTATGATTTACGATAATAAGGAAGATGGCATAATAAACAAAAGGTGAATGTGGAAGATAGCTCTTACTTCAATCTTTACCCCACTAAGGAAGAGGTTGCATACCATCAATACATAATCGATAATCCACAATCACCTATCATTAGGATATGCCCAAAGATTAGGAGAGGAATCCATGGAACCTAAAAATCCTTGTATGATCGGATATAGAAGTGTCGACCATGCTTACATAGATACGGAATCTCCCATTAATGTGATGTCATCTCATTGTCTATAATGACATTATGAATGAGCGACTTAATATTAGGAGAGACCCTAAGTATCCGTGGAGTTTGCAAATTTGTGGGAAGAGTCAAGGATGTGCATGTCTTTATAGGAAATTTCACCTACCTAGTTGATTTTATGGTCCTAGAAGATGTAGGATGCGTCATTGACTATAGCTTATCCCAAGTAGTGCTAGGAAACCATTTATTGAAACATCCAAAATGAGCCATAACAAGCATGATGGAGCGGTTAGATTTAAGGAAGGACCCGATGAGATCACTTATAGGATGCCTTGGAAAACAAATGAATGTGGCCACTTGCCCATTTATGAACGAGACATCAAAGCTTTTGAGGACAAAAGCAAGGACGATGTTGAAAAAGGTTATAAATTTATGTGGGAAAGAAGGAGGCATTATTATAAGGATTGCTTGACCGTAGGGCCTAGGTATAGAGTCGATGAAAATTTTGTCAACATGATAGAATTCTCATTGAGAATGCAAAGCGAGGCAACGTAGGAGCATGACTACGAGTCTAGCTACAAGACTCTTAAATAAAGAAAAGCGCTTCGGGAGGCAACCATGCTTAATTGTTTGCTTGTTAGTGTCATATATCTTTTATTAATTGTTTATCCTCATGTTTATATTTGTAAAATGCTTTATTTTGTTTTTAACCTCGTCTTAATTGCATATAAAAGTATTTTACATAAAGGATAAGTGTAGGAGGATTACACACGTTTTCAAAGAAACGTAAACATGAGAATAACAATTAACTAAAAGATATATTTGTGTGTTTGTTCGAGTCAAATGCTTGTATCGAGTCATAATGGATGTTTTGCGAAATTTTTCCAGCTTTCTAAAGATGTAAATTTTCCGTAAGTTTTTTCAAAATCACGGACTGCCGTCAGATCGCAACCTAACGTGCCAGAAGGAGTAAAACAATGATTACTTTTCTCTCATTTTCGAGCCACTTATAAATTTTGGAATTTTCCGTGTCTTAATTTTCCAAAATTTTGTAAACATCCATTCCACAAGCATTATATCCTAGTTTAAATCGAGTCTTATATGTATTATTACCGCCGATTTTACGCAAAGGTTTCGTTTGTTTTCTTCAAGTGTGCAGGTTTAATTTATTAATAAGAAGTTACATAAGATTGGAAGGAGCTTTTCACGCATAAATTCTTCTTGGAAATGATTTAACCACCACTTCCCACGGATCTTACCGAGCTAATCAGGGGAGTACTAGTTTCTTTTGTTTTTAGTTACCTTCCATTATCATAACTTTGATATTTTCGGGAACATTGGGGACAATGTTCGGTTTAAGTGTAGGAGGGAAAATAAAGCGGAACTTTGAAACTATGCTTATCCTTGATTATTTGTTTTGTCCAATTGTACTTGTGTAATAAACCATGAGAAAATGTCGGTTAGGGTAATTTTGGCACCAAATTTAAAATTTTTCATGACATATAGGAGTGGGCCATTAGTCTTAACGAAAGCGCCTCATGGATAGGAAGTTGCATGACTAGCACAAAACCCTTTACCACTTAAATTCCACCCAAAATGCAGGATCGCCCATAGAATAGTAGGAATTGAAGCATTCATCTTCAATGCTTAGAGTGTGAACCGGTAGTATATTAGATTCTAGAACTTGTTTTGTGATGCATTCCGAGATCGCTAGTGAGACTACACTTGTGTAGTTAGGAATAACTAAATGATAAGAGGCATTAGGATAACCCTAGTTTGATACCCGTAATATAATTACTTCTTCCACATCGGTTGAGTAATTCCCCCACACCCTTTGTGTTGTACTCATCTTTAGTACACAATACCCCTAGTTAACCCCTCGTAGCCTATCCTTTTCGCGGTTCTTGTGATGTTTCGTTTTATGGAATATCAATGAAGAGCATTGTTTACACCCCACCCCAAATATACACCCAAATCGCCTTAGCCTACCTTGTATGCACTCATTTTTAGTGCATCATTATTGTTATCACCCTAAACCCTTAGTTCAATTATCTAGTTGCTTGCATGAGTTGCTAAGTCGAGTCATATCCTTTGTACACGTTTTGGGACGATTGGGATTCATGGGAAAAGTTAAAGTTTATGAAATGACGGAAGGGAACGTTAAATTCAAATTCCCTTTGTTTGCGTAATAATGTACCCCAAGTGTTTTGATCTTTTCAATTCGGGTCAAATTAGTGTTAGAATAATAAAACTCAAGTGTAGGATGTGCCTATAAATCCCTACCATTTTGATGTTACCGTAGAGGATGGTAGAGTAAAAGTGTATGCAAAAAAAAAAAAAAAAAAAAAAAAAAAAAAAAAGGGCTACCATCCTACATCTATCCTTTAAATTTATGTTTGTTTATTTCATCACTAGAGTTTAGAGTGTCGAGTCTTGGCTTAGCAACGCCATTCTTCGTATGCATTTAACATAGAGATTTTTGACTTGCCACCACTAAAAGCCTATCCCACCAAACCCTTTGTTTCTACCGTAAGCCTAACGTTACAACCCTTTAAAGACCTCTTTGATAGTCTTTCCTATGTGCTTACGCCAAAGCGATAGAGGTTTGATCTATTCTCAAGCCTATGGTAATCTATGTACTAGGACTGGTTAATGAGTGTTTATCTTCCATTTCCGATTTGTTATATTTCATATACACCGAGAGAGATGTTAGTATCCAAACACCCCATGTGAGGTGCTAGTATGTAATTTCCGTGTTTGTTATGACTTTCTTGGGCTTATATGTGTTGTGGACCGCTTTGAACCATTGCTTCATGACCCTAACTTATAAATTAATTGGTTAAAACACATTTGCTTGAGGACAAGCAAATACCAAGTGTAGGATATTTGATAAGCTTTTAAAGGTACCTTTTTGAGGGTCGTTTAAGCCCTTATTTGATCACTTTTGTATCCGTTATTGCTTAATATCGTTCCTTTTCACTTTTAGGGTCTCTTGAAGGCAAATGTGAAATGGCACTTATTTGGACGAAATGCGAATATACGAAGAAAATGGTCAAAGTCGAATCGAGACACTCAAAGATGCCGAAACACAAGGTGACGGGCGTCGGTGTTATACGTGACGATTTCGGAGATTTCGTGACTGCTCAAAAGCCAAAACTCGTAATTTCAAGCGACGACGCCAGTTATAAAAGAGTAGGTCGTCGCAACTCGCACGGCCTAGATGCAATCCAGACGGCGCCGAAGTCAAGAGGACGGCGTCACAGCATAAGGTGACACCGTTGCATGGCTAACGTGCCAAGACGAAACCCTAATGATGGCGATCCGACGGTGTCACAAAACATAAGGTGACGCCGCCGCAAGTGTAATCTTATATAAAGAATCCGAATTTTTCGCTTTGAGAGTGTAGTCTTTTGGAGTAAAAACCTAAACCGAACCAAGGCATCTTTGTACAAGATTTTAGGGTTCCAAACCCTATCGCACATCAAGATAAGTGTTTACTTCATTAATACAATTATGTCTTTGATTATTTGTGTGTATGCTTGCATGTTCTCCATGTCCGGCTAATTTACTTGTGTGTTTGCTTAGGGAATATGAAACTTAATTATTGAATATTGATTGGTTGTCTCTTATCTTAGTTGATTAATGATCTAGTTATGCGATAGGTCATTCGTTGTGTATAATGCTTGATTAAATCTTTGTGAACCTTAGAATATGACTCCTTGAGTAGTTGTGGTTAAACCATCCAAAGAGTGCCTTAGAGTAAGAGTTTATCATCTCTAGTGGGTTTTGTAGACGAGACCCTTTGGTAAGTTCAAAGAGTTGGGAGAAACACATACCCTACAACCTTAGACACACAACGCAACTAGGAATAAGGACGACAATTCAACTACCAATAGGAGATAATTAAGGAGTAGTAAAACCTAAGTAAACACATCTTTAAACTATCATACGAGCACAAAATAATTAGACATAGACTACATACACCTTAGGTTAGATAATTAGATAAGTAGAGTAATCGGAGCAATACCAACCCCCAAATCCAATACCCCGAGATTCGTACCTTTACATTTCCTAAAAAATATAAAAAGATAAAAATAATCTTCTTCAACCCCAACCTTAGTGTAGTTACTTCTACTAGCATTCCTATTCCCTAGAGAACGATATCAATACCCGTGGCTTACCCTAATACTACACTACAACGATTAGGTTCACCGCCTAGGGTGTTGAAAACTTGCTCGACGAAAAGGAAGTTCCTTTGACCCCGAACGACGCGTGTAGCGTTATCGATCTCATCGAGTCTTTCATGATCTTCAATAGAATATGTTTGTAAGATAATGGACATAATATCAATAGTAAGAACATCTTCAAAGAGAGAATCATTCAAATTTTCCAAAACTTTGATGTGTTCAAACATTCATTAGCTTTCTTTACGTGGATTTATGGTCCTTGACAAAGTCACCGCTTCTTTCAAAATGCTTGTTCAATGTGAATTACCCTCGACCGACGTGGTTTAGCGGATTGGCAATTGCATTTTCAAAACCTTTTCATTTCATCGTGAAAACTAGAAAACGAGTTGTTAGTGCCGATGTTGATTTTGATTTAACAAGCTCTTGAAGTTGCCCCATTCTAGTTTTAATTTCATCTAAAATGCTTCTAGCATCACTTGTGTTGAAAGGATTGTTTGAAGAAACTTGTTCCATGTTCTAAAATGATTTTGAGACAATCAACGCTTTGAAACTTGTTTTGACTCTTTGTTTGAAACACTGGATGTGATGGAAAACTTTGACTTTTCTTTTGCGGAACAAAAGTAATAACAAAAATTTTGTTATATTTGTTGTAGTTGATTTGTTTTATTGCTGGATTATTTTGTTTCATTTTTTATCTACTCTCGTCGGTGAGTTCTAACGTTTCATGAGAATCACGAACTTCTACGGGTTCATGTTTATCTAACAAAGCTTTCCATTATACAAAACATTCATTCTTTCCGAGCTTTCTTGAGTGCACAAGGAGGTTTGTTACCAAGAGCCATTTTTGAGTTGTATGAAAATCTTGATTTGTTTGATTTGTTAACATATTGATTGTTTGGTGAATGACCCGTTGTAACAAGCAAATTTTCCAATTTGTTTATTTTTTTCATTTTTCTCAAGAATTTCATCAAGAAGAGAATCTTCTCATTTTTAAAAATCAGTTATCAACTTTTTTTTCTCTTTTTCATGATCAAAATAAGTTGCTTTTTGTTTAGAAAATTGGTTTTTAAGATCAGAAATTTCCTCGTTTAAAGATTTTATTTTCAAGCTCAAATTAACATCGAGTGTGTCATACTTGATTTGCAATTCTTTTTCTCTTTAAACGGAATTTCGATAACTAATTTCAAATTCTGACTCTTTATTTTTGTGAAATTCAAAAGCTTTAGCGTTCTCCTTGTACCTCTCAAGCTCATCGGTCAATTTATCATTCGCGGCCTTAACATCGCGATTGACCTTTTTAACTTTCTCAATTTCAATGCCACAATTATAATCAAAGATTCAAATAAGGCACGTGTTTCCTCATCGCTTTAGTATTTTGTGCCACATGCCCACTAGGATCCATATCCGAGTTTCGAGTTAATATTGCTACTACTCGGATTGTCCAGTATGTATCATAAGAGGTCAAGGCGTCGCGTAATGATGTTCGTTAGAGTAAACACATCAAATATGACATTGTTATAGCATGGATCAATGATTGGTACCTCGACATCGCATTGGCGTCATAAATGTGGAGGTGTCGGGATCGGTGTCGTTTAGCTTCTCAAGATTTGCCATGAAGATGCAGCGGTTGCATTGATATCCTCACGCTCTTCCATTTCATCCATAATAGAATTAAAGTCATGTTCCTTAGCACTCAACCGCATCCCCGCTTCATTCTTTCGTGTCAACACAGAATGCTTTATGAAGATACGAAAATCCGCCTTTTTCGCTTAGTAGGACAATTCCTAATGTGACCCACTCATTGACAGTTGTAACACGTAACCCGATTAGCTTTGATTCACATTTCCATAATTCCCAACGATCGAGCCGCAATATTCCCATCTCGATTACCCATCGCTTCTATTCCCAACATTCGACCCATCGATTTCCAACATTCGACCCAACCGATTATCCCGACACGGAACCGCTGATTACCCATGTGAAATCCAAGAGCATATCCTCAGTATTCCCAATAACTCCAACCATTTATCCTTGATGGCCCATATTCAAACCCGCTATGCAATTTTCCTGCTGCAGTGTTAGATGAAACCTTTGGTTGTTGTTAGTTGGTGTGGAATAGCGCCTTTGAATACTTTAGTCAAATAAGCAAATGCATTTGACAAAGCCTCTGCTTGTTCACTTCAAGGTCGTGATTCCTTGTTCTGGTATTGTGGATAACTGTTGTTGTTGAATGACTTGTTGTTCTAGTGGATAGAATTGTTGTTGAGGATAATAGCTGTGGTTGTGGAATGTATTGTTGCAAGTTGTTGTTAATGGAAGATGATGAAGATTGTTGTTGTGTGCTCACTAGAGTTTGAGACTTTGCAAGTAGTGCCAAGGAATCATGACTCTTTGCCAATCTTTCTTTCCAAACTTCATTGACTTCACTTGGTTTTGTTTTAGTAAATCATAGAGTTGATCAAAGTTCACCGATGTAAGTCCTTTGTTTGATTGACAATAGTGACATAGTGTCCCCATTCTTCTTGAAGATTGTTAAGGAATTTGATGTTACTCACGATAATTTTGGGTGCCAACTTGTTTCGATAAGCTAATTCATCAAAGTGCAAAACCTTCCATAGTAGGATTCAATGGATTCTCCCGAGTTGATGTAAACTTCTCCCATTCGGTTAGCGACTTGTTTTCCAAGTCTTGTTGACCAATTTTTGTTCCAAAACATAGTCGTCTAACACGCTCCCACATATCGTAAGCGCTTCACAACCATCTACGCAGCAAAAGATTTCTCTTGGTAATCCCGTTAGACGATGTGTATTGCCATGTCATCCGCTTCGACCGCTTATCCTCTTCATTGTATTCGGATTCATGTTGAGCACGAAAGTATGGTGGGATGTGAGGTGTTGCATCAGAATTCTGTGGTCTTGGACTTGTCAAGGCTTGAAGGGTCCATTCGTAATGGTTTGAATCATGAGTTTTCTATTAGGTTTGGTTTGATGTAGCAGAGCATACGACTTATCCATTGAAGATATCCACCTTTCTCCAGCATAGGAGGGCGGTTTTCGGCACCGGCTGCATGAATGTCTTATTGAGTTGCCATTGATGAAGGTATTTTATGATAAAGTTGATGCAGGATCGATTCAACGATAAAGGAGTTGTGTTTTGATGAAGATTAAACTTCCTTAGGCGTAAGACTTCCTTAGGCGTAGGATGAAGCTTATGCGTAAACTCTATCTTACACGTAAACTTAAGGTTAAACGTAAGCTTATGCATAAACAATAAACTTAAAAGTAGAGGACCTTACGCGTAGGATTTAACTTAGGCGTAAAAGTGCTTACTCGTAAGCTTTAGGCTTAGGCGTAAGATTAGGTTTGAAACCAAGATCCTTCACACTTGTCCAAGTGTGAGAGATATCAACAAGTCGAAGTATTCCACAAACTTATCCAAGTGAGGGAAGTACTGAGTAACCGTTGTAGCACGAAGATTCTTCACCAAATGCTTAAGCGTAAAGTTCACTGCTTACGTGTAGACCTTAGGCGTAGAGTGCACTTCTTACGCGTAGACCTTAAGCGTAGGAAAAGGGTTTTGACTTTTCCTTAGGCGTAAAACTAGGGTTTTGACTTTTTGTACTTGCATTCCTTACGCCAAAACTACATAGATTTTTGCAAAAACACTAATTTTCACCCAAAAACACGATTCCAAATGATTTACTTTACACAAACTTCTGCCAAAACACTTAAAGAGTAATAAAAACTACAACTTTAGCTTAACTTACTCGTAAAAATAAAAGCTTTATGCCAAAAGCTCACGTTTTTATATTAAAAACGCAACTTTCTTGTAAAGTTTTAACAAAAAACGTAACACAACACTCCTAAATAATTGTTAGGCGATTGATACCAATTGTAAGACCTTGTTTTTCTCAACCTTATCACGTATACCAAGCTTAACACAAGAAGAACACGTAAATACTAGGCGCAAAGATGAAGCAAAGAAAGATGGTGACTTGATGAAGATGTCGTGTATGTGTAGAGATGGAAAGATGAAAAGAAGAACTTTTATATCAAAGAAAATACACACTTACACACTCACACACCTCTCAAATGACACATTTGAGGGGTATTTATACTCTAATACAAAACACCCTAATGGGCTTGGCATGGGCTTGGATTGGGTTGGATTGGATTCTAACTTACATAGGGCTAACTTAACTTAACTTCTAACCATTTAGCTTAGCCCAATTCACGAGCCCGTTGACTAGTCTATTAAGATATCTAACACACGTTACAAAGTTCCTAAACGTGAATGACCATCACTTCTATTAATTATTATTAAAGCTAACACCAATAGTTGAAACTTATGTTAGAAAAACATGGGCCAAGTTTGATTTACAAAGGGTTATGCTTAATGATGGTTTAATCTGTTCCATTTTAAAACCAAAGAGAGTATGAAAAGGCTATTGGAAGAAGGTCCATGGTTGATACGATTGGTGCCTATGTTTTTGAATATTTGGACTCCGAACACTAACCTTACAAAGAACAGTTTTGATGTGCTTACAGAACAAGATTCGGTTTTGGAACATATGATTGGCACTACGTGTAGTCCTGAAGTTATCTCTAGTTATTCCAAAACTACGTATCCATCGCCTATCATGGAAAATCTACCCTTGTTGATGATGATAGTAAACCTCTTAAAATGTTATTTCTTCAACTAAGGTGGGTAGTAACCCATTCTCTAAGATGGGCAATGTAGTAGTTTCGTGGTGAGGATGATGAGTTTTGATGATCACATTGGGACGTTGTATTCGGAAGTGGAGGTAAGGAACATAGTCTTTATAAGCAATGAAAATCGGATACGGGATGGCAACAATTATGATGATGATGATTTTGGCTTCTCTCCCGCTGAATTAAAAGTCAAATTCATAAATTTTTGTCATAACTAGGTTGTTCTATATTATTTGCATAAATTGTATCTTTTATGCTCGTCTTTTGTTTGGAGGTCTAGTTGGTTGTAGCTAGTTGTCGTTAATGGCATGTCATAAATGATTTAGTGGTTTGTATCAAGCGATTGCTCGTGGTTAATGTGGTACCTCAGCCACATTCCATTGTACTTAATCATCTTTTTAGAGTAATATAATTTACCGGGTGGAATACCCTTTAACAAAAAAAAAAAAAAGAAAAAAAAAAAACTTTCTGATTACAGAACATTGAAGTTCTTTTATGCAATGCTTAGTTTTCTATCTATTTATACTAAAGAGGTAACTTGAACTCGCACATCCTATTATTTGGATGCATGGTTGCTTAGTTCACGTAATTTTTTCTTGTCAAGTTGGAAGTCGAAATAGCGAAATCTAGCTTATAATGTTTATCTCTAAGTCTCCAACAATGGATATCTCCAACTAAAAGGAGTTTGAATTTCAAGAAGTAGCCAACCTGTAAAGATTACCTTGTTACCAAACAATTTATCTTTACGAAAGCCCATTAGATCGGCGTATACCACTACACTATCGACTTTTTAGACCTTCTCGCTTTGAAATAAGGTAAGCAAGAATGCAGGAAAGCCTTCTCGTAAGCAAGCAAAAGAAAATACCATCTTTAAAAGCACACGTCTATATATACGCAGTCAAAAATCTTTTCTTTTATGTATGAAAAATGATGACCCTTGACATTAATTGTACATGTAATTGCCTTCTTAATCATTTTATAGAATTAGTCAGAGCAATATGTGAAATAGTGACCAAAATTTTCTCCCTAATGTTTAATGACCAAATTTCTCATCACTATTCTAGATCAAAAATACTTACCATTTAATTTAGTGACTGCATAGGGACAACTTATAAGTTTCTTCACTACCATTGGAGGAAATGCCGAAATGGACTATACACACGCTACTTGTTTTGTTGGAAGAAAGTTAATAAAAACTATAAAAATAAGGGTTTTATAAAAATCAAATAAACATATAGAGAATCACAAAACTAGATCAAACCCATAAATCTCCTAAAGAAATCAGACAATAAAATTAAGACATTCTCCCTGTACATTGCCTCGTTGGCGTCCTCCATTCTCGTTCTTTCGATACCCTTAGCATGCAGAAACTATTACACAAAATTAAACTCTTTGTTTCAAAAAGACCAGAAGAGAAATAATATATAGCCAGGTGATCTCATGGACTCATAAGGATGATTTCTATCGATTTATGATGTGTGATATGATACGTTCTCGACTAACACAGTAGAAATGCTCTTGAAGTGACTTTTACCGTTAGTAAACAAAAGTCTACTAGATGCTCTAAGGACGACTCGTTACTCGTATCTGAGTTCTTAGTTAAATTTTTAGTCCACTACTCACGTAATTAATGGTACAGTGTTGTTTGAAAATGCAAAGTGAAGGCTGATGATGGGGCACGGTGAGCAATGATCACACTACTAATTAATTGAATTATCTAAATTAAATATAATTCACTACTACAAAAGGCCATAGACATCTCTTAAGGCTGCCCAAGAAGAGTGATTCAATCCTTTACTTTTCACGACACGCCGCTTTTCTCTTCAACGACCTTCGGCGATTAGGTCCAAGAAGTAGATTATGATCAATTTTTTTCATTCTTTTATAAAATACTTTATAAATAAACTAAAAATTACAAAACTAAAAAAAAATAATAATAATAATAAAAAAAAAAAAAAAAAAAAAAAAAACAATCATCTTCAACCTAAACACACGTCAATCTATTGTTTATTTGCCACCCACCCTGATTGCCACCATTTCTTGATTTTCCGTGATCATAAAAAAACATAATTTTAAAGATCATTTTTAGCCTTAATCCTTTCTGGGTTCTTCATATTTTCATGAACCAATATCAAAAAACAATCATCTTCAACCTAAACACACACACTAAACACACACACGCATATAAAAATAAAGACATTTTCAACAACGGTTTGAAATTTAAGTGTGGTTTGTGGTTTCGATCGTGCACACGACCAAGATACACTTTTTTTTGCCGATCGACAAGCTCCACAGTAGAACGATCGACTGGAATCGATCGCCCATCAAGCCACGATCGATTGAGGATCGACATTACTGGGGCAGCCTAATAGAGACCATTTAAAAAAAAAAAAAAAAAAAAAACTAGTTTTTATAGTTAAAAGCAGGGAACATAGGAAGCATACAAACCAGTTTTCTCAAACTTACCAGTCTCTTTAATCAAAATCACACCAAAACCGGATTTCTTACAAGAAACCAGTCTTTGCAAAAAATAAAAAACATATGTTGTTTTGAAGAGAACAGTCTCTACATTTTTAAAGGATAGACACTGTCTTTTTAGATAACCTTTGGTATTTTTTTCCAATTTCATAATGGCTCTTTTTTCTTACAATTCTATAACTACCAGGAACCATCAGTTTACTCAAATGTAAAATTGAAAAAAAAATAAATAAATAAATAAAATCCTAAAATCCATTATAAATACTTGGTATAGTTATAATACAAATATAATTTAGAAACTAATTCAGCTTTTAAATAGATATTAAGAATGATAACTAACAAAAAGAAAAAGAAACTGTTGAGATTTTAATGGGACAAATATCACGTACGTCAAATCCCGACTTCTCGGCCCATTCTCGACATGAAATCTTACTACATCGATAGAGGCAGGTGTATACATTTGTGAATGGAGCTCCGATCAGGTTGGAAGGAAAAAAAGTGTTGGGTTCGAGATGGTGTTCCTGCTCGGGTTATAAAAATTTGATCGACTCATGCTCGAGTAAAGGTTTCAAGTTCGTTCATTCGTGGTTTACGGTTCATGATTGGACAAAATTTTGGTTTCATCTGTTCGTATATGTGTGGGTACCGAGATTCGATCGCATTTCATTGATCTATATTGCTCGTGTTCATGTTGGTGTTCATACTCGTTCAATTTTGATATCGATCTATTCTCGTTTGGCATGGAGGTAATTCTTGGGCCACAATATTAAACATATGTTATTTATAATTGTTAGCAACTCATAAGCTTAGTGCTCACTAGTATTGCAATAGACTGATAATAAACTAATACACATAAACTGATCTTATATGAAACATGAAACAAATACCCAACATGTTTATTATTGTGTCACTCAAATCATTTAGTAAGTCGAATAATCATGTTATATTGTGATAACAAAAACAGGGGCATTGGTATCGAACAAACGAAGAAGACGACCTTGATTGTCTATTATTTGTTAATTTATGTTTTGGTTAATTGACTCCATGAGTCTCCCAACTAAAATTCCACCATTGACTTCTCCGACTACAAGTGCACCTGTTTATTATCAAATGCTAATCACTCAATCGTTCTATTTAGCGTTATACTACATAACATATATTTTATTAATAAACACTAGCTAATAAAAGGTAAGTTAAAATGTGTTCCCTATAGTGATTAATTTGATAAAGAATAAGCTATGAATACTGAGTTTTACTACCAAAATTTGATTTACCTAAAATTATTACCATAATAATCTGGTTTTAATGTATTTGGTTTATGGGATTGACAATATGTTTAAGGCAAAGAAGAAACATGTTTTAGTATTCACAACAGATTTTGGGTTATTTTAAATATAGAATTCTTGGTTTAATCATTTTGCGTTTACATTCTCAAATTTGCAGCTAATATATATCCAACGAAGGTTCAACAAGAATTGCCATGTGAAGTAAAATTCTAGCCGTATCATGTTTAAAGCAGATATAAATATTTTGGCAACGTTGTTAATATGTTTAAGTTTGTGGGTAAAACACTCAGTTTTAGCTAATTAAAACCCATTTACTGATTTGTTGTACGTGGCAACATTTTTTGAACTGATATGAGTAGGATACTTAACTACTCAAATCTTAAGTTATATAGGAAATGGTGAATTCGCGCAGTTGCATATAAACTGGATCAGTGTCATCTAAAGGTTGTTTTTACACGAGTCGTGAATGCTTATATTATTGATTTCAAAAGTTATTTAGTGTGACTTACATAATATACGTTTATGTGATAATGTCAAGAGGTGGGATGAAATCATTTTTGTGTATATATTCAAGATAAATTTGTTAACTTGTATGTAGATGTATTGATCTTGCAGCATCTCGCTTAGATTGGTTCATACGAGGGAGATAGAAAATTATGCAAAAGGTGTCCAACAACTAAATGACATGCTGGTGGTAAGGATTTTTTTAGCTTACAAAAAATCAGTATTACTTTCTTATCGTAACAATTAAATCGTTACTTATTGTTCCTGATATTTTTATTGACTTTGTATACAGGTTTGATATATTGATTTATTTGGCATTTGACAAATTGGAGATAAAATATGGAACAAGCACATGTAAAATTGTTTTGGTGTTCTAAGTCTCAAAAAGAGATGAAATGTGGTGAATAGTTTGTTATATTGTAGATCCTATATGGATATAGATGCTTGAATTGCAATCTTGATTGTGTATATGGATGATTTATAATATTTGAGAAGATGTTATTGTATGGGATTATATTATTTTGTTGGATGTTATATATCAACTTTTGAATGTGATGGTCGTGAATTAGATCCATATTAGAATTACATATCAATAAAAAAAAATGAAAAATTAGAAATTTATCGACGCTGATTAAACACTGTAATAGAAACTAGTTCTTATTTATGGAATTCTCATTTGTGATGCCAGTTCAACTCTATAATCAAAACTGTTTCTTACAATAAAACGGTCTCGTTTAAAAAGAGACCGTTACGAACCGGTTCTATGTGTCTTAGTTAAAGAGATACTATACCCCTCTCGAGAGTGGTTCCAAAACGAGTTTCTATAAACTATTCTAACCGGTTTTGTGGACTTTTTGTAGTAGTGATTAGCCCAAGTTAATAATGAGTTTAATAAATCGAACGTGGATATATTTGTTTAATGCTTAGATTCCAAGGATTAACAAATCCCACCTTGATAATGATTATGTTTTATTAATCTATCCAATTAAAAATCTAAATTTTGTTATTTTGTGGCGGTTGTTGCACGATAATTTATTTTGTATATCCAAGACAAAAACATATGGATTTATATTTACGTATTAAGTTGATATTCGTGTTAGTGGTCACAAGGAATAGTGTATCGAAGAGATGTACCGAGATAAAGAGAACAATACCATGTTGTAACAAACAATATTCCATGTTACTTTAAAGCTTTAAATTTAGGGTAGTGATTTGCATACTCTTGTAATTGATTGATCACTCAAATTATTGTAAAGAGGTCAAGTGTTTTGTGTCTTTATTATTGATGTGGAAGCATACATATATAGTGAAACCCTATCAACTATTAGTTGGGCTTTAGCCCATACAAAACATACCGCTAACACTCTCATAACTGAAGGCTAAATCGCGAAAGCTCGGATTGGATTAAAAAGATAAAAACATGAAAACCATAATAAATTGTTGATGAAGATATCCGATAGCAAGCGATTGTAAATCTTCAGCAAAGAAAGATGCATATAAACACGCAACAAAAGCAAAAGCAAATAATTGTTGATGAAGACATCCGACGAAAGCGAAAACTAATCTTCAAACAAGAGTGACATAAACACGCAACAAAAATTAAAGCTAATAAATAATAGTCACTGAAAAAATCATACTCGACATAAACCAAATAAATAGGCAGGACCACCCTTCAAATCATCTCTTTATCTCCTTTTTTATATATTTTTTTTTTTTCATCACACCGACAATTCTCATCTCTACTTTTTTTTTTTTTTTTTTTTTTTTTTTCACCTCTTTTGTTTTGCTCATCGAATCAAACAACAAAAGAACAATCAAGATCCGTGTCTCGAACATATAACAAATCCGTCTATTTCTCGGGTGGGGCTTGAACCCATCGTCGAAGAAAATATTTAGTCCTGTGGGGCTCTAACCCATCGTCGGAGATCTTTAGCAACAAATTTGTCTATTTCACGGTGGGGCTCGAACCCATCGCCGGAGAAATATTTAGTTCCATGGTTAAATGATTTTCGATGTGCGTTAACACCACAGTTGGTGCTATTGCTCGTCATGATGGTGTGATGTTAAACAGGGTGATTTAGGTGCTATAGTTGAGATTTTGAATAGGCAAGACCACTGTTAAATAGCGCTGCTGTAGGGTTTATGGTGATGAAGCCGGCGAACGTTGGTTTTTGGTAGAATCGGTGATGAGTTGACAAACTATGATAATATGGATCAAAGAAAGAAAGGATGAGAGAGGAGGATGTTTATTATGCAACATGATTAATGAAAATATGGAAGATGACATAGTTTAAGATTAAATGAGCCTCCGAACCTCCGGCGCGTACCGGCGTCGAGGCGGCGCTAGTAAGTACTGGACTATTTAGAGTTAGGTCTAGGATCGCTTTAGGTCTTCGATACCATGTAAAGAGGTCAAGTGTTTTGTGTCTTTATTATTGATGTGGAAGCATACATATATAGTGAAACCCTATCAACTATTAGTTGGGTTTTAGCCCATACAAAACATACCGCTAACAATTATAAGTATTTTGATATTTATACCCTTACAGGGTAAAAATAAGTAAAAATAATATGAGGGTATAAATGTCAAGACACTCATAATTTGAGTGTGTCAATCAATTGTATGGGTGTGCAAATCACTTCTCTTAAATTTATTGTTGGAGGTAACAAATTAGATCATATTTTTTTTATAAAAAGGGATAATTTCATACTTACCCAATTTAAAAATAAAAATACCATATTTTCCCAACACACAAGTTTTTAATGCATAAGCACAATGCTTTTAAAACACATATTGGGTAAATATGGAATTATGATATTTAAGTTGAGAAAATATGGAATTGGCTCTTTTAAAAAATTCATAACCACTTTTTCTTAAAGATTTAAAAGAAAATTATTTATATCAGGATTTTTGCTTTTCCCACATTTCTAAAGAATTTTCTTGTTTACATCCTCTTTTTGCTATTTTTGCGATTTTAACGATAGCATGACATTATATAGAGAGTTTCTAAATCATATTTCTACTTTTAGAGAAAATTTTGTAAAAAAAATGAACGACAACTGATTTCCTAAAGACAATTCAGTGCACCTCTTTGATATCAACATCGTCAAAAGGCCGTATGTTTGCAAGAAGCATGATATAATTTGTGAAACTCGATCGGATCTTTTGATATTTTTATGATGAAAAGAACCATAATATCTATGATCATATACGAAAGCATCAACAGGTTACTATACAAAATTTATACTGACTCTTTACTAAAAAGAAAAAAAAAAAAAAAAAAAAAAAAAGTTACACAATTGTTGTACCTAGAATTTTGAAATACCATATGAGGTCTAGATAGTTAAAGTAAAGTATATGGATTGCATGGAACAAAATTTGCGCTCCAACTACTAATGGTGGACTCAAATCGGCATACTTCAAGCATCAAACCTTGTCATGTTGTCAAAGTGGTGGTATGCTTCCGAGTTGAAAACAATATTCTTGCCTTCAAGAATGCCGAAAACAACTATATCACTAAATAACAGTCTTCGGATGCTAAAATTAATTTAAAATAAATTTTCAATCATGTGAGTGGTGATGGCGAGACAATTTCATTCTAGAATGATCTTTGTATGGTGACACATTGCTAAAGAATCTCTTCCGAGACCATACTACCTCGAGGTATCTAATCAATGCAAGGTAATTGATATATGTAATCTTCTTTTGGGCCAAAGATGGCGTCGCCCATAACAAACGCAGTTTACAAGTCTCTTAACCCTTCTCAATTACTTCGACCCTTTTGATGCTCGTGACACTTGGAATTAAAAAATTGATAGCCATTGTTCAAATTTCTTCACAGTTCCCCTGTTAAGAAAGAAAATTGATGAATCAATTCTAACATCTGCGGGATTTCATATTAGGTGGAACAAGGCATTACCAATCATGGCATTTACACTTGGATCTTCGTCTCACTCGTTGTAACCTAGATTCTCGCGGAATAGATATTCTCTTTATATACTATTTAGCGTACATGGTTGCTTCAAATTCTATGCATTAATTGCTACCTTTCGCAAGTTGGCAAAAATAGCCCCTGAGGTTTAAGTGGCGTCGCAAAGTAAGTCCTTTAGCATTAATTGCTATCTATAGCAATTTGGCAAAACAAATTCCTAAGGTTTAAGTGTCGTTTCAAAGTAAGTCCCAGAGAATTAATAACTACCTATAGCAATTTGGCAAAAGTAGTCCTAAGGTTTAAGTGTCACATAAAGTAAGTCCTTTGAGCCACGAAAATCGACAAACAAATTTTTCGGTCATTCATCGGGCCCAAATTCACGCTCAAAGCAACCTCACAGATCGCTGGTTTCCACACTCGCTCACACTAAACGATGGGGTTTGATGAAGGTTTAAGTCTATTGACCATTTGTCTCATTTAATGTGAGATAACGAATAAAATTTGGAAGATGGTATCGTAGTGGTGGCGCTTTTAACAACCATCCCACATGTGTGAAAGACATAATCTCATGTAGTGACTCATCCAATCTCGATAGTTCGATGAAGGTGTGCTTTGATGTGGTTGTTCTAACCAAAAGTGGGTAATTGGAGATTTGAATCGTTTATTTTTTTTGTGGAAAAAAAGGTAATGTATAACAATTTTGAAAATTGATTTAACAATTAAATAAGCAGATTATCGATAAACATGCATAACGGAAGTCTCAATAAAATCACTTGTTTATACATAAAGGTTTTTCCCCGAGATCCTTTCACACCGCCTATAGTTAATTATGTACTATATAGTAAATTGCATACCTTATGCAAACCAAAGAACACGAACAAGAGAATCTTGAGGGCATTAAATAGCAAACCGTTGTACCTTTAACATGCACGATACAAAGTCTCATCGACATCCTGCTTGAAATTATGAATCTCCTCCATTTGCTTAGTAGTCTTCGAGGGAGCGCAACACTTTGGAAGAAAATATGATCATGATTCACCCCAGGAATGTTAAACATATCCAAAATCTCCAAAACCTTTTCAATGTGCTCATATTCATCCTCATCTTCTCCACCAGAAAATGTATTCCCCCTCAACTCCTTCATAAAATGTCCTTTGATGGAAGTTAACAGTATTAACAATTTGAGGCTTAGCCACATCTCAACCAAGTGTTCCCTCACAAAACCATACATTGCTCCATGGTTAGTGTGGAAATGTCAACTTTGTTTGCGACCATTTCTTGGATTCGAATCTTCCGAATCGGCGAAGAAAAGTGTAGATGTTATGGATGGAAGGTGACTTTTACTCGAGTCTCGAATGAAAAAGAAAATTCTTGGGATCCTAAAATTTTGTATGTAATTGAGAACTCAAGCTCCTAGTCATACAACCTGAAAATCATCCAAAAACTATCAATAGAATAAGCAACAAAAAAGAAAAACAAATAAACTAAAAACAAGAAATACTAAAAAAATAAATTGAAAGTCAAATTAAAGCTCTCCCCGACAGCGGCGTCAAAAACTTAATGTGTGAAATTGTATGATCGAATAGTAGCTAATTTATGTGGTTCGGAAGGATGAGGTTGATCAAAGAACACAAAACAATACATGATTCTAGAAATAGAAAGTAACGAGAGGGTGAGGTGAAAGATGTATATGTTATTATAACTAGTCAAATGGTTACACACCACACCCCCCTCATGGAGAGTCATGAGGGTATTTATAAACCCTTACAACAATAGTTTGCGTCGGTACATAATTAGTCCCACGGACACAACAATATTATGTGTAGTCCAATTCACGGTAAGTCGTTATCTTCACAAAATAGCAACGCTAACAAAATCTACTTATATATTTTTAAAGCCAAATAAACCTAGATCTAGTCGTACACACTAAAGAACAGTACCCTATCGTGTAATAGTATAGGTAAGACAAATACGGGTGCCGAACCCTAAGTACGAAAATTTGGCAAATAATAAGAAATAAACAACTAAACTAACTGAACCAATTTAAAATACCAAGATGTGTTTAAGATCCACGCTATCGAATGATTTGAAGACCTATAAAAATTCTAAAATGTAACTCTTATTGGGAATAAACCAAGGAGAGAAATAGTGTCAACCTAGCTAATCCTTTATGGTCCAATTAATATGATCTTATGCAATGTCTAACTTACGATTTTTTAGTGGCTCTAATATTGTATAAACCCAATATTGGTCCTTAGTCTATACCTAAAAACCTAATTAATGAATCCTAAGATTATAGTAATTAACTAAATAGATTTTAGTCATTATGAACGCCAACTATCCAATTTGATTTATTCATGTAAATTAATTAACATTTAGCGCCTATAAGTTATCACCTCTAGATGTATTCTTGCTCTTTTAGTGAACTACTCTTATTTAAGCTAGGCTAATGGTCATAACACCAACAACTAAATGGGAATGATTATCCATTAGTCAATCTAATACCCTAGTTTACGACTTGTGACCTAATTGCTAGATTATCATTAATAACATAATCATATTTCATACCAAAATGCAAGGAGTTTTGAATAAACAAATAAGATATCCAAAAGATCATATAAAAACAAAAGATTCATATAAAAGAAACGAGGGTTCATAACTAGGCTAACAAATGAAATGTTTAGCCAAAAACATATTTGAAATATCGAAACCAATATATATATATATATATATATATATATATATATATATATATATATATATATATATATATATATATATATATATATAGGGTAAAGTTAAAATAAAAAGACAACTATCCGTAAAAAGAATAAAAGATTTATTTTTAAAAAAATTCCAAAATTCCAAAAATTTCACAAAATCGGTATGTTGGTGCATAAAAATTTTGTGAAAACATTTTTATAATTTTGAGTTTTGATATGTTTTTTAATGCACAAAAAACAATTTTGATGCGAAAAAATTTTGATGCACAAAATTTTCAACTTGTTTTAGTTAGATGCGTAATGTTATTTTGATGAAAAAGTCAAAAGAAGTTGTGTGCAAAAGCTAATTTTTGATGCACAAAAATGATTAAATGCGCAAACGTATTTTTCATAATTTTTTTCGAAAAAATATCTCTTGTTAGAAAAAGTTTTCATGCACCATCATACCCGATCTTGTGGAATTTTGTGGAATTTTTCAGAACTTTTTTGAAAAATTTTTTTTTATCTTTTATGGATATTTGTCTTTTATTTGATCTTTATCCTATATATATATATATATATATATATATATATATATATATATATATATATATATATATATATATATATATATATATATATATATATATATATATATATATATATATATATATATATATATATATCTCAAAAGTAGTGATAGACATGGTGTTCGATAATAATGATGATGATGGATGGGGTCTTCTCCCGTGAAATGAAACTTTAATGTAGTAAAAATAGTCCTTGATTAAACCCTAAATAGACTTATGTGATGCAAGATATATTATGGACGAGTTTGGGTCGGTATTTATAGGTTTTAGTTGTATCGACCCATCTATGACGTAGAGGATTACTTAGTATTTACGCCATAGAGGCTAAGTCTAAATTCCCGTGGCAATCTTCCATTGTCTACGGCGTAGAGGCAAGTGTGTGTCTACATCATAGAATCTACGTAAATTAAATGACAAAGTCTTTAAATGGTTTACGGTGTAAACACAAAGGTGTCTCTACGGCGTAAAGCCTACCTCTTGAACTTTCCTTAGGCTTCATGCTATCTATGACGTAGAGACAAGAATTCCTCTACGCCACAAAGACTAATTTTAGTCCATTTTTTGCGTATGAAAATATGAAGCTATTAAGTATCATACTCATATAAATGAGATAAATAAAGTAACAAACATAGGATAATGATAATCAAAATCGATATCCTTTAATGTTATCACTCATCCATTCTCCCATAATCAATTCTTCAATGTTTTCTCCAACTCCATTATGACATGAAAAATAAATTAAGAAAACAAAGCAACAAAACGACACCAAAAAGTTTCGAATCGCCAAGAACGGCACCAAAACTTCAAAACCGATCATATGTAAATTAGTAGCTAACTAGAATAGGGTGATAATTTTAAAATCGCTCCCGCAATGAAACCAAAAACTTGATGTGTTATATATAATTTTACTTTTTATATAAGAACCAACTTCACAAGTATACTAATACATGGAAGTGTACCCTATATTGTATAATACCGACTTAGCAAGATTGAGTCGATCATGAGGAACGATGAGTTAACTAGAACTAATGGAAATGACAAATAAACAACAAAAGACAAACACTTAAAGGGGAAGGATCCGAGATATCCGCACATTTAAAATGATTGAAATTGAAAATAACAAAACAAAGAAAATAACGAAAGATAAAAGAATGTAGAATCAAGAGATTACTTCCTTAATTGTATATATGATTCGATTACAAGTGCACTATCCTAATACATTCCGTATTTGTGGTTAAATTTGAGCTAAGTATAGTCTGGGTAGCTAGGATCCTAACTCATATGTAGATTAGTAGCCAAATAGAACGTGGTGACAAAGGTTTACTAATCTACAATCATTAAGTCCCCAACCAACTATTGAGATTCATTTATCTATCCTGACAATTACTAGTTACCAACTAATGCCATTTGTTCACTATTAGTACCACAACTAGCTTCTTTAACCTAATAGGCGAATATCATAACACTAGCATAACTCGATCTAACTCATGACTCCGTACACATAATTGTCGTATAGGCATCTAATATCAATGTTGTATCAAGTTTAGTTGCAATAACACTCAACCCGTCGTTCGTAAACACAGTAAGAGGAACATCATGGGTTTTTTTTAACCCAAACTGAACGTTAGACAAGTCACCCTTTGACAAATTCGAATTCAGTGGCCACTTTTTCAGAATTAATGGCACATTACGAATTAACCATGTATCATTTTCAAGCATTGCATCCATCTCGTACTTAGAACTAAACTTGATAAAGAAACAGGCCTTTAGAGTTCATCATAGTTCTAACAAGACCATATTTACTCATCGTGTTCTTAACATAGTTTTCCACAACCGGACGATAGTTCGGTTAATGTGCTGAAGAATGCTAAATCGACATATGTGAATCTTCTTAATGGAGAACAAAGTAAGAAAACTATTAATTTTCGTACCTTGGTAGCCCTGACTAGTGATGGGGATGATGTTGCTATTTATTCATTATAATTTTATTTATATATTAAATAAATAAGTTTAGTTAAAAAAAAAAAAAAAAAAAAAAAAAAAAAAAACTAGGATGCACAGACGCTTATAATATTTTATAGTTGGAGACCCAGATTTTCGATTTTATGTTATAGGAATATTATAGGGTAAAAGCAGACGTGCCAGCTAGATAAGCCACCTTATAATGTGACTGCATTTTAATGTTTAAGGTATTCGATTTTGTCAAATCCTGATTTGGCGACATACTCTTCAATCTTGTTAGGTATGAAATGATCAATAAGGCAATTGAAACTTTTTGGACTTAACTTGTAACTCGATGGATACACAAAAAGTTATTTTTAATAACATTGACATCAAAGAAAGACGAACAGGAAGCAACGGATGTCAATCTCTTTTCTTTTGGAACACCAACTGAAACTACTAAGAAGAAATCCCAGATATGAAAATATAATTTAATAATAATCACCTCAAGATATAACACTCCTTGAAACTAAAAGAAAATATATATATATATATATATATATATATATATATATATATATATATATATATATATATACATACACGTATATTTATACATTATGTTTTACCGAAATAATAATTGAACAATTCATTAATTAATGAAGAATTTATTATGATAATAACACTTGTTCTAATAATTGAGTGACTACAAAATTTAAATATGATGACATCTCTATCTATATATTTTTGTCCATTACAATTACGTCATGGATTGACGTTGCACAAACGTCACGCCATTGTATCCCTCTAATTTCCTAGCGAGTGCATAAAACATACATAATCTCACTACAACAAATTGGTCATTTGTACACACTTTTTTCTTCACACTTAATCAACCGTGAACTTTATTTTTAGGATGTTTACACTCATAAGTGTGTAAAAATTATTTTCACTAATAAGTGTGATAAATATGAAGAGTCAAAAAAAACTTCACACATTTAATCATGAAACAAAACACGCTTTATAAATGTGAACTAATATAACTATATCCTTTAACACTTTTTAATGCCAAGAACTATGAAAAACCTCACACTTTCAAGTGTGAAGTAACTAAATATTTTTTGTCACACTTAAAAATGTGAAAAGATGTAAAATTACTATTATTTAAAAAAACCTCACACTTATATAAAGTGTGGTGATTCTTTATGTCTAAAAAAGACCCAACAAATTAGAAAAAAAAAAAAGAAAAAAAAAAAAACTCACACTCCTAAAAAACAGAAGAAGAATAATTTGGGTACAAAAATAAGCGCATCATCTTTATAAAGAATAAATCAGTTCCATCAATTCATTCATAAAAAATAAAACCACCCATATCAGTGAGAAAGAAAAACGCGCCATATCAGTTCCATCATCTTCGAGCTCCATATCAGTTCCATCAATTCCATCAGTAACCATGGCGGATCCACATCAGTAACCAGACGATTCGTTATGGTTTCGATCAATTTAGGGTTTCGATCAAGTTAGGGTTTGATTGATTTGACGGTTAGGTGATTTGAAGGTCGTTAGGGTTTCCATCAGTAACCAGGCGATTCGACGGTTAGCTTAAAGGTTAGATAATAAGCTGTTTTTATTTTAATAAATAGTTTTGATTGAATTCATGCTTATTGTAGTTCAAATAAGCTGTTTTTATTTTAATAAATAGTTTTGATTGAATTCATGCTTATTGTAGTTTAAACAAGTTTATAGACTTAATGAGTTGGAGTATAATAATCTGATTAGCTTCTGGTTATGCAAGTTTAAATAGCTTATTTTGGTATATTACATAGTGAGGTTTTGGCAGTTTGGTTAAATTAGCAAATTCAATATATTCAAGTTTAAATAGCTTATTTTGGTTTGGTATATTACATAGTCATGCTTATTGTAGCCTACCGAGTATTTGTTGATGAATATAATTAGGGGTGTTTGGCAGTAGGTTCGTAAGTGGTTCTTTGTTTTCATGTGCTAGAATCACAAAATATAGAAATAATCTATGTGTAGGTATAAATTGATGTGAATGTGCGATTGATGTGTCGATCATAGAACTCCGTGAGCTCCCAAAATATAGAAATTATCTATGTGTAGGTATAAATTGATGTGTTTTCATTGTTTTTAAAGCTTTTTATATCATCTATGTGAATAATCTATGTGTAGGTATAATATAAAATAATGGACAAAAGTTGGATGAAAACTCATATAACAACTAAAACTTTTAAAGATGGAGTCAAGTCTTTTATAGATTTTGCTCGTGTTGGAGCTATTAAAGGGAAATTTCATGTCCTTGTAATAAATGTGGTACCGATGGGTGGTTTCTGTCGATGTTGTTCATCACCATATATTGCGACATGGTTTTGTTCGGTTACACTTTGGACACTTCATGGGGAGCTTGATACAACACCACCAATATCTCAACCTACTAGTGTTTTGGAAACTTCTCGGGTTATAGATGATATTAGAGGCTTAGTTCGGGATGTCATGGGTGTAAACTCTTTAGATTCAAATAGTGAAGAATCTAGTGAATCAAGGCTCGAAGGAGATATTGAAGGAGATATTGAAGGAGATAATGAAGGAGATATTGAAGAAGATATTGAAGACGACAATGAAGGAGATAGTGAAGGAGATAGTGAAGAAGATAATGATGAAGATATTGGTGAAAGAAAACCCGGTGATGAGGACATCCGATATAAAAAGTTGATAGAAGAATGTGAGAAAGAACTTTATCCGGGGTGCAAGTATTCTAACTTGTCATTCACATTGCGGTTATACCACATCAAATGTATGGGCGGAATATCTAACAAGTCTTTTAGCATGATTTTGGAGCTTATAAAAGATGCATTTCCTCATTTATCATCATTACCTTCATTATTTACCATTCATTATATTTGAAAGGTACTTGATGCGATTGAAGTCGTATGTTCGCAATAAAGCTCAACCTGAGGGTTCAATTGCAGAAGGGTATATTAAAGAGGAGTGTCTTACTTTTTGTTCAAGATATTTTGAAGGTGCAGAGACTTTCGTGACTCGTCCTCGTAGGAATGATGACATTATCCCTACAAAAGAGATGTACATGCTTAACTCGGGTGGTCGCAAATTAGGAAAAGTTGAGATTGTTGAGCTAGATTGAAGAGTAGTTATAAGTGGCCGCTTGAGTGTTGGATTCTATTGCATACTTAAATATTGATGTTAGAATAATATATCGTGTCAGGGAAATAAATTATTATAAAGAAAGAGGATAGGATAGAATAATGTCGAGATTAGTTTAATGAGAAAATAATTTATTTATTGAGTCCCTTGACTTTAGTTATGACCTTTAGATGCCTACTGTTTTGCTGGATAATGATAGTTTAGTTTCTCTCTATGTTATGGCATAATACTGATTACTGATATCCTAGTCTGAGTTTGGTGACCAACATTATTCTGAAGACGTAAATATAAGCAAGAGTGAGGCAGGACTAAAGAGGGAAGATAATAGGAGAATATATGTAGCTTGTATTCAGTTTCTATCTTTTTTTGAGTAAAAGAGGATGGTACACCTAGCATAATTTCTATATTTTGAAACTTTAGTTCACAGTGTGTATGGGACTCCCATACGTAGACAAAACCACGCCAAGACATGTTTTAGTAATGAATTAAGGAAAATGAGGGCGGAAGATTTTATGAATTCAAACTATGTTCACAAGCTTTTAGTTCAAACTAAATCACAAACCTCAATAATAGAATCTCAAAATAGAACAATAGAGTCTTTGAATAAGACGGTCGAAAGTTTGAATAAAACAGTAGAATCTCAGAATGAAAAAATGGCTCTTCAAAATCAGAAAGTTGAGGACCTACAAAACACGGTTGGAGGATTTAGAGAAGAGCTTAAAATTTTTCAGACTATGTTCCAACGCGCATATGGTTCGTCCGACGTGTTTTTCTCTACCCAGACTGGTTCTCATGAAGATCACACAGGTTAGTAGTTCTGTAATAATCTGTATATCCCAGACTGGTTCTCATGAAGATGGGTGGGTTGGGTAACGGGTCAAAGTGAGTTGGATTGGGTTGGCTTGGGTTGATTTGACCCGCAAACGCATTTCTTTTTTCATTTTTTGTACAGATAGTAATGCTATAGCAGCAGTCACAGCAGGTCTGATCCTATTATTTCGTAATTTTTTAAAGATTAGTCTCATTTTTAATGATATGTTATTTCTACGTATTTCGCAGGTTATGGCAAGAAGAACATGCAGAGCTCATGGAAGAATTAATCGTAAGTATTTTCGTAAAAGCTACTATAAAATATACCAATAGGCACTTTAGTACACAGATTACAGGTAGAATGTCCTTTGTTTGCCCTTACTAGTCTAGTCTGAACATATATGCAAATTATTACATGAGTGGAATCACTCGTTGAATAAACTTTTTCAGACATATCACTGTAAGTTGTAACATGTCACTGCAATTAACAAGGAGACTTTTATAACAGGCAATAAAACGTTAAAAAATAATAACCTAAATTGATCAGTTGTGAAGTGATGAAGCAAAAAGTAGCAGCAGATCTGTTCTGATTCATTATTAGTTTCATCTAGATAAAGAAACCATTTGTGTCACAAATAATATTGATAATCAATTAAGATCGCCGATATTAGAGCTGAACAGTGTTTGTATATTTTGATCAGATATATTGCCCTGTGACTAATTTTAATGGTTAGTATTGACTTGATCATTGCAAACTGAAGTAGAAAGATCTTGCTTGGCAGCGATCCCGTGTCAGTATTGGTGAAAGGATTAGGTACCCAAATTTCTTTTTTGAGCTCATATGCTTTGAAGAACCAGAGCACTCTTGAGTTATTTAATAGTAACCTTTACTGAAATATATAAAATAAAAGGAACAATATAGCAATATAGCATGGCGTACATGCTTGCTTACCTTTGGGCTTTGAACACAGTTTAGTGTGTTATGGTGGTTATATTTAGAGTTAGCTTACACAGAAATTATTCCAGTTTGTGTAGCTTCGTTATCTTTAGAGTTCTTAGCTTACAAGAAATTAGAAGCAACAGCCTTAAATTTCAAAGTATGTAAGGCTACTGCTTATTTTTACCACTTAAGACTACATGCTCCTGGAACTATTGAGCACTTAAGCTGGAACTATTGAGCACTTAAGTTAGGAAATGAGCAATCCCAACCACCTGTAATATGGATCCATATTTCTACCACTTAAGCTGGAACTATTGAGCACTTTCATGTTACTCGTTATGCATTATCTGATTAGAAAACTACACCTAAACCTGGATTTTAGATAAATTTCAAGAGTTCCAGCTTAAGTGGTAGAAAATTGGATCCATATTACAGGCGGTTAAACTTACACTTAAAGAATAATACCGAGATTCCTTGCCTTCTCCGTAGCGTAGGTCATCTATTTCGATTGTATAAATACTGTTATATACACATTTTTCTAATACGCTCTAACTGCATTTTATTTGACATATGATGTTGCAGAACTTGTAAAGGCTAGTACGAGATGATGTTTCAGAACTTGTAACTTGTTGCAGAAATTTTCTTGTTCCTTTTTGTTGATTTGGATTAGAAACGAATACTGATCGATATCATTCTCATGGATAGAAAATACGTACAAGTTTTATTTCTAATAATCCAAGCTAAACATGTATTCAGATTCTTTTCACTATGGATAGCTAGTGTGTTGTAATATATTTGGCTTATGTATGTCTAAAAGTGTACTACTTGATCAGGTATAAAATACTGTATTGTGATCTTTATGTATAAATTTATATAAATATTCATTTATTTAAAAAAACACACACATCTAATGTTGTTCACAATCAAAAGTGTGAAGACATTCTTTAAAATCCTCACACTTAATAGTGTGAAGAATTAAAAGCTCACACTTAAAAGTGTGAAGAATTGTTTAAATTCATTACACTTAAAAATGTGAAGAATTAAAAGTTCTCACACTTTAAAGTGTGATGGTTTAGAAACAATTCTTCACACTTGAAAGTGTGAAGAAAGTGTGAAGAATTGTTTCTAAATCATCACACTTTAAAGTGTGAACTTTTTAGAGATCTTCACACTTAGAATTGTGAAATTATTTGCCACACCCATATGGTTCACACTCAACTTAAGTGTGAACTTTTCAATTTCACACACTTTAAAGTGTGAAAATATGCTTTAATAAGTGTGAAAAGTTACTTATTTTGTTGTAGTGTCTTCATATTAAAATTGTTTACTTTAAAGTAATAAATATCTAATTTTTATGTAGATGAGTATTGGAAGATGTGTTTTTGGGTCCATTTTGCTTGTAAATAGTAACACACCACGCTACAAAATAACGTATGGACTTTTGGAGTCTCCCTCTTGTCCGGAGAGTTCACTAACCAACCGAATCAAAACATTTCAGAACCTTAATCAAGGTCATAAATTGAGTAAGAAATGCTACAGGACCAGTCGCGTTTGTAGAGATTGACACTTCAAAGTTTTTCAGCAAGGTTAATGAAGTTTCT